>CM067358.1:48487603-48528294 GCA_034190875.2 Urechis unicinctus | reverse complement strand
ACGCTCCTTCGTGTGTGGTATAATAAAATCTCCAAAAGGTTAATCGATAACTTAACACGCGCAAATGTACCACTTAGCTTCAAGAACCATAAAGTGTCATCAATCACGAGCATTATTGCTTAGCTTCAAGAACCATGAAATGTCATCGTTGACGAATGTTATTGCGCCCTGAAGCGATCCAATTCTTCTTCTCGGCTAATAAGACGCATAGTTATGGCGTGGGTAGGGCTGTTAATTGCTAGTTCAAGTGCCTCCTTACATCCGGCATACAGATTCGAGTATCTTAATAGCTGTACAGAATTGTCGGAAGTCATATATTCGTCATCAACGAAAGTGCAATGTACACTTTAAACTAAACTGCAATACGTGCTAATCCACTATGTTGTGTTTAGACATGACGTGCTCTCGGTGGTGACGCAGGACGGAAATGTTCCGACTTCTTGAAGTAACACTATTGATTTCAGTTGCTAAATTGATTAAACCTTTTAAATCCTACTTGATACATGATAGCAGGGATCTAAAGAATGCAATTTAGCAGTCCTAATGCTCTCGTGCTACTTGGATACATCAATGCTGTTGAAGCTGAGGTGATTCATTATGTGACTATCAGTTTACTGATTGAAGACATGTCTTGTGCTCTGCGATGTGTCATTGAGAGATGTTACGTGCAACTCAGAGTGGTATGCAAGTATCGAGATAAAAGAGATATGGCGTTCACCGCTTGTGTCATGTATCAGCATTTGTGCCATCATCCTTCATTCACAGCAATCTAGCAATAAAGACACGCGTCGATGAATATCAGCTTTATTAAATCTTATGTCGCGTGCATTATAGCATAGTAAGCAATACTCTATGGGTGGTCACTATCATTGGGATGAAAATAGGGTTAGTACTCTGTTGTATGCAACGAACATTAGAATAAAAATAGGATTTTACCCGATGCGGGGAATCAAGTTATAAATGGATTTTATCGAGATGCGGATTGAAACAACGAATTCGTTATACGTGGCAAGTCAAATGTATCATAGCTATATGTCCTTCTCCTGTGTATCATATACATTAATGTGTCCTCTGTTGTGGAACAGATGATGTCAGAATGCTGCAGATTGTGACGCAGGGGCTTGACATGTGACTCACATCACGACAAATGTGATATATTCGGGGTATTCACATACCGCTTAGCTAACTGCGGAGAGAGGGAAATCCGATGGCGTCAAGTCAGTTAATAACTCTAGTTGACAATGATAGCAATGCTTACGAAGGGTATGAGAGGCGTTTGCATGTTCATTGTAGACTGGTTAGTAAATCACGGTTTCTCTACGCATATATGTAAGAATCAGCTGCCAGCAACATGACAATATTGTAAATCGGCCCATTTGATTTGGGACTACTGTTGCACACATCAACAGCTGCAGTTTATCCTAAGCGACTTTTGCAAGGGAAATGTTATGTTGCATTTGATACAATCAATATCTCATCGCACGTCACAGCGTGCACCGGCTACACGTGACCTTTTCCCCATAAACCCTTGCTGGACAATAAATCACAGACATTTATCGTGTAAGATAATGTCGCAATATGAATGGCGCCTTACGTAGAGCATGCGAGAGTACATTATTGAGACCATTAGGGTGACATGACTGATGGGTTATGATTCGATTAATCATGTTCTTAATGTCGCGGCCGCGACTGTAGGTTAAAACCTCCCTGCCACACATGTATTGGATGGATAGACAAGCGATGGTGATGCCGCATTTGGCGTCTTGTTAAAACATCCACAACCTTTTATCACTGATATGTTAGGGTTTTTGCACGCGTTGTGCGTTTAAGTCACCCCGTTACTCACATGCCAGATCGGCGGGCAGGGGGAGTGGGGGGGGGGGATGTTAAAGGTGGGGGTTGGAGAATCGTTGCTGATATATCCATGCAGATTGACTAAGTCTCTGATACTTTATAAGGATCACTCAAAGTTATCTCTTGTGCTTGGCGATAGTACAATGGTGAACGCTACAATGTACTAGGAGATGTTTAATGCAACGACCAAGCCATTCATCAATGTTTCAATCATCTTCCCTCATCCGCACAGGTTATGTCGTTGCACCAAAGCATGGATGGAGATGTACATAGCTAATCACTACCCTCCACTGGTTTTGAGTTATTTTATCTAACTTAATAGAAAGCTGGTAGTCACTTTGTTGAAAACAGTTATTCACACGAATGGTCCATGTGCAACAAGACCCCCTTGTCAAATATTTATTTATTGCTGCAATATTTGGAATGATGTGATATTTATCACTATGCTGACGACGACTGACAAGCAAATGGGTAACTCATGAATGGTGCAGAGGGTAAATATTTCTGTATGCTGAAGTTATCTATGACATCCTATTTTCGTCGACGGGATGTAATGGGGCATACAATGCTGTCAATAGATCCTTATTATGCTTCACGGCATTTTGAAAAAGGATCAAGTGGTGGAACGAGCAGAGATAGCTGTACATCTCAATGGGAGTCTCCATACCTGAATTCAATCAAGTTGTCGATATATTTAATCTGCATTATAATCTTCCAATACAACGAATGCAACGAGCGCTCCTGAACCCTTTTCAATAATTACAATTATTGCAAATGAAGTGAAATTAATGCTTCATTTACTAACATTAAACGTTATTGATATTTTAATTAACTGCATGAGGGTCATCTTTGGCGTAGAGTGGTCAGTATTGAACATACTAATTGATATAACATGACAATTAGAAGTACAATGGCGACCGATAATGCAAGCATATTTTGGATGCTAATAATTTTAAAGTTTTAAGTACTTGCGTACTACCCCCTGTAATTTCAGTGCATTCAAATTTGGTGAATAACATGGATTCTGTTATTTCCATGCCAATCTTATGGCTGTGATTTTGCACACAGCTCAGTGAAGAGAATATTCTACTTACTGCGAAAAGATGTCGCCGCCTTTTGGTTAGTATATTCGCAAACCGTATTGTTATAATCGAGTATTTGCTTATATTACGATTATAAACGTATATAGTGTCCTTGGATTGTTAAGATTTGCAAATTTGCTCTCAATAAACTTAGAATGCGCAAATGGTCGACTTAGGTTATGGAACCTTGCAATGTTGTCGCTACTGCATACTGAATCAATCAAATCCTTCCTCACAGCGAATGAGAAGCATAGTAATGACTGGACTGTGAACTACTATTCAGTTTGCCTCCACGCATCCTGCAAAGAATCTCAGCATACTTTCAAAACGCCATATATTTAGCATAAACTAAAGTGCCGAAAATAAATCCCGCCATATAGGATTCGGAAACATTTTGTGTTGTTATTGACGAGATCCAAACTCAAAATAAACCACTCCTAATACTACAGTTCCCGCTGCCATTGCTTCCGCTTCCTTTCCATAATGAAAAGTAGCAAATCTTCGTTTGATATTACCCCGAGAGATACTCTAAGCGAGATGTTGCTATGATTGTCAACTGACCTTGCATCTGCGCATTGAAAGCGATCTCCAATTGGTTGCTTTGTATGTTTAGTTATGACAATTGCAGTACCATATCTTATAACTCCGCTTAGTGGGCTGGATTGATAATGGCCGCACTTGTGATAAATGTGCAGCATTTTGAGTCATTGTTAGCGTCCCCATTGCTAGGGTGTTGGTCCTGCATAAAAACCGTTATATTACTTCCTTGCAGTAGAGGACGGGTAGGTGTCAAACAGTCACCACATCTGTGCTGACCGACTCATTCTGTGACGCCATCAGTATGCTTATTAAAGGGTTATTTCTGATCCACAGTGATGTATAATAGTCGGATGTTTTCAGCAACGCACGTTAAATTAACGTGTCCATTAACGAGATGAAATGTGTAGCACATTTGCCATTTATAAGCCTTTGTGCCACTATAACTCTTGCATTCTAATACATTAGAAATAATTGCATGCGGGATAAACTTTTAATCAATTAATAATGCAATAAATATTATCCCCTGGCTATTATTAAGGTATGGGTGGTTGATGTGAATGGGGTTATTTTTTCAATTTCAGGAAATAAAATTTATTGAGAAACATACGCGTATTAGATAAAAATAGCTCTAACCAAGGTATGGATGTTGTCAGCATGGTAGTGTTGAGCTATAGCTATTTGCTAGCAAAATACCAAGTAAATGTATCATGGTAGCCTTCACTTGAAATATGTTATTCCTCAGAGCACATTCTTATTCATCAGTTACGAATTGAACCAGCGATTGCGAAAAACGTTTTGCATACCAAGTCAAATAGGTCATCTTAAGCTGCTCAATGTCAATGCTTTAGTCTAGCTATCTGTATTCGTTTGTGGTCCAGAATGAATCAAAACATTTAAACGACTGTTGCAAAAATGAACCGATATGTACAACATAGCATGACGAATGATGTCACGGCTAAATAGCCTACTATCTTATGATAGAAACAGGGGACTAATATATGCTTGACCTTATACGAGTCGCAATTTCGTATTCTTCTCAGAGTGGAGAATTATCCAATTCCGAAAGACTTGTGCTCAACTTAGCCAAGCAAATGCACTAGTTGAGTTAAATGACCCTGAAATACTGTTGTTGACGAACGTTATTACATCCTCAGACAATTCAATCACTCCTCTAAGCTAACACGGCGCATAGCAATAGCGTGTATTGCGTTTTAAATTACCATGTCTCGATGCCTCTTGGCATTCAGCAGCTAAACAAATGAGTTGAAAGCGCATCCAGCATCAGGGAAACTTGTACAATATACTTGTGTTTAATACATTGGGCATTAATACAAATATGCTTTGTAATGCAAGAAAGCGAGCCCTTGGATGCGCTACATTTCTCATGTGTGGCACTGCCTTTCGAAGGGGTGGGGTTGTGGGAGGGGGGGGGGAGGGTTTGATATCAAATACATTACCCACGGTGACCCTGATCGCTTTAAGTTAGACAGAGAAGGTGATAGAAGCTGATGCTTGTGCGTATGTATTTAATGTTTGACGTTGTTTAATCAATGAAAGATTTGGAGGGATATTAATAAGAGTACAGTCGAATTCACGCTACATACTGTTCTACTTAAACGTAACAACCAGTAAATTGATTGCTTTGATCAAGGGTTTGAGGCAACTGTGGCCATCCTATCGCGCCTTGGGGTAAGGCTTTGGTATTAATATCTGCCCATCTATTGCGCGTTCGTTTTACTTCAATTAACCCGGTTTGTAGGTGTACAAGTAAATGAAAGACTCATTCCACAAGCAGAACACAAAGTAGAAGTTAGTGAGTCTCTTTTGAAGCCTGTCTTGAAGTTGACGAGAGTCAGTCTCTTTTGGAGTCTGGCTGTCTTACTTCTGACTTCTGTGACTTCTGTGAGACATCTGTGGACGTCTTTGGACTTCTGTGTTGATGCGCGGTTTTGTGGGTCTTATATACGCTAGAATCGGCTTAACTGCTCCAGATAAGGAAATAAATAATTCACCACACCATATCTACCTACCCCTCCAACGCATTCCGATGGTATGCATTACACGAGGGATTCTGAGGTAAAGGCAATTACATAGCAGATAAAACATAGCCACCACGGTCAGATAAAAAGGGGAAAACGTTATTCCCTAGTAAACAATATGAGTAAGCAACTGCACAGATATAAATAGATCTACATTTAGCAACAATATTACACATACTGTTCCATCTACTTCACCATGCCACGTAGCCAAGATTCGCGTTCAGGTGCAAATACATTGTCAACGTACCAACGAACATCCGCACACATAATATGTTTTAACGACGCAGCTGTACTTGCTTTCAGCATGACTCCAGCAAGTTGACTTATGTCTGTCTGTCTAGTAATGGAATTCACGGAGGGCATCGCGTTCAACTATGTGTTTATATAACAGTTTAAAAGCGATATCCGCTGAAGATTGAGTGATTAGGTCAGGGTCTACTAGTCTAAGTGAGCGGATTGGCATCATCCACAGTTCCTCCAAAGAACCTGATAACTTAAGGCAATCAAAAACGTGTCACCTATAGCAACAAAAGATAACACATTGATGTACCTGGAGATGTGACCGTCATGTTGCGCTTTCCGTGTACTTCACTGATTAAATTCCGTTGGGATATCCTCCGTGGTCTGAATATGGATTTTCTTAACAACGTTGCCACTGGGAGATAAAATATATATCATACTAACAGAGGCTCGTTTTGTTAAAAGTCACACTGGATATTGTCTAGTGCAACAATAAAAGCGTTTTTGGTTGCATGGAAACCCTATTGAGCGATAGCATCATTCGCATTTCTCTGATGTAGGTTGTGATTATATACCTTCGAATAGTTATTTGACTTGCTTTGCTGGAGTTTTTTCCAACTAAATTTAACTGTTATTGGAAATGAATCATATACGACGGCCTATTGCTTGCTTGAAAACACAAGCTTATGTAGCTTCATCATGTGGCAACTTGATTGGTTCGACAATATTATCATGCAGATGAAAAGGAAAGGAAAAATAATTTTTGCAATCAATCAATTAGATGCTTGGAATTCTCCGGTTTTTAACACTCTTTTTCGTACAAATAAATCACTTTGAACACTTCATCCGTTATCTGACGCAATAGGCTAATCACAAAGTACAGTAGATAAACAAAACATTTAAAGCAGTTTTAAAGGCCATACATATTGCATGAAGCTTAAACAATGATTGCATTATTATATAATTGGACAAGCGCGGAAGGACATTGCAATATCAAGAAAATATCTGCTCGGCACATGATATTACTGGGCATGTCACGTAAGATCTTGAAGCACTGAGACTACGACACGTGCCACAGCAGTGCTCATTAACATATCTACACAAATGCAATCATTGACCTTTATCCTCGCCTAATTGACATTAATTGCACCAAGAGTGATTTTATGCGACTAACTTTCTTCTAATTCATTAGCAAGCCATTTTCCTTATTTCCATTTTACGTCCCTGTGAATTTGAAATGATAACATCTTCAAAAGGTTAATCGAGAATTTAACATGTGCAAATGTACCACTTAGCCTCAAGAACCATGAAATGTCATCGTTGACGAACGTTATTGCACCATGAAGTGATCCAATTATTTTTCTCCGAGAATAAGACGCATATTAATAGCGAGTGTAGTGCTGTAAAGTGCGGGTCCAAGTGCCTCCTAACATCAGGAAAGCAGACGCGAGTAGCTTATCAGCTCTACAGAGTTGACGGAAGTCATACATCCGGCATCAACGAAAGTGCAATGTATACTTTTAACAACATTGCAATACGTGCAAGTTCACTATGTTGTGACCAGACATGACGTTCTGTCGCTGGTGACGGAGGACAGAAATGTTCCGGTGTATTGCAGTACCACTCCTGTAAGTATTGATTTTATTTGCTAAATTGATTAAACCTTTTAAATCTAACTTCAAACATCATAGCAGCATTCGAACGAATGTAATTTTGCCGTCGTTATACTCTCGTGCCACTTAGGTGCATCAACGCTGTTAAATCTGAGGTGATTCATTATGTGGCCGTATCAGTATAATATATTAAGACATGCCTTGTGCACCACGGTGTGTAATTGAGCGTTCACCATCTGTGTCATTTATCAGCATTTGTGTCATCATCCTTCATCCACAGCAATAAAGCAATAAAGATATGCATCGATGAAAATCAGCTTTATAAAATGTTATGTTGTGTGCATTATACCATAGAAATCTATACTCTGTGGGTGGTCACTGTCATTTGGATGACAATAGATTAGCACTCTGTCGCATGCAACAAAAATTTAGTTAAACATAGGACAGAGGAAAATATTCAACCAAAGCATTTTACCCGACGCTGGAAATCATGTTGTAAATGGACTTTTTATCGGGATGAGGATTGACACGACGAACTACATTTATATGGCAATGTATCATAGCACTTTTTTCCATTCATATGTATCATATACATTAATGTTCCCTCTATTTTAGAACAGGTGACGTCAGAAATCATCAGATTGTGTTACAGGGGCTTGAAATGTGACTATCTTTACGACAAATGTGATACATTCGGGATATTTACATAGCGTATGGCTTTCTACAGAGAGAGAGAGGGCAATCCGAAGTTAGTTCATGACTCTGGTTAACAATGACAACAGTGCTTACGAACGTTATGAGAGGCTGTTGCGTGCTAATGGTAAACTGGTTTATAAATCATAGCTTCCCTACATATATATGTGAGAATCAACTGTTAGCATCATGACAATATTGCAAATTGGCCTATTTGATTTGGGATTATTGTAGCAGTATCAGTGGCTGCAGCTTATTCTAAACGGCGTTTGCAAGGCAAATGTTACTTTTTATTGGTTACAATCAATATCTTACCGCACGACGCAACGTGCTCCTACTACATGTAACCTTCCCCCCATAAGTTCTTGCCGGACAATAAATCACAGACATAAATCATGTTAGATAATGTCGCTATATGGATTGCGCTTAAAGTAAAACTGACGAGAATGCATTATCGAGACCATTTGTGTGACAAATGACTGATGGGTTATAAAACATAACATGCGACTTTAGGGTAAAACCTCCCTGCCACAATCGAAAGGGAGGGATGGGCTTGAACACAAGAGACGGTAGGCCGCATTTGGCGTCTTGATAAAAGAACCACAACCCTTTATCACTAGATTGTTAGTGTCTATGCACAAGTTTTTTGTTTAGTAATCCCATTACTCACATGCACAGATTACGTCGTTACACCAAAGCATGGATGTAGATGTACATAGCTAATCACTACCCTTCCACTGGTTTTGAGTTAGGTATTTTGTTTCACCTAATAGATAGCTGAAATCCACCACAATGACAACAGTTTGTACGGAAAGGCAATGTGCATCAAGACCTCTTTGTCAAATCCTCTTTTATTTCAAGTGCACCAGTCCGGTTAAATGACCCTGAAATACTGTTGTTGACGAGCGTTATTACATTCTCAGACAATTCAATCACTCCTCTAAGCCAACAAGGCGCATATCAATAGCCTGTATTGCGTTGTAAATCACCATGTCTCGACGCCTCCTGGCATTCGGCAGCTAAACAAATGAGTTGAAAGTGCATCCAGCATCAGGAAAACTTGTAAAATATTCTTGTGTTTAATGCATCGGGCATTAATACCGACGGTGGACAAATATGCTTTCTAATGCAAGAAAGCGAGCCCTTGGTTGCGCTACATTTCTCATGTGTGGCACTGCCTTTCGAAGGGGTGGGGTTGTGGGAGGGGGGGAGGGTTTGATATCAAATACATTACCCACGGTGACCCTGATCGCTTTAAGTTAGACAGAGAAGGTGATAGAAGCTGATGCTTGTGCGTATGTATTTAATGTTACTTGAAAATCGTGTTTGACGTTGTTTAATCAATGAAAGATTTGGAGGGATATTAATAAGAGTACAGTCGAATTCACGCTACATACTGTTCTACTTAAACGTAACAACCAGTAAATTGATTGCTTTGATCAAGGGTTTGAGGCAACTGTGGCCATCCTATCGCGCCTTGGGGTAAGGCTTTGGTATTAATATCTGCCCATCTATTGCGCGTTCGTTTTACTTCAATTAACCAACACGGTTTGTAGGTGTACAAGTAAATGAAAGACTCATTCCACAATCAGAACACAAAGTAGAAGTTAGTGAGTCTCTTTTGAAGCCTGTCTTGAAGTTGACGAGAGTCAGTCTGTTTTGGAGTCTGGCTGTCTTACTTCTGACTTCTGTGACTTCTGTGAGACATCTGTGGACGTCTTTGGACTTCTGTGTTGATGCGCGGTTTTGTGGGTCTTAAATACGCTAGAATCGGCTTAACTGCTCCAGATAAGGAAATAAATAATTCACCACACCATATCTACCTACCCCTCCAACGCATTCCGATGGTATGCATTACACGAGGGATTCTGAGGTAAAGGCAATTACATGGCAGATAAAACATAGCCACCACGGTCAGATAAAAAGGGGAAAACGTTATTCCCTAGTAAACAATATGAGTAAGCAACTGCACAGATATAAATAGATCTACATTTAGCAACAATATTACACATACTGTTCCATCTACTTCACCATGCCACGTAGCCAAGATTCGTTTTCAGGTGCAAATACATTGTCAACGTACCAACGAACATCCGCACACATAATATGTTTTAACGACGCAGCTGTACTTGCTTTCAGCATGACTCCAGCAAGTTGACTTATGTCTGTCTGTCTAGTAATGGAATTCACGGAGGGCATCGCGTTCAACTATGTGTTTATATAACAGTTTAAAGCGATATCCGCTGAAGATTGAGTGATTAGGTCAGGGTCTACTAGTCTAAGTGAGCGGATTGGCATCATCCACAGTTCCTCCAAAGAACCTGATAACTTAAGGCAATCAAAAAACGTGTCACCTGTAGCAACAAAAGATAACACATTGATGTACCTGGAGATGTGACCGTCATGTTGCGCTTTCCGTGTACTTCACTGATTAAATTCCGTTGGGATATCCTCCGTGGTCTGAATATGGATTTTCTTAACAACGTTGCCACTGGGAGATAAAATATATATCATACTAACAGAGGCTCGTTTTGTTAAAAGTCACACTGGATATTGTCTAGTGCAACAATAAAAGCGTTTTTGGTTGCATGGAAACCCTATTGAGCGATAGCATCATTCGCATTTCTCTGATGTAGGTTGTGATTATATACCTTCGAATAGTTATTTGACTTGCTTTGCTGGAGTTTTTTCCAACTAAATTTAACTGTTATTGGAAATGAATCATATACGACGGCCTATTGCTTGCTTGAAAACACAAGCTTATGTAGCTTCATCATGTGGCAACTTGATTGGTTCGACAATATTATCATGCAGATGAAGAAAGGAAAAATAATTTTTGCAATCAATCAATTAGATGCTTGGAATTCTTCGGTTTAACACTCTTTTTCGTACAAATAAATCACTTTGAACACTTCATCCGTTATCTGACGCAATAGGCTAATCACAAAGTACAGTAGATAAACAAAACATTTAAAGCAGTTTTAAAGGCCATACATATTGCATGAAGCTTAAACAATGATTGCATTATTATATAATTGAACAAGCGCGGAAGGACATTGCAATATCAAGAAAATATCTGCTCGGCACATGATATTACTGGGCATGTCACGTAAGGTCTTGAAGCACTGAGACTACGACACGTGCCACAGCAGTGCTCATTAACATATCTACACAAATGCAATCATTGACCTTTATCCTCGCCTAATTGACATTAATTGCACCAAGAGTGATTTTATGCGACTAACTTTCTTCTAATTCATTAGCAAGCCATTTTCCTTATTTCCATTTTACGTCCCTGTGAATTTGAAATGATAACATCTTCAAAAGGTTAATCGAGAATTTAACATGTGCAAATGTACCACTTAGCCTCAAGAACCATGAAATGTCATCGTTGACGAACGTTATTGCACCATGAAGCGATCCAATTATTATTCTCGGAGAGTAAGACGCATAGTAATGGCGTGTGTAGGGCTGTCAATTGCTGGTCCAAGTGCCTCCTAACATCAAGAAAACAGACGCGAGTAGCTTATCAGCTCTACAGAGTTGACGGAAGTCATACATCCGGCATCAACGAAAGTGCAATGTATACTTTTAACAACATTGCAATACGTGCAAGTTCACTATGTTGTGACCAGACATGACGTTCTGTCGCTGGTGACGGAGGACAGAAATGTTCCGGTGTATTGCAGTACCACTCCTGTAAGTATTGATTTTATTTGCTAAATTGATTAAACCTTTTAAATCTAACTTCAAACATCATAGCAGCATTCGAACGAATGTAATTTTTTGCCGTCGTTTTACTCTCGTGCCACTTAGGTGCATCAACGCTGTTAAATCTGAGGTGATTCATTATGTGGCCGTATCAGTATAATATATTAAGACATGCCTTGTGCACCACGGTGTGTAATTGAGCGATAGTGCGTGCAATTCAGTGGGGTATGCATGCATCAAGATAAAAGAGATGGGGCGTTCACCATCTGTGTCATTTATCAGCACTCTGTCGCATGCAACGAACATTTAGTTAAACATAGGACGGAAGAAATATTCAACCAAAGCATTTTACCCGACGCTGGAAATCACGTTGTAAATGGACTTTTTATCGGGATGAGGATTGACACGACGAACTAGATTTATATGGCAATGTATCATAGCACTTTTTTCCATTCCTATGTATCATATACGTTAATGTGCCCTCTATTTTAGAACATGTGATGTCAGAATCCATCAGATTGTGTTACAGGGGCTTGAAATGTGACTATCTTTACGACAAATGTGATACATTCGGGATATTTATATAGCGTATGGCTTTCTACAGAGAGAGAGGGCAATCCGAAGTTAGTTCATGACTCTGGTTGGCAATGATAACAGTGCTTACGAACGGTATGAGCGGCCGTTGCGTGCTAATGGTCAACTGGTTTATAAATCATAGCTTCCCTACATATATATGTGAGAATCAACTGTTAGCATCATGACAATATTGCAAATTGGCCTATTTGATTTGGGATTATTGTAGCAGTATCAGTGGCTGCAGCTTATTCTAAACGGCGTTTGCAAGGCAAATGTTACTTTTTATTGGTTACAATCAATATCTTACCGCACGACGCAACGTGCTCCTACTACATGTAACCTTCCCCCCATAAGTTCTTGCCGGACAATAAATCACAGACATAAATCATGTTAGATAATGTCGCTATATGGATTGCGCTTAAAGTAAAACTGACGAGAATGCATTATCGAGACTATTTGTGTGACAAATGACTGATGGGTTATAAAACATAACATGCGACTTTAGGGTAAAACCTCCCTGCCACAATCGAAAGGGAGGGATGGGCTTGAACACAAGAGACGGTAGGCCGCATTTGGCGTCTTGATAAAAGAACCACAACCCTTTATCACTAGATTGTTAGTGTCTATGCACAAGTTTTTTGTTTAGTAATCCCATTACTCACATGCACAGATTACGTCGTTACACCAAAGCATGGATGTAGATGTACATAGCTAATCACTACCCTTCCACTGGTTTTGAGTTAGGTATTTTGTTTCACCTAATAGATAGCTGAAATCCACCACAATGACAACAGTTTGTACGGAAAGGCAATGTGCATCAAGACCTCTTTGTCAAATCCTCTTTTATTTCAAGTGCACCAGTCCGGTTAAATGACCCTGAAATACTGTTGTTGACGAGCGTTATTACATTCTCAGACAATTCAATCACTCCTCTAAGCCAACAAGGCGCATATCAATAGCCTGTATTGCGTTGTAAATCACCATGTCTCGACGCCTCCTGGCATTCGGCAGCTAAACAAATGAGTTGAAAGTGCATCCAGCATCAGGAAAACTTGTAAAATATTCTTGTGTTTAATGCATCGGGCATTAATACCGACGGTGGACAAATATGCTTTCTAATGCAAGAAAGCGAGCCCTTGGTTGCGCTACATTTCTCATGTGTGGCACTGCCTTTCGAAGGGGTGGGGTTGTGGGAGGGGGGGAGGGTTTGATATCAAATACATTACCCCCACGGTGACCCTGATCGCTTTAAGTTAGACAGAGAAGGTGATAGAAGCTGATGCTTGTGCGTATGTATTTAATGTTACTTGAAAATCGTGTTTGACGTTGTTTAATCAATGAAAGATTTGGAGGGATATTAATAAGAGTACAGTCGAATTCACGCTACATACTGTTCTACTTAAACGTAACAACCAGTAAATTGATTGCTTTGATCAAGGGTTTGAGGCAACTGTGGCCATCCTATCGCGCCTTGGGGTAAGGCTTTGGTATTAATATCTGCCCATCTATTGCGCGTTCGTTTTACTTCAATTAACCAACACGGTTTGTAGGTGTACAAGTAAATGAAAGACTCATTCCACAATCAGAACACAAGTAGAAGTTAGTGAGTCTCTTTTGAAGCCTGTCTTGAAGTTGACGAGAGTCAGTCTCTTTTGGAGTCTGGCTGTCTTACTTCTGACTTCTGTGACTTCTGTGAGACATCTGTGGACGTCTTTGGACTTCTGTGTTGATGCGCGGTTTTGTGGGTCTTAAATACGCTAGAATCGGCTTAACTGCTCCAGATAAGGAAATAAATAATTCACCACACCATATCTACCTACCCCTCCAACGCATTCCGATGGTATGCATTACACGAGGGATTCTGAGGTAAAGGCAATTACATGGCAGATAAAACATAGCCACCACGGTCAGATAAAAAGGGGAAAACGTTATTCCCTAGTAAACAATATGAGTAAGCAACTGCACAGATATAAATAGATCTACATTTAGCAACAATATTACACATACTGTTCCATCTACTTCACCATGCCACGTAGCCAAGATTCGTTTTCAGGTGCAAATACATTGTCAACGTACCAACGAACATCCGCACACATAATATGTTTTAACGACGCAGCTGTACTTGCTTTCAGCATGACTCCAGCAAGTTGACTTATGTCTGTCTGTCTAGTAATGGAATTCACGGAGGGCATCGCGTTCAACTATGTGTTTATATAACAGTTTAAAGCGATATCCGCTGAAGATTGAGTGATTAGGTCAGGGTCTACTAGTCTAAGTGAGCGGATTGGCATCATCCACAGTTCCTCCAAAGAACCTGATAACTTAAGGCAATCAAAAACGTGTCACCTGTAGCAACAAAAGATAACACATTGATGTACCTGGAGATGTGACCGTCATGTTGCGCTTTCCGTGTACTTCACTGATTAAATTCCGTTGGGATATCCTCCGTGGTCTGAATATGGATTTTCTTAACAACGTTGCCACTGGGAGATAAAATATATATCATACTAACAGAGGCTCGTTTTGTTAAAAGTCACACTGGATATTGTCTAGTGCAACAATAAAAGCGTTTTTGGTTGCATGGAAACCCTATTGAGCGATAGCATCATTCGCATTTCTCTGATGTAGGTTGTGATTATATACCTTCGAATAGTTATTTGACTTGCTTTGCTGGAGTTTTTTCCAACTAAATTTAACTGTTATTGGAAATGAATCATATACGACGGCCTATTGCTTGCTTGAAAACACAAGCTTATGTAGCTTCATCATGTGGCAACTTGATTGGTTCGACAATATTATCATGCAGATGAAGAAAGGAAAAATAATTTTTGCAATCAATCAATTAGATGCTTGGAATTCTTCGGTTTAACACTCTTTTTCGTACAAATAAATCACTTTGAACACTTCATCCGTTATCTGACGCAATAGGCTAATCACAAAGTACAGTAGATAAACAAAACATTTAAAGCAGTTTTAAAGGCCATACATATTGCATGAAGCTTAAACAATGATTGCATTATTATATAATTGAACAAGCGCGGAAGGACATTGCAATATCAAGAAAATATCTGCTCGGCACATGATATTACTGGGCATGTCACGTAAGGTCTTGAAGCACTGAGACTACGACACGTGCCACAGCAGTGCTCATTAACATATCTACACAAATGCAATCATTGACCTTTATCCTCGCCTAATTGACATTAATTGCACCAAGAGTGATTTTATGCGACTAACTTTCTTCTAATTCATTAGCAAGCCATTTTCCTTATTTCCATTTTACGTCCCTGTGAATTTGAAATGATAACATCTTCAAAAGGTTAATCGAGAATTTAACATGTGCAAATGTACCACTTAGCCTCAAGAACCATGAAATGTCATCGTTGACGAACGTTATTGCACCATGAAGCGATCCAATTATTATTCTCGGAGAGTAAGACGCATAGTAATGGCGTGTGTAGGGCTGTCAATTGCTGGTCCAAGTGCCTCCTAACATCAAGAAAACAGACGCGAGTAGCTTATCAGCTCTACAGAGTTGACGGAAGTCATACATCCGGCATCAACGAAAGTGCAATGTATACTTTTAACAACATTGCAATGCGTGCAAGTTCACTATGTTGTGACCAGACATGACGTTCTGTCGCTGGTGACGGAGGACAGAAATGTTCCGGTGTATTGCAGTACCACTCCTGTAAGTATTGATTTTATTTGCTAAATTGATTAAACCTTTTAAATCTAACTTCAAACATCATAGCAGCATTCGAACGAATGTAATTTTGCCGTCGTTTTACTCTCGTGCCACTTAGGTGCATCAACGCTGTTAAATCTGAGGTGATTCATTATGTGGCCGTATCAGTATAATATATTAAGACATGCCTTGTGCACCACGGTGTGTAATTGAGCGATAGTGCGTGCAATTCAGTGGGGTATGCATGCATCAAGATAAAAGAGATGGGGCGTTCACCATCTGTGTCATTTATCAGCACTCTGTCGCATGCAACGAACGTTTAGTTAAACATAGGACGGAAGAAAATATTCAACCAAAGCATTTTACCCGACGCTGGAAATCACGTTGTAAATGGACTTTTTATCGGGATGAGGATTGACACGACGAACTAGATTTATATGGCAATGTATCATAGCACTTTTTTCCATTCCTATGTATCATATACGTTAATGTGCCCTCTATTTTAGAACATGTGATGTCAGAATCCATCAGATTGTGTTACAGGGGCTTGAAATGTGACTATCTTTACGACAAATGTGATACATTCGGGATATTTATATAGCGTATGGCTTTCTACAGAGAGAGAGGGCAATCCGAAGTTAGTTCATGACTCTGGTTGGCAATGATAACAGTGCTTACGAACGGTATGAGCGGCCGTTGCGTGCTAATGGTCAACTGGTTTATAAATCATAGCTTCCCTACATATATATGTGAGAATCAACTGTTAGCATCATGACAATATTGCAAATTGGCCTATTTGATTTGGGATTATTGTAGCAGTATCAGTGGCTGCAGCTTATTCTAAACGGCGTTTGCAAGGCAAATGTTACTTTTTATTGGTTACAATCAATATCTTACCGCACGACGCAACGTGCTCCTACTACATGTAACCTTCCCCCCATAAGTTCTTGCCGGACAATAAATCACAGACATAAATCATGTTAGATAATGTCGCTATATGGATTGCGCTTAAAGTAAAACTGACGAGAATGCATTATCGAGACCATTTGTGTGACAAATGACTGATGGGTTATAAAACATAACATGCGACTTTAGGGTAAAACCTCCCTGCCACAATCAAATGGGAGGGATGGGCTTGAAAACAAGAGACTGCAGGCCGCATTTGGCGTCTTGATAAAAGAACCACAACCCTTTATCACTAGATTGTTAGTGTCTATGCACACGTTTTTTGTTTAGTCATCCCATTACTCACATGCACAGATTACGTCGTTACACCAAAGCATGGATGTAGATGTACATAGATAATCACTACCCTTCCACTGGTTTTGAGTTAGTAAGGTTTTTGCAATTAATAGATAGCTGAAATCCACCACAATGACAACAGTTTGTACGGAAAGGCAATGCGCAACAAGACCTTTTTGTCAAATCCTCTTTTATTGCCGCAGTAAATGAAGTGATGCGATGTAAATCAACATGCTGTCGACAACTCACAAGCAAATGTGTTACTCCGATTGGCCATCCTCTAAATGGTAGAGACAGTAAATATTTCTTGGACTGAAGCTATCTATTATATCCAATTATTGTCGACGGGGTGTAATGGGGCATACAATGCTGCCAATAGATCCTTATTATGCTTCACGGCATCTTGAAAAAGGGTCAAGTGGTGAAAAGAGATAAAAGTACATCTCAATGCGAGCCTTAAAACCTTAATTCAATCAAGTTGTCGATCTATTTTTATCTACAGTTATGCAGATTGATATATTGATTAAATGCTTGAGCCTCGTGTAACATTGTATCATAAATCAATGCAGTTGATGTATTTGGCTGCTGGGGCTATATCGCCATCAGCTTATTTCCTCTGCAATATATATAGTGAATGAGGGTCATTTTCTTTTGTCAAGCATATTGGTGATGCCAATGATATAAACGCTTGCGTAATCACGCCATTTCAGTGCATTCACATTCGGTGGATAACTTAAATGCACCAAGGATTCTGTTGATGCATGCTAATCTTATGGCAGTGATTTTGCGCAATTGTCAGCGCCAAGTAACTTCTACTTACTGCGAAAAGAAGTCGCCGCCTTTTGGTTTCCATATTTGCAAACCGTTTTGTTTTTAATCACGAACATGCTTATAATATCATTATAAACGTATATAGCGTCCACCATATGTAAATTCTGACACTGAATTGTCTATCTGCTGTCCCGACTAAAATTGTGTTCGCAAATCTCTTGATACTATCTTATAATGCTTCTATGAGTTTGGAATGATGAGATTTGTAAATTTGTTTGCAATTAATATGCGCAAATATTCCACTTAGGTTAGGGAACTTGCAATGTTGTCATTATTGCATATCGAAGCAATCCAATCCCTTCTCACAGCGAATGAGAAGCATAGTAATTACATGTTTTGGACTGTACACTACTGGTCATTTTGCCTCCACGCATCGGCCAAAGAATCGTGAGATGCTTATCACCTATGCATTATTTCAAGACGCCATTTATTTGGCATCAACGAACGTGTCGAAAATACACGCCGCCACACCGTAATCGGAAAACATATTGTGTTGTGACTAATTTAATCTATAAATAATGTCATAAATATTATCTCTTGACGATTAATAAGTTATGGCTGGTTGATGTAATTGGGATTATTTATTTATTTTCCGGAAATAGGATTTTTTGAAGAACATACGTTACATTTCGTTGACTCTTCATCCATGAATGTCGGTAATATTGATTATTTACAATGTACCGAATGTTGCTAGCTCTGTTTGTATATTTGCATGCCGCTTGGTTGCCAAATGTGCCGCTATAGATGTTACTTGATTCCTTTTCTGCAGCAGAACCGCCAGGCATAACAGACAGAAGCAGTGTCAATCCACGCATGTAATATACACTGACCAATGCGCGTTCAATGATTTGCGAAGACGATCATATTGCGCTCCGTATGTATGACGAATGATATCACGGCTAAATGGCCTATTAGCTTATGATAGAAACAGGGGAGTAATATTAGCTCAAGTTTATACAAGTTGCTCCCAATTTCATATTCTTCTCAGAGTTGAGAATGATCCAATTACGGAAAGCTTGTGTTCAACTTAGCAAAGCAAGTGCACCAGTTAGGTTAAATGACCCTGAAATACTGTTGTTGACGAACGTTATTACATTCTCAGACAATTCAATCACTCCTCTAAGCCAACAAGGCGCATAGCAATAGCGTGTATTGCGTTGTAAATCACCATGTCTCGACGCCTCCTGGCATTCGGCAGCTAAACAAATGAGTTGAAAGTGCATCCAGCATCAGGGAAACTTGTAAAATATTCTTGTGTTTAATGCATCGGGCATTAATACCGACGGTGGACGAATAGGTTCGGAAATGCAAGAAAGCGAGCCCTTGGATGCGCTACATTTCTCATGTGTGGCACTGCCTTTCGAATGGGGGTGGGGGGGGGGGTGGTGGTGTTGGATGTCAAATATATTACCCACGGGAACCCTGCCTTTTAGTTAGCCAGAGAAGGTGATAGAAGCTGATGCATGTGCGTTTGTATATAATGTTACGAGGAAATCGTTTTTGACGTTGTTTAATCAATGTAAGATTTTAAGGAAAATAAATAAACGTACAGTCGATTTCACGCTATCTACTGTTCTACTTAAACGTAACAACCAGCAAATTGATTCATCTACTTCCCCTTGCCACGTAGCCAAGATTCGTGTTCAGGTGCAAATACATTGTCAACGTACCTACGGAGATACGCACACAATATATTTTAACGACGCAGCTGTACTTGCTTTCAACATGACTCCAGCAAGTTGACTTATGTCTCTCTGTCTAGTAATGGGATTTACAGATGGCATCGCGTTCAATTATGAGTTAATATAACAGTTCAAAGCGGTTTCCACCGATAATGAAGTAATTAGCTCAGGGTCTACGAGTCTAAGTGAGCGGATTGCCATCATCCACAGTTCCTCCACAGAACCTGACAACTTAAGGCAATCATAAAACGTGTCACCTATAGCAACAAGAGATAACACATTGATGTACCTGGAGATGTGACCGTCATGTTGCACTTTCCCTGTGTACTTCACTGATTAGATTCAGTTGAGATGTCTTACGTGGTCTTATTATGGCCGTAAGGAATCAAACAATGATAGCTTACTGCAATATAAAATGTTGCTGGCCCCATTCTTTTCTAAGCAACGTTGTCACTGGGAGATAAGATATATATCATGCTAACAGAGGCTCGTTATATTAAAAGTCCCGCTGGATATGGTATTGTCTAGTTTTGGCATTGAGTTCACGTAACCGACTGTGGTGATTGCAACACTAAAGGCGTTTTTGGTTGCATGGAAACCCTATTGAGCGACAGCATCATTCGCACTTCTCTGATGCAGGTTGTGATTATATACTTTCGAGTAGTTATTCGACTCGCTTTGCTGGAGTGGTTTCCAATTAATATTTACTGTTATTGGAATGAATCATATACGACGGCCTATTGCTTGCTTGAAAACACAAGCTTATGTAGCTTTATCATGTGGCAACTTGATTGGTTCGACAATATTATCATGCAGATGAAGAAAGGAAAAATAATTTTTGCAATCAATCAATTAGATGATTGGAATTCTCCGTTTCAACACAATTTTTCGTACAAATAAATCACTTTGAACACTACATCGGTTATTTGACGTTATAGGCTAATCACAAGCGTACAGTAGATAACCAAAACATTTAAAGCAGTTTTAAAGGCCATACATATTGTATGCAGCTTAAACAATGATTGCATTATTATATAATTGAACAAGCGCGGCAGGACATTGCAATATCAAGAAAATATCTGCTCGGCACATGATTTTACTGGGCATGTCACGTAAGATCTTGAAGTACTGAGACTACGACACGCGCCACAGCAGTGCTCATTAACATATCTACACAAATGCAAACATTGACTTTTATCCTCGCCTAATTGACATTAATTGCACCAAGAGTGATTTCATGCGACTAACTTTCTTCTACTGCATTAGCGTACCATTTTCCTTATTTCAATTTTACGCTCCTCCGAGTTTAAATGATAATATTTTCAAAAGGTTAATCGCAAACTTAACATGTGCAAATGTACCACTTAGCTTCAAGAACCATGAAATGTCATCGTTTACGAACGTTATTGCAACATGAAGTGATCCAATTATTTTTCTCCGAGAATAAGACGCATATTAATAGCGAGTGTAGTGCTGTAAATTGCGGGTCCAAATGCCTACTAACATCCGAAAAACAGACGCGAGTAGACGGATGTCATATATTTGGCATCAACGAAAGGTGCAACGTACACTTTAAAAACACTGCAATATGTGCACGTTCACTATGTTGTGACCAGACATGACGTTCTGTCGGTGGTAATGGAAGACAGAAATGTTACGGTGTAGTGCAGTACCACTCCTGTAAGTATTTATTTGCTAAATTTATTAAACCATTAAAATCTAACTTCAAACATGATAGCAGCATTCGAACGAATGCAATTTTGCAGTCGTTATATTTACGTGCCAATTGGGTGCATCCACGCTGTTAAATCTGAGGGGATTCATTACGTTGCCGTATCAGTATAATATATTAAAACATGTCTTGTGCACCGCGGTGTGTCAGTGAGAGATAGCACGTGCAATTCAGTGGGGTATGCATACATCAAGATAAAAAAGATAGGGCGTTCACCATCTGTGTAATTGATCAGCATTTGTGCCATCATCCTTCATGCACTGCGATAAAGCAATAAAGACATGCGTCGACGAATATCAGCTTTATAAAATGTTATGACGTGTGAATTATACCATAGTTATCTATACTCTATGGGTGGTCACTGTCATTTGGATGACAATAGATTAGCACTCTGTCGCATGCAACAAAAATTTAGTTAAACATAGGACAGAAGAAAATATTCAACCAAAGCATTTTACCCGACGCTGGAAATCACGTTGTAAATGGACTTTTTATCGGGATGAGGATTGACACGACGAACTAGATATATGTGGCAATGTATCATAGCACTGTTTTCCATTCATATGTATCATATACATTAATGTGCCCTCTATTCTAGAACAGGTGATGTCAGAAATCATCAGATTGTGTTACAGGGGCTTGAAATGTGACTATCTTTACGACAAATGCGATACATTCGGGATATTTACATAGCGTATGGCTTTCTACAGAGAGAGAGGGCAATCCGAAGTTAGTTCATGTCTCTGGTTAACAATGACAACAGTGCTTACGAACGGTATGAGAGGCTGTTGCGTGCTAATGGTCAACTGGTTTATAAATCATAGCTTCCCTACATATATATGTAAGAATCAACTGTTAGCATCATGACAATATTGCAAATTGGCCTATGTGATTTGGGATTATTGTAGCAGTATCAATGGCTGCAGCTTATTCTAAACGGCGTTTGCAAGGCAAATGTTACTTTTTATTGGTTACAATCAATATCTTACCGCACGACGCAACGTGCTCCTACTACATGTAACCTTCCCCCCATAAGTTCTTGCCGGACAATAAATGACAGACATAAATCATGTTAGATAATGTCGCTATATGGATTGCGCTTAAAGTAAAACTGACGAGAATGCATTATCGAGACCATTTGTGTGACAAATGACTGATGGGTTATAAAACATAACATGCGACTTTAGGGTAAAACCTCCCTGCCACAATCAAATGGGAGGGATGGGCTTGAAAACAAGAGACTGCAGGCCGCATTTGGCGTCTTGATAAAAGAACCACAACCCTTTATCACTAGATTGTTAGTGTCTATGCACACGTTTTTTGTTTAGTCATCCCATTACTCACATGCACAGATTACGTCGTTACACCAAAGCATGGATGTAGATGTACATAGATAATCACTACCCTTCCACTGGTTTTGAGTTAGTAAGGTTTTTGCAATTAATAGATAGCTGAAATCCACCACAATGACAACAGTTTGTACGGAAAGGCAATGCGCAACAAGACCTTTTTGTCAAATCCTCTTTTATTGCCGCAGTAAATGAAGTGATGCGATGTAAATCAACATGCTGTCGACAACTCACAAGCAAATGTGTTACTCCGATTGGCCATCCTCTAAATGGTAGAGACAGTAAATATTTCTTGGACTGAAGCTATCTATTATATCCAATTATTGTCGACGGGGTGTAATGGGGCATACAATGCTGCCAATAGATCCTTATTATGCTTCACGGCATCTTGAAAAAGGGTCAAGTGGTGAAAAGAGATAAAAGTACATCTCAATGCGAGCCTTAAAACCTTAATTCAATCAAGTTGTCGATCTATTTTTATCTACAGTTATGCAGATTGATATATTGATTAAATGCTTGAGCCTCGTGTAACATTGTATCATAAATCAATGCAGTTGATGTATTTGGCTGCTGGGGCTATATCGCCATCAGCTTATTTCCTCTGCAATATATATAGTGAATGAGGGTCATTTTCTTTTGTCAAGCATATTGGTGATGCCAATGATATAAACGCTTGCGTAATCACGCCATTTCAGTGCATTCACATTCGGTGGATAACTTAAATGCACCAAGGATTCTGTTGATGCATGCTAATCTTATGGCAGTGATTTTGCGCAATTGTCAGCGCCAAGTAACTTCTACTTACTGCGAAAAGAAGTCGCCGCCTTTTGGTTTCCATATTTGCAAACCGTTTTGTTTTTAATCACGAACATGCTTATAATATCATTATAAACGTATATAGCGTCCACCATATGTAAATTCTGACACTGAATTGTCTATCTGCTGTCCCGACTAAAATTGTGTTCGCAAATCTCTTGATACTATCTTATAATGCTTCTATGAGTTTGGAATGATGAGATTTGTAAATTTGTTTGCAATTAATATGCGCAAATATTCCACTTAGGTTAGGGAACTTGCAATGTTGTCATTATTGCATATTGAAGCAATCCAATCCCTTCTCACAGCGAATGAGAAGCATAGTAATTACATGTTTTGGACTGTACACTACTGGTCATTTTGCCTCCACGCATCGGCCAAAGAATCGTGAGATGCTTATCACCTATGCATTATTTCAAGACGCCATTTATTTGGCATCAACGAACGTGTCGAAAATACACGCCGCCACACCGTAATCGGAAACATATTGTGTTGTGACTAACATAAGCCTAACTCAAAATAAACCAATCTCGATAGTACAATTAACGCTGACTTTGCTTCCGCTTCTTTTTCAAAATAAAATGTAGCAATTGAAATCAGTTGCGTGTTGCTATTAGTGTGTTCTGACCTTATATCAGCGCATTGAAAGAGATCTGCGGTGGAATGCGTTGTATGTTTTTCAATGCCAATCGCAGTACCATATCGTAAAACATCGCTTAGTTGGCTGGATTGATTATTGCCGCACTTGTGATAAATGTGCTGCATTATGAGTCATTGTTAGCGTCCACATTACTGGGATGATTGTCCTGCATAAAAACCATTATATTACTTCGGCAGGAGATGATGTTTCCCGCAACGCACTTAAAATGAACGTGTATATTAACAAGATGAATTATACAGCGCATTTGCCATTTATAAGCCTTTGTGCTACAATAACTCTTGCACTGTAATGTATTAGAAATAATAGCTTGCTTTAATCTATAAATAATGTCATAAATATTATCTCTTGACGATTAATAAGTTATGGCTGGTTGATGTAATTGGGATTATTTATTTATTTTCCGGAAATAGGATTTTTTGAAGAACATACGCGTGTTAAATATAAATGTTACTTGCCGAGGTATAGTAGTGTTGAGCTACAGCCCTATTCTAGCAACGTACCAAACAAATGCATCGTGGTAGCCTTTACTTGAGGTATGTTATTCCCCAGTGCACATTCTTATTCATCAGTTGCGGCTTAAAGTAGCGATTGTGACAAACGTTTTGCATACCAAGTCAAACATGTCATCTTAATCTGCTCAATGTCAGTGCTATAGTCCAGCTATGAGTATTATTTTGTATACTAGAATGAATCAAATAATATAAAAAAACTGTTGCCCAAAAATATCTGATATATACTACATAGCGCCACAACGAGGTGCATTGTGTAATTGTATGATCAACTTCTTGTGATGCAACTCACGTTCAACGCTAATTGAACTTTGCAATACTTTTCTTTTTACTTACATTTCGTTGACTCTTCATCCATGAATGTCGGTAATATTGATTATTTACAATGTACCGAATGTTGCTAGCTCTGTTTGTATATTTGCATGCCGCTTGGTTGCCAAATGTGCCGCTATAGATGTTACTTGATTCCTTTTCTGCAGCAGAACCGCCAGGCATAACAGACAGAAGCAGTGTCAATTCACGCATGTAATATACACTGACCAATGCGCGTTCAATGATTTTCGAAGACGATCATATTGCGCTCCGTATGTATGACCAATGATATCACGGCTAAATGGCCTATTAGCTTATGATAGAAACAGGGGAGTAATATTAGCTCAACTTTATACAAGTTGCTCCCAATTTCATATTCTTCTCAGAGTTGAGAATGATCCAATTACGGAAAACTTGTGCTCAACTAAGCAAAGCAAGTGCACCAGTTAGGTTAAATGACCCTGAAATACTGTTGTTGACGAACGTTATTACATCCTCAGACAATTCAATCACTCCTCTAAGCCAACAAGGCGCATATCAATAGCGTGTATTGCGTTGTAAATCACCATGTCTCGACGCCTCCTGGCATTTGGCAGCTAAACAAATGAGTTGAAAGTGCATCCAGCATCAGGGAAACTTGTAAAATATTCTTGTGTTTAATGCATCGGGCATTAATACCGACGGTGGACGAATAGGTTCGGAAATGCAAGAAAGCGAGCCCTTGGATGCGCTACATTTCTCATGTGTGGCACTGCCTTTCGAATGGGTGTGGGGGGGGGGGGGGGGGTTGGATGTCAAATATATTACCCACGGGAACCCTGCCTTTAAGTTAGCCAGAGTAGGTGATAGAAGCTGATGCATGTGCGTTTGTATATAATGTTACGAGGAAATCGTTTTTGACGTTGTTTAATCAATGTAAGATTTTGAGGAAAATAAATAAGCGTACAGTCGAATTCATCTACTGTTCTACTTAAACGTAACAACCAGCAAATTGAATGTTTTGATCAAGAATTTGGCGCAACTGCGGTCATCCTGTTCCATCTACTTCCCCTTGCCACGTAGCCAAGATTCGTGTTCAGGTGCAAATACATTGTCAACGAACGTACGGAGATACGCACACAATATATTTTAACGACCCAAGCTGTACTTGCTTTCAACATGACTCCAGCAAGTTGACTTATGTCTCTCTGTCTAGTAATGGGATTTACAGATGGCATCGCGTTCAATTATGAGTTAATATAACAGTTCAAAGCGGTTTCCACCGAGAATGAAGTAATTAGCTCAGGGTCTACGAGTCTAAGTGAGCGGATTGCCATCATCCGCAGTTCCTCCACAGAACCTGACAACTTAAAGCAATCATAAAACGTGTCACCTATAGCAACAAGTGATAACACATTGATGTACCTGGAGATGTGACCGTCATGTTGCACTCTCCCTGTGTACTTCACTGATTAGATTCAGCTGAGATATCTTACGTGGTCTTATTATGGCCGTAAGGAATCAAACAATGATAGCTTACGGCAATATAAAATGTTGCTGGCCCCATTCTTTTCTAAGCAACGTTGTCACTGGGAGATAAGATATATATCATGCTAACAGAGGCTCGTTATATTGAAAGTCCCGCTGGATATGGTATTGTCTAGTTTTGGCATTGAGTTCACGTAACCGACTGTGGTGATTGCAACACTAAAGGCGTTTTTGGTTGCATGGAAACCCTATTGGGCGACAGCATCATTCGCACTTCTCTGATGCAGGTTGTGATTATATACTTTCGAGTAGTTATTCGACTCGCTTTGCTGGAGTGGTTTCCAATTAATATTAACTGTTATTGGGATGAATCATATAAGACGGCCTATTGCTTGCTTGAAAACACAAGCTTATGTAGCTTCATCATGTGGCAACTTGATTGGTTCGACAATATTATCATACAGATGAAGAAAGGAAAAATAATTTTTGCAATCAATCAATTAGATGCTTGGAATTCTCCGTTTTAACACTCTTTTTCGTACAAATAAATCACTTTGAACACTTCATCCGTTATCTGACGCAATAGGCTAATCACAAAGTACAGTAGATAAACAAAACATTTAAAGCAGTTTTAAAGGCCATACATATTGCATGAAGCTTAAACAATGATTGCATTATTATATAATTGAACAAGCGCGGAAGGACATTGCAATATCAAGAAAATATCTGCTCGGCACATGATATTACTGGGTGTGTCACGTAAGGTCTTGAAGCACTGAGACTACGACATGTGCCACAGCAGTGCTCATTAACATATCTACACAAATGCAATCATTGACCTTTATCCTCGCCTAATTGACATTAATTGCACCAAGAGTGATTTTATGCGACTACCTTTTCTTCTAATTCATTAGCAAACCATTTTCCCTGTTTCCATTTTACGCCCCTGTGAATTTGAAATGATAGCATCTTCAAAAGGTTAATCGAGAATTTAACATGTGCAAATGTACCACTTAGCCTCAAGAACCATGAAATGTCATCGTTGACGAACGTTATTGCACCATGAAGCGATCCAATTATTATTCTCGGAGAGCAAGACGCAGAGTAATGGCGTGTGTAGGGCTGTCAATTGCTGGTCCAAGTGCCTCCTAACATCTGGAAAACAGACGCGAGTAGCTTATCAGCTCTACAGAGTTGACGAAAGTCATACATCCGGCATCAACGAAAGTGCAATGTATACTTTTAACAACATTGCAATGCGTGCAAGTTCACTATGTTGTGACCAGACATGACGTTCTGTCGCTGGTGACGGAGGACAGAAATGTTCCGGTGTATTGCAGTACCACTCCTGTAAGTATTGATTTTATTTGCTAAATTGATTAAACCTTTTAAATCTAACTTCAAACATGATAGCAGCATTCGAACGAATGTAATTTTGCCGTCGTTATACTCTCGTGCCACTTAGGTGCATCAACGCTGTTAAATCTGAGGTGATTCATTATGTGGCCGTATCAGTATAATATATTAAGACATGTCTTGTGCACCGCAGTGTGTAATTGAGCGATAGTACGTGCAATTCAGTGGGGTATGCATGCATCAAGATAAAAGAGATGGGGCGTTCACCATCTGTGTCATTTATCAGCATTTGTGTCATCATCCTTTATCCACAGCAATAAAGCAATAAAGATATGCATCGATGAAAATCAGCTTTATAAAATGTTATGTTGTGTGCATTATAGCATAGAAATCTATACTCTATGGGTAGTCACTGTCATTTGGATGACAATGGATTAGTACAATGTCGCATGCAACAAACATTTAGTTAAACATAGGACGGAAGTAAATATTCAACCAAAGCATTTTACCCGACGTTGGAAATCACGTTGTAAATGGACTTTTTATCGGGATGAGGATTGAAACGACGAACTAGATTTATGTGGCAATGTATCATAGCACTTTTTTCCATTCCTATGTATCATATACATTAATGTGCCCTCTATTTTAGAACATGTGATGTAAGAATGCATCAGATTGTGTTACAGGGGCTTGAAATGTGATTATCTTTACGACAAATGTGATACATTCGGGATATTTACATAGCGTATGGCTTTCTACAGAGAGAGGGCAATCCGAAGTTAGTTCATGTCTCTGGTTAACAATGACAACAGTGCTTACGAACGGTATGAGAGGCTGTTGCGTGCTAATGGTCAACTGGTTTATAAATCATAGCTTCCCTACATATATATGTAAGAATCAACTGTTAGCATCATGACAATATTGCAAATTGGCCTATGTGATTTGGGATTATTGTAGCAGTATCAATGGCTGCAGCTTATTCTAAACGGCGTTTGCAAGGCAAATGTTACTTTTTATTGGTTACAATCAATATCTTACCGCACGACGCAACGTGCTCCTACTACATGTAACCTTCCCCCCATAAGTTCTTGCCGGACAATAAATGACAGACATAAATCATGTTAGATAATGTCGCTATATGGATTGCGCTTAAAGTAAAACTGACGAGAATGCATTATCGAGACCATTTGTGTGACAAATGACTGATGGGTTATAAAACATAACATGCGACTTTAGGGTAAAACCTCCCTGCCACAATCGAATGGGAGGGATGGGCTTGAAAACAAGAGACGGCAGGCAGCATTTGGCGTCTTGAGTAGTATAGGGAGTAGCGGTTCTGGCACACCAGTCTCATATGATTATGACACACCTATCTCATATGGTGCAACCCAGAAAACACACACACGCACAGGCTGACTCACATGTGCGAGCGGTACTGGCACACCAGTCTCATATGATTATGACACACCTATCTCATATGGTGCAACCCAGAAAACACACAGGGTGACTCACATGAGCCAGCGAACCGCTCGCACCCCCCTCCCCCCACCATATGCGCCCAGCCCTTCCAGCCCCTATGGTATAGGCCCACACCAGTAGTTAGTCACCGTAGAGGTTATTGAGTGATAAATATCTGCGACCGTCGCTGTAAGTTCCATTTTTCACGCGGTTGAGGTCCTGTATAAACTGGGCAACCTTAGCGTCGTTCTTCTCGATAAAGTCGGGATCGGGACGAGCGGTTATCAATCTCATTGTAAAGAGCTTCCAACAGTAGAAAGCCCCCGTCGGCCTCTCTGTGGTCCCACTCGGTCTTCCCAACCAAGGACCGTGATGCTCCTGTTCCAAGCCCAGGCAACTATTAAACCTCCCGTTCGCACTATAGTCGCCGTCTTCAAGCCCCTCCACCCCCGCCCACCCCCAAGCCACCGTCTCCTTATACTTCTTCCGATCCTTGTGATACACCTGGTTATACGTCTCAGCTCTCCCCAGGTCCTCAAAGGAGCACAACCTGAAAACGCAGTCGACAAACACCCCGATGGTCGCCACCGGACTGTGGTGCAACCCCAACAGAACCTGAGGCTTATACATATTCGGAATCACCCTCCCAGGACTCCGAGTGTAGGGACACTTTATCTCGAGCAACACAACCTCCTCAGGATGCCCCAGACAGACAGCATCCACTCCAGCCTGCCGGATTGGGAGCACACAAAAGCCATCCGGAGAGTAGGCCGTCGCGCCGCCATCAATACAGATATTATTTCCGTAGACCTTGGTGTCGTACACCTTCTCCAATACCGCAATTGCAACCTCCTCAAAAGTCGTACCCCAGAGGCAGGGTGCGCTAAAGCGAACACCCCCGTTGCTAGTTTTTTTCTGTCAGCTTCTTGCTATAGCTGCTGAAGTAGTTTTGCCCTATGATAGAGGAGTAGTCACTTCCTCCAACGCAGCCCTTCCTCATGGTCTCCCACTGGTCCGTATTTTGTTTGACTCCAGTATGATCGTTGCAGAAAGATTTTATCGCCGCCTCCATTATATCTAGCAACCCCCACACTTCAAATGGACTGTCCGGGTCATACCTTAGCAGGTCTAGGGGGCGATTCTGCCGCTTTCAAACATTTTGCTTTAATGTCACTTTTCATTTGACTATATTTCATGATCTCGACCGAAACGAGCTTAAACTCATCATCTGAGATATACCCATCTTCAAGCGCCGCCGATACAATGTCAGCAATGGTATTCAATTTGCTCTGAGTGAGAATGCGGATCTTGTCATGCTTTTTTAACTTAATGGTCAGCCGCCTACTGATGAATTTTCCAGCAATTACAAGTAGCCCACAAGCGGCTCCAGTAGCACCCAACACTGTGGCAATAGGAATGGCAACTATTGTAGACATTACACCTACACCACTTGCGCCAAGACACATACCCACAGCAACTAAAGCAGTGTCTACAGCGTCCACTGAGTTTACTGCACACCTATATTTTTTGTACATAGCACCATAATACTCGTTTTCTTTCTCAAGGTATTGCTTCTTAAGACTGATATCATTCAGCCGATAGGAGTGCCCCAGATCACATGGAGGAGGCTCTGGATTTAACGGTGCAGTCGTTGGTTTTTGTTTCATACTGTCTTTGTATACATAAGTCTATATATCAAGTTCAATTAGGAATGAAGCTACAGACCAAGTCGCCCCTCTGTTTTGTGCGGTTGTATAAAAGTTAATAACGTTGCCTTCTTCCAGCTGTAAAGGCGGTTCTAAATATACTACAACAGCCCGTTGGTCAACAGGCTTACTTATTCCTATCGCTTGATTCGTTCCATTAATAACAGGAACGACTGTTATAGCAGCAGTATCAGCACCAACACCAGAACACAACCCCATACGAATGATCTTACCACCACATGTCATGGTATATCCACAGCTTGAGTCTTGTGAGTCTCGACCCCTAGCCCCATGGCCAAACGACCACTCATATCCTCTGCGAAGGGGGCCACTTGCTTCTGCCCAAATAGTAATGAGATGTTTCGTTTGGGAGCTTATGTGTTCTCTCAGGTCCCTGCGATGCTGTCTATGTCTGTCATCAACATACTTTCTATTAGCAGCATCCGTTGGCGATATTGGGTCTCCCAACTGAATGATTTTATTATCTCCCATTTCAAGGTCTCCAGTCATAGTACCCGCCACTTTTATCCATTTTTTGTGAGTCGCCAATAGATACATAGGTCTTTGTAGCATATTCCGAGAGGTCGGCGCCCTGAACAGTGTCTGTCGGTTTTTGCTTAGGTCCATAAATACTCGTTTTTATTGACATCTTGTAAATTCAAGAACAACACTAACAGGTAAGTCGTGGTTATCCAATAGCCTTCCTTTATTATCGCGCAACTGAACCTTTAACTCATGCACTGTTCCACTAGTGACACGCTTACATACAGGATTAGTTATGTTCGTGGTTATAATATCACCGAAAGAGCCACCCTCTAAGCCAACAACTTCAAGAAGCATAGTGGGTGCACCATCTAGCATGTTGTGTGTGGTGCTGACTTGATCGAGGTGAATATATAATGTGCAGAACATGCTAAAGTTGATGGGCCGGTAGGCGGTGTAAGTACCTGAAGGTATCCACCCGAGGCCGTCATCAAGACCCAACATTTTTAACACTCCGTCTGATATATTCACAGCCCCATTGTCTGGAACTGTTAGGGTAATAAACCCATTTGCAGCATCAACTTCCAAACCGATACCTAATGGTTAATCTGCTCCCGAAGAAGGCTGAAACTCCAGAGGCCCGGTTTTAATGAGACAATTTTTCCTCTCTCTCCTGAAGTCCTTGACCGCCATTGAATGGTCTCGTTTGTTTCGACATTGTACCAGCCCACAGTATACGTGATTGACCTTAGGCCAACACATAGATCGCCCGCAGTGTTGTCAATAGGTTTTTGCAGGGACACAGCGCCGCCGCTTTGAACATTTGACAGAGTGTGATACATAGCACTATGAATAAACAAGCCTTTAGTTTCAATAGAAAAGCTACCCCATATGGTGCGGGCGGGGTGTATCCAGCCTCATATGGTGTGGGAGATAAACTAACCCGACAAACAATTCAAGTTGTTCACAATGGTGGTACATTCACAGCAAAGTTTCCTGATCTATTCAGTAACTATAAGGTGCCGCCGGTAACAGCAGACAAAGTAGTAAAAGACTGGTTGACAAATCCAATGCAGTTTTGGCAGAACCAGTTAAACTTTGCAGTGTGGTGTGCATCAGCCGGCTGCGGCGTGTCCTCCCAGGACCACCTCGAGGCTGGGTTTCCCCTCGTGAAAGCTCTCTACACCTTTCACCTTTATTACACAGTGCGTCGCCTATTAGCAGAACTGCAAGCGCCTCTACCTCAGGATCATGCCTATGACCCCTATAACAATACATATGACAAGAGAGCATATGAGAGACTCTGCACTAACTTTGGTGTTCAACCAAACACAGACTGGCGTCAGAAGGCAACCGTAGCTAATAGTGGCCTTGGTATCTTATATGCACATGATGCGTATGGTTACGTTAAGAAGTCTGTTGATCGTTTCCCTGATGCGGTTAATTTGGGTCCTTAGACGGTTACGGTTTTCAGAGGCAGCCTCAATACGGGCACTCTGCAGGTCCTGCAGCTCTGCAAGCTCATTTGCTTGGAATCTCCATGCTCGACTATCACCCCTCCCTTCCTCCTCCAGGCTTGCCATTTTAGCTTCCCGCTGTTTTATGTCCCTTTCTAACTCAGTTATCTTAGCTAGGTTGTTGACCAGCTCACCCCTCTGGGTCTGCATAGCCTTATCAAGCCCTATAAGCTCTCTGAGGGGTAGTTCGTTGTCTGTTTGTGTACTTTGTGTACCTAGGTCTTGGATGGTGTTATGAACGTCCTCTATGAAGCTTGTTTCTTCCACACCACCTTGCTCTGTCACGGCTTCAGGGCCCCTCATCTCTAATTTCTCTGCGGCTTTAGCAGCTGCTTGGTCAACGCCTTGGAGGGCTGTTGCTTCCTTTTGTGACACCACTTGTGAGGACCACTCAGTGAACCCCAAACCATCACGGACAACCTTAGCCCCCCCTCTACTTTTACCTATTGTTCCAAGTGAAAGCGGGGCTTTAGTACGAGAATTTGTAATACTAAAGTCAGGGTAGTCCTTCAAACGTAACTGTCCTCCAACAAGTTCAAACTTTGTATAATCGCGGCCGAGGGAGGGTGTGTGGCCTTTTTCAGCTAATGCATCGTAATAATCATTGACAGCGCCTATAACGAGTCGGCCTTCCGGTGGTATAGACCGATCCATCCCAATGTCCCCTTCTGTAACAGGTGGGAGAGTGGCCTCTGGGAGAGTCTCCTCATCATCAAAGTTAGTGTCATTCCTCTCCCATCCCCCCTCCTCCTCTGGGTCGTCAAATGCTGGGTTATCAAACTCCATGTCTGTGTGTTAAAGATATAATTGTAATTAAACATTCAACATGACGAGTACTTACGGACGCAAACTAAACCCACACCGCCGGATACGCGAACCCCTTGGGTAAAGGGCGTGCGACAATCTGTATGCGTTACAAACAATCCAAGCACTATTGACCAGAACCAACAACTGCTGGTTCGCTTCCCCAATCTAGGCGCAGACGACGTCATTGTTTCAGGGACAGCACGGCTGGCCTTTACAATCACACTGACCTCGACTGATGTTAACCGCAGCGTTGTGCAAAACCTGGGCCGCGCCGTGGTTAAAAAATTGACAATCAAGATTTCTGGCAATGAGGTCATGTCTATTGATGACAGCGATGTGTACCACTGTTACCATGACTTATGGCGGACTGCACAGGGGAGACAGGGCCTCCAGTATCAGGGCATTGACCCATCAGATGACAGAAACGCAACTAAGATACGAGTGGGGGCAGGAGACAAGGATGAGGCGGAGGAAGAGGACAAGGCCGTAGCCGATGTGTATGGTAACAGGTTCTACGTTCCGCTTGATTTTGAACTCCTCGAGAGCCACATGCCATTCTACCAAAGTGCGCTTAGTGACAGACTGGAATACGAGCTCACATTCAACGACTACAACCGCGTGATTCACGCAACAGGCGACACCGCTGCAAGCTACAAAATTGATGGCATCTCGCTGGAGTATGACATGGTTACCCACACAGAGTTGGCCCGCATGATACGCACACAGTACACACAGTCGGCTCTCGATTCTGTATGACCGTGTGCTTCGTCACAGGAAGCTTGTATACAATAAAAGAGATACACTGTGGAACATCAACCTGAACGTGCCGACTCACAGCATGAAGGGCAGTCTACTGCTCTTTGAAGACCCGACCAACGCCTCATACGCCAGGAAAACAGAGTCGTTCTACAACCCAAAGATAACGAAGGTTGAGGTGACCATTGAGGGCATCCCCAATCAGCTCTATGCCCAGGGCATGCGTGGCTACCAGCAGTGGGACGAGGTGAAGAAGGCCTGTGCAGCAACGAGTAAACGAGACCCCAGTGTAGCAATAGCATTAAAAGACCTGTCATTGTCAGACGTTTCCCTAGGAGAGTACCTAACCACCAAGTATGCTCTGTGGCTCGACTTAAGGACGAGTGATGACGACCAGCTACACGGTAGTGGCAGGGCTGTGGAGAATGCGTCTGAGGGCATCACCATACAGATCACAAAAAAGGCAGAGGCGGCCGGCGCATTGAACGTTTACATGTATATTGTAATGGATGCACAGCTTAACATTAAAGATGGCAGGTTCGTCAGCGCAGTCTACTAAGTTTACATTTCCAGATGGTCCCTGTTCGGCAATTGTTTGTGGGCAGACAGGATGTGGGAAAACCGCATTCATCCTCGACCTACTTGAAGGGCCCTTCTTTGGTGCCTTCGAGCATATTGTAATCCTCTGCCCTACCATACGTTTCAACGAGGCCTATCGGACGCGGTCATGGGTGTGGGATGATTCAGAAGTGTACGTGGTTGATCCAGGGTAGCGGCTCCATGACCACCTGAGGGCTTTCTACCATTGTTTTAAGGGCGAGCCAACCCTGTACATTATTGATGACTGTTCGGCAACAAAGGCCCTAACCAAGAAGAAAGACATGTTATCTGAACTGGCCTTTAGCGGCCGCCATGCGCAGCAAAGTGTCTGGGTCCTCACCCAAAAGTACAACTCTGTGCTGAAGGACTTACGTGAGCAGACTCGCTGGATGGTGCTCTTTCACACCAAGGACCGTGACTCGTTTGAAGACGCCTTACGTGAAAATGATGTAATTCCAACAAAGGAGGAACGTGCCACAGTACGCCAACTACTAGCAAAGACCAAGCACGCAAAACTGCTGCTGAAGACTGATCAGCCTACTGCATATGCCGTCGATTGAAGTGATATTGGCCTTGATAGAAGCCGCTGCCTCAGTAATCAATTTAGGTTTCTTCATCTGGGTAGCGGTGCAGTGTTTTGAAGCTCGAAGGCGTATACGTATATTCATGGATCCTTATACCATTATTGATAAACTCCTTGAACAGGACTCGACTGGCTTAGCAGAGACAAAGTCTGGGGGAGCGGAACCTAGTTGCACCCCTAGTGTAGATATGTCTTCTAAGAGAGATAGGCTTGCTGCCGTCATAGCCGGAGGTCAGGGCCGTCAGTACCTTGGTTTGAAGGGCCTTACAATTGACCAGGTTGAATCAATGTCTGATGAAGAGATCATAAAGCTGTATGTGAAATACGAGGCTCGGCTAGGTGCCAGCATGACGCGTACTCTAGGTCAGACACTGCTACAGCTGTACTCAGGTATTGCTTGTATGTTTCTACCAATCCCACCAGAACACCAGCCAAGGCTAATTACAGACCTCGAGACGGACCCGTTTGTTGGACACGCGCTAAGCACTGCCACTTGTGAGCTATATCATCGCTATGGTATGTTTTTAGCTCCTTTAACTGCGGCTTTAACAACAGTTAAGCACTGTCAATTTGGAAAAACAAGCACCGAAACAACAGGGGCCGGTGGAGAGGAGGACACTACTTCCTTGCTATAGTATGTGTTTAACTCCGCTATAGCATGTGCTTAACTCCGCTATAGCATGTGCTTAACTCCGCTATAACAGGTGCTTACTAAGAGCTGTCAATTGGACAAATAAATTTAGTAAGTAAACATGGAAGAAACGAACACGAATCAAGGGGAGATAACACCGGTGGAGATAACGTCAGTGACAAAAAACGCTAAAAGGGTTGCGGCAGGACGAAAGGGTGCTGCAGCTCGAAAAGCCAATCAAAATAAGCTTCTGAGAGAGCTCCGAGAGGCTAAGGCAGCACTTACAGATGGTAGAGATGAAGCTGTGGAACCAATATCAACGAGCAAACCTATGGAAAGGTGGACGTGGTCAACATGGGCTGTGCCTTTGTTTGTCGGCGGTGTTGGCGTGTTGGCATTGTATTGCTACAGGCACCAGATGGTAGCCTCACACCCTAAACAGGTTGTGGTACAAAAGCCTCCAGACGCTCATTTAAAGGATCCGTTTTATATGGAATAAGAAGACAACACCAATTACTGATGGAAAAATGCTCGTCAACGCTCTGTACCACGGTGTAGTTGTTTCCGGTATTTCAATAGGCTATGCCAAGCTTGCTAAGATGGCTCTGGGTGGTGGGGTGCCACGTCTTGATTTCACCCCACGGGACCTGGCTATGGCTGTTGCCGATGTATCACTAGCTATGGCCACAAAGGATATGCTAATTAAACAAGGAATCTTACCAGTTGATATACTGAAGTAATGGCCACACTCGCGCTACTTGTTGGGGGTGCTCTTGTTAACGCCCTTGCATTCTCTGGGAGCAACTTTTTATTCTCTAAATTACGAGACAGCTAAGTGGACGCGGAACGTAAACGCCATGATATGGCAATCGAGCAGCTTCAATCTGCTCAGGCAGCATGGGCCAAGAAGAGAACTGAGAGTTTAGACTTCATCAATGAGCAACTGCGCCGCCAGGGACATGCCGAGCATACTTTTAGGGATGCGGACGAGGCTATGCGTGAGTACGCCCTAATTACGAATAAAAACGTCGACCCGCTGGGCTCTGAGCCGCAGCTTTCAGACTTCTACGAGCCCTCAGATGAACAGAGGGGGCATGAGGTGGCGTTCATTATACTGGGTATGGCTGCGACTGGGCTGGTTGCATACAGGCTTGCTAAGTAGGTCATTTGGAGACTCGAACGTTTTGTGTATATGGATCGTCGCATGCAAGAGATCTACTATAGTCCTAAGGGATACTGGAAAGGCATTACTGCTATCAAGAAGCTTGCGACAGAAGCGAGGGTTTCTGAGGAAGTTGCCAGGGGGTGGCTAACAAAGCAAGCTATATGGCAAATCTACCTGCCAGTGCCAAAACACATTCCAGGCCAAAGTTTGATGTCCCTGTCCCCAATGAGGTTCACCAAGCCGATCTCTTATTTCTTCCTCATGACGTTGTGAAGCGCCGGACTTACAAGTATGCCCTAACATTGGTTGATGTGGCCTCGCGCTACAAAGCGGCTGAGCCATTGACTACAAAAGAGGCTAAGGAGGTCGCAGGTGCACTTGAGAGGATATACAAACGAGGACCGCTGCATTGGCCTAAACTACTTCAGGTGGACCCCGGACGGGAGTTTATGGGTGCAGCGAATCAGCTGTTAGTAAAACATGGAGTATCAGTCAGGCGTGGCCATGTGAATATCCATCGAGACCAGGGTATAGTGGAACGCTTTAACTGAACCCTTGCTGAACGACTCTTTGGTCACCAGTATGCCGTAGAGTTAAGGGATACTGGAAAACGATCGACTGAGTGGGTTTCTCAACTGCAGGCTGTAGTCTCTGCAATAAATAATGAGGTGACCCGCTTGACTGGGAAAAAACCTAAAGATGCTATAAAGGCAAAACGAGTTGCACAAAAGCCCTCGGCAGTCGTACCAGGGCGTCCTCTGGGGGTCAAAGAGCAAAAGCTTCCCTCTGATGTTGGCGTTCGCTACCTCTACCAGCCTGGTGAGGCAGAGCAAGACCACCGGCGGCGGGCCACTGACCCTGTGTGGTCACTCAATGTTTACCGGATTGGAAGCTCTGTCACTAAATCTGGTGAGCCTGTACTATACTATTTGCTGGATGGACCTCTCCGTGGCTTTGTAAAGGAGGAGTTGCTTGTGGTGCCGTCTGATACCCAGTTGCCGCCAGACGGTATTATCAATTAGACTAATAGATATCTATATATATAACAATGGTAGTATTTGACAATAAGTGCCCATGGATATTGCTCGGAAAGAAAGTCCCCTGTAACAGGCCCTGTACGCAAGAGCAAGAGTTTTGTAACTTACACAGATATAAGATAAAACATGGTGTTATTAATCGTCTTTGTACGGGTTGTCAGAAGGCTATAAAAAATAATAAGGTAGTATTGTGTATGGATTGTGGGTTCGATAAAGTCAACCACAGTCGTCTTCGTCTTGCCCAAAAGATTGTTTCACAACGGCCTATGGCTGGGGACACGCCAGTCGGCGCCACTGAACGGGGATTCCCCACTGTATAAAAATAGAAATCTTGTGGCGCTGTCAACAACATGGTTTGTCGGCTATGTGCGACGAAGCTTGGCACCTTGTCAGAGACGGGTGTTTACTGCATAGGTCAAAGTCCGCTCGCTGTATTGTTGTTGCCTTTTGTGTATCAACGAATTCCCTTTTAGACTAATGGAACTGTATTGTAAACATGACTCATAATCAGAGCACGTGAAGCCCAAAATGATTATGTTTCAATTCACGGTTTTAAGCCTCCTTATCCACACTCTAAGGTTGCACTCAAAGCACTCCAAGTGCGTAATGAATATGACCGTACATACAAGGAGATGTTTGCTAGATTAAAGGCTGGGGTGGCACGCATCCCTGTCCCCACTGCTGCCCCACGCAGACCAGTCCCTGCCCCACGCAGACCTGTCCTTGCCCCACGCAGACCAGTCCCTGCCCCACGCATCCCCACAACCCAGTCCCCAGTCCCCACAGCGCGTCTTGCCTTCAAGAAGACTAAGTGGGCTGTTAAAAACTATTTGCGTGGATGGGTGATGAACGTTCCTGAGTCTCACCCCCTTAGCTCGGACCTTATGATGTTCTTTAAGGGCATGCGTCGGAAGATGCATAAAGTTTTGACTGGTGAGCTGGAAGAACTAGGTGGAATCAAGTGTCAGTTTGCCCTTAAGGTAAGACTCTCCAAGCACTCAGATGATGACAGTACTGAGTATTTTGAGCCTGTATTGCGTAATAAGCAGCAGGTGGTTCTCTCCCTAGAAGATATTAACGATGAGCTGGACCAGTGCAATGCTAATATCCAAGAGCGGTTGGAGAAGTGGACCAACCAAGATTCTGGCTGGGAGTTTCAGGCGGTCACAACTCTGTGGATTGATATTGCCAACTACCAGCCATTGAAAGGTGGCTCCTACCTGAAACTGCCGAGAAAGCTGGCGGTAAAGAAGGCAATTAGAAACGTAAAAAACACAAATGACCCACACTGCGTTCTATATTCCATTGAAGCGGCTCTGCACCCGGTTGCCAAGAACCCGCAGCGACCATCGAAATATAACATTAAGCCGCTCTTAAGACTCTTAGAAGGAAAAGGCGTGGACTATCCAACACCTATCTCGCAGATTGAGAAGATAGAAAAACATGCTAAAGTAGGCGGCTTGAATGTCTTTGGCTGGGATGGAAAGGCCAATATCGTTCACCGTATCAGCAGACAGCCTGGTCCATGTATAAACCTCATGCTGATTGAGGAGGAGGGTAGGTTTCATTACACGCAGATCGACGACCTGAACCGCCTGCTGTATGACCAGAGTAAGTACGAGCACCGCAAGTTCTTCTGCGAGCGATGCTTGCATGGATACATTACTGAGAAACTGCTCCTGGCGCACAAACCTGAGTGCATGGGTATCGGGCAGACTGCTGTGCGAGTTGACATGCCTGAGGAAGGGAAGAACATATTATCCTTCCAGAACTGGCAGAAACAGCTTCCTGCCCCTATCTTATCTATGCCGACTTTGAGGCGCTCACAGTTAAGCTTCCGGGACCTGCGCCTAATCCTGGTAAGAGCAACACGCAGAGAACACAGGAGCATGAGCCATGTGGTTACGGCTATGTGGTTGTCCGATGTGATGGGCAGACAGAACCCCTGTGGTTTA
>CM067358.1:48452594-48487503 GCA_034190875.2 Urechis unicinctus | reverse complement strand
CGTGCTATCCCTCCTGGAGCCCCGGCATGTGCTGGTTTTGCACATCCGGGGAATGAAGGGAGATGCCGACACAGAGGCATATTGCTGTGTCCTGTATCAGCTGCTTGGTTAGGTGCCCAGAGAGCGGCGGATTCACCTCCACTGTTTCTCGGGATCTGGGGATAATCTAAAAGTTATTCGAGTTTCGGAGAGTTATCCGTTGTGTTTAAGCGGTACAATCGACAACTTTTATTGTCTCGATATATTAAAAGAACAAAATGTATCATTGCATCGTTTGTTGACAGTGGTCATTTACATGAGACTACCAAACGGCCCAAAAACAGCCCTGTCCAAACGAGATCGGCGCCGCGTTTGTCCTTACCTCAGGTCAAAAAATCGTGGTATCGGTCCGAATGACTACATAAGTTTCATGAATATTTTGAGCGCCTATAAAACCGTCAATTAATGTCCGATGGTAATACAAATTGGGTCACATGTACTCCGTCGGATCCCCCAAATTTCAAACAAAGTCTAGTTCTGTGGTGCAGATTTGAGTTTAAATGGTCAAGTGTGCAATTTGATTGAATGAGCTTATGTGTCCAGACTTCGCAGGTGGGACATAGTGTTAATACAATTTCTTCAATATTCATTTTGCAGATCTGACAGATAAGTCATCATGTCGTATGGGAAAAGAATGGTAACTTATTATATCATTTATCAGTAACAGTGTTCCCCATTCCCCAGGTTTTATTGCCTCAAGTCTACACTAGAACCATTTGACGTTTTTCTGCAGTGTAGGCATATTAAATGTGGTTCACATTATTATGATAACATGTATGAGCTAGGTCAACATTTTTTTATTTATTTCGCGACCCTACATATAGCTAGATCACTCACCCGCAGCACAGCACCACCACAGTCCTCTTCCAGCAAGACAGCGCTGTACGCCAGACACGTCCACCACACCCCGCGTACTTGTGACTTTGGACCCCCCATCTTCCCCCTCCGCCACCCCCGGTCCCCGCCCCCCTCCCCGCCCCCCGTTTCTTCGTCGTAGCTGTCGAGTTATTCTGTTGAGGTGCTTGTACCGTATAAACTATGCAGACGTACTTGGACTAAGCCCCGGGTTATCTATATATTTGTTGAACAAACCTACTTCAGTGGCTCAAGTAGGTTCCACCGCTTGACACCTTGCTTTGATTGCATCTCCGGCTGGGTGTCACTTTTATCTTCTTCGCAGGATCGCAACGGTAATTTAGGGGGCAGCCAATGGCCCGCAGGACAGTGGTGGTAGCTTATATTGCATAGCATGTTGATAATGCGGAAATACTGCTAAAGACAGACTCCTCTAGTGGGGATACATGCGTCCGTAAACTACTACTCTCCATATACTGACAGGTGAACGCCATGTCAACAAATTGCGACTATTGAATTGAAAACGCCAAGTGCTGACATCATAAGATTTTACTAATGACAATTCCAACAAAATGAGGAGCCTGCGACAATGCATTTTTTAAAAAAATTCTGGGAAGAGGGCAGCTTGACAATACACCACAAAACGACCCGCTATTATGAATTTGGCGGCATGATGAGAGCTCGACACTGAACGTTTATACGATTTGCCTCACTTTCGACGGCATTCTCTTCCATGGACATGTGACGCCATTGTCTGTTACAGAGCCCTAATCCTACCACGATGCCTTCACAATGAAAGTTATCCTTCATACACCTTACAGTCACATCGCCTGGCATCTGTCTCAGATTTAGTCTTCCACCGAACTCACTGTAGTCTGCATATGACGGTATATGATCGCTTACCCTGCCTTTGGTCAGTCACCAGCACCGAAGGCCACAGTGACCGCTAGTCTATGATAATCTATGCGCTGTAAATCTATAATCTTCATAGTCACGAGATGTGATCGGCTGTAATAGCGGTATGCGTATGGCGAAAGGCCGTAGAGGAATGGACGCCGTGGTCTGCCACTGCAAAGTTACCAGGAGTGCTGTCATTTTGGCGAGTGAAACTAGTTAATTATAATGCGGTCGACTTTGCTGTCCAGGGGTGAACTGTCATAATGTTTCAAAGAAAGTAACTGTGGTTTACTCTAATTGCTTATGGTCAGTGGTTTAGTGCAACTGCAACCTAATCATTTAATGGGGGACGAAATGTTTACAAAGGGCCTAGTCGCACTTACAGTTATGAGTAGAATCTCACCATTGGCGAAAGAGCTTCTATGTTCATATATATGACCGAAGATATACTAAAGGAGCATAACACTTTTGCATCCTTTTGAAAAACCAGCTTTATTCCTTTACTTCTTGATTATATTTGTGCACATTACCTTTTCTGTATCTTTCCCACGCAGCCCGTCTCTTACAGTGCACGAATCTTCTTCTCGCCTGCGAATTCATACTTTCCAGAAATAGCAATTCTGTACCCGCTCAAATGCTTTACGCTACGGCCACTCTATTTCCTTGTCCTGATTTCTACATAGTTTTACTCGTTCATTTATAAAAAATTGCCCATTGGAGCAAAACTACTTATCGATCTATTCTTGATAAAATTACAACTATTCACCCCCCTATAACATGCCTGGATCAGATAATTGCTTCGACTTCCGTTACAAGTATTTCGGCTAAAATGACCTTCCTTATCAATTACGATTTTCCTGTGTTAAAACCATAACTCGTTACATACTAGACTTTCTCTGCTCATCTACCGGCCCCCCCGCCACCTGTTCGCGGGGATTGCCGAAAGCATGCAGTCGCATCGAGAATGAACAGTTTGCTTTGTCCCTTTCTCTACTACTCAACGTATCGGGTTAAGGATCTATACTCATATTGACATCTGTAGTAACTTGAAATTACTTTAAGTGCCATTTGAATGGTTTATATATCTAAGAGCTCAATATATACCGATTGGGGTAAATGCGATTATCATCACAGTTACAGGACAAATATCAAAATAATCAAAGTATGCTTCCAATTAAATCACTCAATTCTTGGATTACTCAATGAGATAAGCAACTCAATTACTATTTTACTGTACGTTAGATTCAAGGATCCATTAAGTAACAAAGATTGTGATGAAGCAGTTTGTCCTGGGACCACAACTTATAAGGTGAATATGGATTGTTATGTGCACATAAAAGCAGATTTTAGATATGTGTAACGATGCAAATTTATCAAATACTGGAAGTGAGTTCCGTGTGACAAGAGAAGGGGCTTATGGCCGAGCTTGCAGCAACTGCCGCGTGAGTCTATGTGATGTACCGCGTCAGTTGGTTAAGCATCTATCAACACCCTAAGATAATTGACCTACCAATCCAACAGCAGTATCACAGACTCGCTCTAACTCGTATTAGTACCGGGTTCAACAAAACAGCAACCAGGCACAGAGGGATAGGATGGCGGTTCTCTGAGGCTAACGTTATGTATAAACTGGTCAATCACTCTGGTATGCAGAATTACAAACAGCTGTTCGTACATGCAGGGCGCACCACTTGGAGAGCGACTTACACCCGGCAAGCATAGTCTGTCATGTACTTCACCATTTGTTACTCTGTTCTCACCTTGACTAGATTAGCTTGTCATCATAAACATAACGAAGAGTAATTCACAACAGCTGTTTGATCTGCGACCCCTCTTCGTTTTCAGAGCTCAATTATCATTAATGCCAGTTTGCTTTTGTGGCGAATCTTTTCTTGACAGATGCAAGTTTAACCAAATGAATTTAGTTGATATTAAGCAATTAGAAAGCACACGAATTGTCACCCACACATGTCCTATTCGATTGATAACTCATTAAAACCATCCAATATTGCTAGATAACATGAGTTACTGCGACCTCGAGCAACTACAGATAACCCGGTAATTTCTGAGCCTCTCTATTCAGAATATAAACCAAAGCTGTGCTTTTCAACGATGTCGGCCTAGACTTATCCCCATATGTCTTAAACAGTACGCAGTAGTCGCTCCTTTGATCAGTTAAATGTTGATAACAATTACTATCGCGTTGAAACAGCTGGGACAAAAAAAAATCACGCAAACATTTCAATTCGCTTTGTGCAACAGCACGCATGTGCAATTATAATGTCGCAAAATGCTATGAGGATATACTATCCACTGTGCAACTGGCTAATTATATTTCTCTAAATGACAATGTTTTACAAGACATCAGATTTATGGATACATAAGATTAGACAATCACAATGCCATTTCCTCTCAGATTACTCACAATGCAGACGAAATAACGGCTGTATAACTGATATCTAATTGGATGGATTGTGCAATATCGTAGGCCAGCAATATCCCCAGGGGAACTAGGTTATCTAAAAGCAACCAGCACTTTTCATGAATGCCCATAAGATGCTATGACTAGGGTTGAAGTTTATCTCCCGTTAAGTGAGTGAAGTTTTGAATTCCATTGGCGCTTTAATGGCTTCCATTAATCCAATTTGATTAACCAACAGTAACAATTCTTTTGACAAGTCGATGTAATAGAAATTAAGCCAATCATTTAAATCTTTATATCTCCTTTTGTTCTTCCCATATTTGTAAACGTATTTATATCGCCCATGGCATATTTGATCTCTCTGTTACTGCCACTGTTCATTGCATGTCATGCTTAGCACCTCTAATAAAGCCGCTTTGAGGCAAAACAATCTGTACTAGATCCTGCCCCCATAAAATGACTCCATCGTGAATTCAATTAATCAGCATGACTCATCGTTTTGGAGAAATGGCACGTGCATGAATTGCTGCGTGAGGAGTTTCGAGTTGTCTACTGTTGCAGAATATATATATATATATATATATATATATATATATATATATATATATATATATATATATATATATATATAGAATATATATATATATATAGATCTATATATATATATATATATATATATATATATATATACATAAATATATACATACATATAAATTTATATATATATATATAGTCGTACATATACATATATGTATATATCTATATGTATTATATATATGCATATTATATATATATATATATATTTATATATATATATATGTATATATATATATTATATATATATATATGTGTATATATATATATGTATATCTATGTGTATATATGTATATATATCTCTTATATCTATATCTCTATATATATATAATCTATATCTTTATGTCTATATCTATATACCTCCAATTATATATATATGTAAATCTCTCTCTCTATATATCTCTCTATCTATATCTGTATATATATTAATCCCATGTATATATATTATTTGTTTGTGTGTGTGTGTGTGTGTGTGTGTGTGTGTGTGTGTGTGTGTGTGTGTGTGTGTGTGTGTGTGTGTGTGTGTGTGTGTGTGTGTGTGTGTGTGTGTGTGTGTGTGTGTTTACAAGGGGTTAATGATCGAGTTTACTAGGTTGCAAAACCATTAATGTACACCTTGTATGCTGAACAGATTGTTTGTGGAGGATGACGGGACCTGGTGTCTATCACACGCACGCACGGGTGCGAATTAACACTTGCAGTCGAAATAAAGGAACAGAGGAATATTTATATGCCTGATAAAACTTTTGCGTTCCATGCGTCGCTTAGTCATATGAAATGATCGCTCCCATTCCTCGCAACATTTAGCACTGCTAACTTATACGAGTGACTAGAATATCCACTCAACAGGAACAATTACCGGGGCGCATCCTCGCTGCCACAGTGACTCACTACAGACATAATCACATTAGTAATTTAAGTGACGGCTATCAATTGCTGTTTTGCTTCACCTTCAACATCAAGGCGCTATTACGACGGTGATGGATGAGGGAAATTGTGATGCATAGACAATCTCCTTAATAGAGGTAATATGTGTGGAAATTCTATGATGTTTGTGGACATGCGTACTTTGGGCGCGCGGTATCCCTCTCCCTTTCCCGTTTTCTTGCAGCAGCACCTGACCACATTGTATATAGACAGTAAATACGTTTAATCTCATTTCCCCACCCATTGTTATAATATATAAAAAACCAATCAACAAGCAGATTCTATTGGATTCCTCATGACCTGGCTGACGTCATGCCATACACTCTATCGATTTGGCCTGATGAGTTACAGTTTGCTGATCCTATTTGTCTGCCAACTCCTTCTTTGCCTCTTTTTATCAACAAAAATACGATACGTGCAGGCATATTTGTATTTGGAATCATTCATCGAGTCCAGATGATGTTACAAACAGACCCATTATGATGAAGCTGATTACTGCACGTCAGTATTCAAATAAGGAAAGGAAAGCCGACTATAACGGAGAATCTGCTGATGCGTAGGAAATACAGGTCTACCCACATAACTCGCGTCGCGATAACTCACGAATCTGCATAATTCGCGTCCAGGTCTTGAGAGAGTAATTGAATAGAGCGCTTTCACAACTAGCTTCCTTGGGCGATGTTTTGACGCCACGGGAATAAGGTGATAATAAGGTGAGAAAACGTTTGGCGCTGGAGGCGAATATAAACCTGCCCACAACTAAATGAAATCAGCTGGAATTTTGCATTTACCATCGAGCATCATCTCTAAAAAAATCAATATAATAGAAATCATTTTGCATTTCCTTTCCGTATAGCATTCCTACTGACAGGTTTAACCCGCAAAAAAGGCGGATGACGCGCCAAACTAGTTTTCCCTCTTCGCTAGGGACCCTACTTTCGACATGCATTCGCTAACTCGCTCTTTCAATTATCCCGCGGCTCCAATGTATGGATCTGGATTGGCGCGTGTTATCGGGGTAGCGCTGTATTTCCCATACAAGTATTGATAATTGTGACTTAACTTCGAGCCACCAAGCGACGAGCACAACATAATAGATATTTGCGCCTAGAAAACATATGCGCTTAAGAAGCAAGTGGGTTAAATAGCCATCCAAACTAAATATATATATATATATATAGAGAGATATACAGATACATATATATATATATATGAATACACACATGGTTATATATATATATATATATATATGTATTTATATAATATAGACATGGTGGTTATATATATATATATTCGACAATTCGAGATGATATGATGACCGTTTATATACTCATGATTACACATAGATATATATATATATATATATATATATATATAGGGGATAGAGATATATATATATATATATCATCTATATAGAGAGATATAGAGATATATATATATATATATATATATATATATATATATATATAGATATATATATATATATATATATATAGATAGATATATATCTATATATATATATATATATATATATATATAGATCTATATATCTCTATATATATATATATCTCTCTCTCTCTATATATATATATATATATATATATATATATATATATATATTCTGAGATCAGTGATGCTTATTGCAACACAATTGTCCGCCTAGGGTAGGCTGCCACTCCCTTAACTTGGTAAAAAAAGTAATGATGTTCTGTATTGGGGTGTTCTCTTGTAGAAGTAGTTGTACAAATATCCCAACCATCATTGTTTCATTCAGTGTTACTATATAAGAGTATATACTAAAAATATGAACTGTTATAAGTCGTTGTTATGTGGGGCCAAGGTCGAACAGTCAGCTTTATCCAATATAAGAAATGGAAAGTGCATACAGAGGTTCCTCTTTGAGAGCGTAGTACACATGTGAATCCACGTATTACAATCAGGGGGGGGGGGGGGGGGGTGCATACTAAACAGCTCGCGTAACTTAATACAAATCAAGTGTTAACATGGTGCTTACTCTAATCTCAAAGCGAAGCCTACATACCTGCCTTCGGTGTCTCTAGAAGCGCAGTTAACGAGTTGCTTTTTGAAGAGAGAAACCACAAACCCCTCAGTACAACTGTTCCTCTATTAAATTCATGATGCCGACACCAGGTTACGAAAACCCAAATGCTAAGATGAAAGTTCATCGTGATCTCACTGAACCACCTGTTTAGAGCTATAGGCGTTGAAACATTCATTCAATTATCCATGTGACGTTGACCTGTAACGCTGGCTTAATGTTGTGCAATTTACTCAAACAAAATGATGCAGTGAGAAATACGACCTTGGGTGGTGTTGTGGCGAATATATTTTGACTGTGGACAGTGCTTCACCAAAGTGTCAACAATCAACTCTATTAAAAGTGACGATGCTCCTAACGTAGTCAGTCTTTACTTGGGTTTTGATTCATATGGTCATCGAACGCATTAGGGAGGCGTTTACCTAAGTGATGCCCATTTACCAAACACAGTGTCGATCTCCTTCACATGACATGCTGAGATAAAGTATAATGAATTGCAGTGGCATTTTACTTTGTATCTTGTTGATTATTCGTCATTGGTTGACCTTGAAACTATGACTTCATTCCTTCTGAAGATAGGAAACTAAGCATAAGAGTACATCCGCAAATCAACCATGCTCACACTGCAAATGACCAGAAAATGACAGCAACCTCGGACAGCGGAAAAGATTAATATCCCCGAGTTTCCTAATACTTCCAATTTTAAGACACCTTCAATCATAATCTTCCATAACAGCCGCGGCATATTTGATTTCCGGTTTTATATAACATATATAATAAGACCATCAAAAATACCATTTCCGCTCTGATCACTCACATTGCAGACGTATGTATTCATAGAAGTAACAGCGGTGAAACTGATAACTTTTTTGATGGATTATGCAGTATCGTAGGCCATAAATACCCCCATGGTAACTAGGTTTTCTATTAGCAACCAGCGCTCTTCTACCGCTGAGTGCGGCGAATATTTAGATGTTATAGGTGCTGTAATAGCTTCCTCCAATATGTTGAACCTACTGTCATAATTCCTTTATTTCTATTTGTTCATCCCATATTTGTAAACGTATTGCTTGCTTTATAACCGCTTATTACGCTCTACCATACTTAAGTAATATGTTTCCTACTCTTACCACTTAGCTTGTAGCAGCCTCAGTCAACACCAATCACATGTTATACCGCCCATGGCATATTCGATCTCTCGGTTACTGCCACCGTTCATCGCATGTCGTGCTTAGCACCTCCGACAGCTCATCGGAGAGACCAATTAATCTGTATCAAACCACGCCCCTAAAACACTGCCCCGTCGTTAATTCAATGCAAAAGCATGATTCATCTTAAAGGTGACACGTGCAAGGATCACCGTGTTGGCGGTGTGGAGTGGTGTAATGTTATAGACTATAATCAGTCGCCAATGGTGCCAACTACAATGTTTCCCGACTGCAAAACACACAAAGATCTGAATAACTGTATTTTGTTTCCAGTTAAAATGTTTTTTAATCCCTGCACTATCATGTATAACATAACCCAGTTTAGGCCTGTCTGTAACAAGATAGAGCTTCCCTTGCTTGATATTGTGACCGTGCTATTATATCGACCCTATGTTGCCAATGCGTTGTGACTTGCATAATGTTAAGACTACAGTTCGAAATATGTTCAACCGAATGGTATCACTTGGATACTTGCACACATCGACAATAAAGATGATTAACTACTCTGACTTTGGTCTATTCCATGTATTTCTGAGACCAGTATATAAAGGAGTTTCAATAGAAAGATCACATTAATATATTTTTACTCCATTCGAAATTTTCTGTGAGAATGCGTAACATATTTGTCATGATGTAACACTACTGGACCTAGTGGTTATATTCATGCTGAGCAATCCATTATGCAATATATGTCTCCGTGCCAAGATCGCTTCTGGAAACGGACAACATCATTGTGAATCCAATCCGATGATGGCACTGATGAGTACGTAAAAATGGGATTAATGCACGCTGAAGGATTTGGTTCTTAATCTTGGTTATGTATTAAAACGTTAATATTCGGAAAGATATTTTTGTTAAAAAAACTTTTCGCTGTTATCACTGGTAAGTGATTGCATGTTTTTCCTCATTACTGGTTCTGTGATTACACAGCGTCCATGATGAGAACAATATACATATTCGACATTAAACTCATGTTAGGATGACGCAGATGAGAAATACAATAGATCTCAAATTGTCTTTGTTATTGAGCCGTAATCCGTTATCCTATAGCTATGCATAATATCCTATTCCCTGTATCTCATTCTTAAAGTTCGCTTAGTCGACAATCCTCGTTTTCATCGGATGTATGATCTAGGGTGTTGATGGTACAATTCATAATGGAAGTTGTATTTTCTATTCTTGCTGACAGATGTTTTAATAAGAATTATATGTAATATGTTGTATGCATCAGGCCAATGTGAAATCGATATGATTATTAAAAATGGATGATATGCACGATTTGTTGATGCTGACCTGTGTAAAACTTTCAGCCCAAACGGCTGTGTAAAAGAAATACTAATCGTAGGTGTTCGCCTGCTGTCGCTGTTCTGGTGGCAAGTATGAAATAATAGCATTCTGATAAGAAACCTCTTTCTAAGCAACTTAACGATATCAATTCTCCGAATGACAAATCAATCTGGACCAAAACCCTCCCCTATTAAATCAGCCCATCGCTAACTCAACAAACCGACTGTGAAATAGTATGCTAAATAGAATATGACGAACTCGTACAGCATGTACCGTACAGCATGCAACTCCCAGAACTGCCGCTTTGCATGTGCCGCTCAGTCAATTGACAATGATCATTTATCACGTGCCATATCGCCATTTTAAGATCTGATCTTCCTGTAACTGTTCCCATTCGTCACAGCATTAGGCGCTAGCAATTCTGCCGCGTGGAATGAATAGCCCACCCAACGAATAAAAAATCAAATCGCTTCCCAACCAAGCTATCGTGACTCACCACATGTATAAACCGATGAGATAATTAAATGACGCGAAATACTGCGGTTTTACGTCACTTTCAACAACGAGTTTTTATCGCGACTATGATGGATGATGGAAATTGGGATGCTTGGACAGCCCCCGTAATAGGTTAATAAAGATGGACATTCCCTGATGTTTGTGGACTGGGACATGCATACACCGTACGCGCCATTTCCCTTCTCCTTTTCGGTTTGCTTACAGCAACACATAATCACACTGTGTATAGACAGTGATTACCTTTGATCTCTTTTTCCCGGGTATTGTCCAAATAAATGAAAACCAATCAGCACAAAATCTGAGGAATTTATGATCAAACTCAATAATGATTAATATGTATGTTGGTGTTCGCGTTGGCCAGATGGCGTTTCTGATCCTTTACTGATCTTAGCGTGTTATTTCCACTTGTTTGACGTTGAACCAAAGATCTTGTTATAATAAGATACCCAACTCGGCAGCTCGCCCAACAAATTCCGTGACACAGCGTAGGCAGCGCCCCCTACTTTTGTGGAAGCTACTCGACGCGCAGCAGCCAATCAACTTCGTTATGACTTGCGAGTATGTCTGACTAGAAGTCAAACACAAATGGGCATTCCTGCGCTGCAATTAACTGTTTGACAAAGGCCTTTTCACCCAGGAAATGAATGTTCTAGCATATGTCTCTGGCTATATTGCCCGGATATTAAGTTGGGTGCAATATGCAGAAACAAAATTTCTGTAGTCAATGATATACATGACCAGAAGAATCACCGAAGTGCAAAGGAAGGGCTCGCTGTCCCAAGCAAATCACTAGTAGATGCATTGTGCAGGCTTCTGGAACATTGTCGCAAATTCATTGACAGAGTATTATACAGTAAGCAAGTGAAAGCATTCTACCTAATGACGTCTCATTAGAGAAACTCCAATGTGAATCATGCAGGTGTCATGTTTTGGTAATATGTATTATGGTGAACATCAGGCTGCATCATTCATAAGGAGAGAACAAATTTCCCACACATGAAAATTTGTGCTCTTATTTGTTTTAAGTGATGTTGTATGTGTAGATTTCCGAAAAACAAATATTGCTATTTGTTTATTAAGTTCCTTGAAAGCCCTCTAAGGCAGATATACAAGGACTACTCTATCATAAATCCACACCAGTATATAGGACTACTGCACCTTGGATTGTGTGTGTAAGTTGGGACAGAACTATGTCTTGCTGATTTGGTGTGTTTAATGGCATAAGACAGGGATGCATATTGTCAACGTATCTGTTCAGTGTTTATATGGTTGAATTGAGCTCTGGTTTTAAATAATTGTTGTGTTCAGTGTAGTTTTAGTATGCTTGTTGTTAATCTTCTAATGTATGCTGATGATCTCATTTCATTTGTGGTTGTCCTGAGTAAGCTATTAAGACTGAGAGTTTTAGTTGTAATAACCTAAAATATATATATATATATATATATATATATATATATATATATATATATATATATATATATATATATATATATATATATATATATATATATATATATATATATAGATATAGATAGAGAGAGAGAGAGAGAGAGAGAGAGAGAGAGAGAGAGAGGGAGGGAGACAGACAGATAGGAGAGACAGAGAGAGACATAGAGGGACAAAGAGATAGAGACAATGAGACAGAGAGATAGAGACAATGAGACAGAGAGAGAGAGACAGAGAGAGAGAAAGACAGAGAGAGAGAGAGAGTGAGAGAGAGAGAGAGTTAATGATGATTAAATTCATGATGCATCAATGTTTTTAGTATGTGCCCTGAAATAATTCATTATTATATAGTTATTCAAAATAAGCAAGATTACATGTTACAGTACTACATAATAAAATCATACGTCTGCACAGGGCACCCCATCAACCGACAATGCAGCTTGTTGATTCGGTGGAGGTTCGGGTGACAAATCAAATATCATTCAATCGGGAAATCATGAGCATGTATTTAAATCAACTTCATATATTCCGCCGCAAATATGTCCACACTAATGACAAAACCAATATGATTCAGATTAATCGGGGCTAGGCCTGGGGTAGATACTTCGCTCAAACGTTCAAAAAAAAATAGTGTAGTCAATAATAATTGGCTTTTTTTTATGTATTGGCTCTATCAAAAAGTCGATAAATTTTAGAAATACAGCGGTATTTTTGAGTACGTACCATCGCCGATCGATCTTTTACCATTGAGCCACGCGCTTTTGTTTACATTTTAGCTTCCACGAAACCAGGTGGCGCGCTGGTCGCGAGCTTCACAACAGAAACGTCCGAGTCGGGTATCTTATTATAACAAGATCTTTGGTTGAGCCTCTTTTATACCCTAGCCGCATATACAGTCTCTTAGTTGTCAACTCTGTTTGATTCTTCATGACCTGTCTGACGTCATGTTATAAACTCAGTCCAATTTACCAGATGAGTTACAATGACATAATCCTATAAGCCCTCCAACTCGTTGGTTGCTCTTTTATATAGACAAAAATGTTGCTTGTAATACGATACTTACAGGCATATATATATATAAATATCCATTCACACATATTTCGCGTACGAGTTATTCCGTCACGCTGAGTTCTTCGTTGCTCAGTCACTTGGTTCTTAATCAAATGCAATGGCATCCTGACAGAACCCATTTACTAATATCGTCGACTGGTCCCAAGCACGCTGTAATTGGATGCTATCACGTGACTTCCTTGGTTATATTGGCTCGTAACGTATCCTTCTTTAGATGCAACGTTTATATAGGCTAACGAGTCATGATGCGCTAGTTTCGTTGGGGATGATTGGATGAACTCAGGCCAAGTAATAAATAAACAAATAACTATTTAGTTTATAGCTGTCCCTCAATATTCCAATAGAAATGGTACATATGAAATCATTCACCAGTCGTTAATGTTTACTGCCCTTATAACCCAACTGGAACAATCATTCGATCATGCACCAAAGTGAAGAACGGATAACGGACAATTCTATCCTGTAGAGATGTGCGTCTTACACACGAGGAAGCATCCAACACATGATGAGGCATACAACACATGATTATGGCATACAACACATGATTATGGCATACAACATATGATTATGGCATTTAACACATGATTATGGCATACAACATATGATTATGGCATACAACATGTGATTATGGCATTTAACACATGATTATGGCATACAACATATGATTATGGCATACAACACATGATTATGTCATACAACACATGATGAGACATACAACACATCATTATGGCATACAACATATGCTGAGGCATACAACACATGATTATGTCATACATTACATGATGAGGCATACAACACATCATTATGTCATACAACACATGATGAGGTATCTAACACATGATTAAGCAACGCAAAAAAGTTGCATTTTTGTCCGTTGCGCTGTCAGCCCATTATAGCTCATAATGCCACCACATTCAATAAACTGCATATTGTTCAAGACAAAGCAACATGCTCCCGCACAAATGGCTTTTTGTAATTGATAGCAATGAATTATTAGCAGTGCTGTCATGACCCAAAATTCACACTCAATGTGAACATTGCGAGCTTGAAGAATCAAAGCGAAGTGTTCATCTTGTGGAAAACAGGAACCACTGTCTGCTTTTGTACATGGGATATCGAACATTATTCCATAAGCACGAGCCGTAAATGTCAACCAATGAATTAAGCGCAAGAACGAGAAATTGTACACGGACACCAATTCCATCAAGCTATCGGTGTCCTAATTATTTACGCAAGATAAGCGGTGAATTCGCAGTGCGCTTTGTGACTGCAAAGGCAGGATTTGTTCGATCCTATATAAAACTGCTATCGGGAGACACTTCTGTCAGTTCGGTGGCAAATCCACACGATATCACGAGCACCCCGAGTAATGATTAAGGCCCATATGTTACAAACACACAATGTTCCCACAAGCGCAGTAACAAAAGCTCGCACGGGTATAATGAGAGCTTTCTTATCCAATGTCAATAACTGCTACTTCACACATCAACAGAGAAGCACGATCCGACGAGTAAAACAACGCCAGCCACGGAAGGGCAATTTTTCGGACAGTCAATCACTAACAAAACAATACTATATGCATTTATCAGCAAAGCGTTGAGTTATGCATATCCGTTGGTCAAATGTACATGGAACGTGTTCGTGAATAAGAGAAGCGCCTTCAGCAAGTGGTAGAAGAGGATTCTTGGCCACGATATACAGTATATATTCAAAAGCATATGATATATTGTAGCATGTTTTTTTCCTCATGTATCTTTGCTGTTGTTTTCGTGTACACCGCGGTGTACGACTGATTGCTGTGTCAGCTTGCTGAAGAGAATATAGTGCTACTACTCGCGTCCTAGCATATTCATGTGTGCGATCAAATATATGCATGGCATTAAGAAATTCCTCTTGTGAAAACGTCGTTGGGAACACCTCATTGTCGAGCTTTGATTAGGTCATTAACTCGGGGGTGGTGAGGATTGAGCGTGGCACTGGGCCGTTCATCGTGCGCAGATAACAGGACCTGTAGAACCTTCATATATTGGTACAACCAAATGTTATGTGTAATACATGAGGGTATAATCGACTCTTTTAGTCATCATCATCATCACATAACATCATTTTCATTGTACTCTGTGTTATCGTCTCCATTTGCTCTCGTCTTCGTCGTCATTATCCTTATTGCTGTTGGTCTGCTTTCCGTCGATCTCACTGTCGCTTTCCTCATATTGTCGATGTCCTCGGATTTGACATCCTCATTACAATCGTCTTTATTGTTGCCTTCCTCATTGTCGCGATGGTGTTAACTTATGTGAACATGACGCCGGTATCGAGAAAGAGCTGCCTATGCTTGTTGAATTAGTGATCGATCCCATGCAAGTTAAGCTGGACCAACACCCCCCGCACGAACTATCCCATCGGCATCACGTCAAGCAAGCAGGACAAACTACACAGGTCACCTGCGAGTAATGGAGCCATAACAATATCATGGAATATATTTCATTTGGGAATGCCCATAAAAAAAACAAGGTAAGAAATCCGTTGAAGCGTAATGTGACACGAAGCATCGGGGGAATTACGTCATTAATAGATGTTTCCAATCATGCAATGCCTTGCTTTTCCCAATCAAGTATATGATGTGCTTAACATTCGCAATATGTGGATGTTGCAACATCTAGCGCAAATTATCCGTGACAAAACCACAGGCCAAGAGGCAGAGTAGACGTCAAATTAATTTGAACACTTTTTCTGAAATTCATACATAAATATGCCGCGGCTGTTATGGAAGATTATGATTGAAGGTGTCTTAAAATTCGAAGTATTAGGAAACTCGGGGATGTTAATCTTTTCCGCGGTCCGAGGTTGCTGTCATTTTCTGGCCATTTGCAGTGTGACCATGGTGGATTTGCGGATGTACTCTTATGCTTAGTTTCCTATCTTCAGAAGGAATGAAGTCATAGTTTCAAGGTCAACCAATGACGAATAATCAACAAGATACAAAGTAATATGCCACTGCAATTCATTATACTTTATCTCAGCATCTCATGTGAAGGAGATCGACACTGTGTTAGGTACATGGGCATCACTTAGGTAAACGCCTCCCTAATGCGTTCGATGACCATATGAATCAAATCCTAAGTAAAGACTGACTGCGTTAGGAGCATCGTCACTTTTAATAGAGCTGATTGTCGACACTTTGGTGAAGCACTGTCCACAGTCAAAATATATTCGCCACAACACAGAAGGTCGTATTTCTCCCTGCATCATTTTGTTTGATTAAATCTCACAACAATAAGCCAGCGTTACAGGTCAAGGTCACATGGATAATTGAATGAATGTTTCAACGCCTATAGCTCTGAACAGGTGGTTCAGTGAGATCACGAGGAACTTTCATCTTAGCATTTGGGTTTTCGTAACCTGGCGTCGGCATCATGAATTTAATAGAGGAACAGTTGTACTGAGGGGTTTGTGGTTTCTCTCTTCAAAAAGCAACTCGTTAACTGCGCTTCTAGAGACACCGAAGGCAGGTATGTAGGCTTCGCTTTGAGATTAGAGTAAGCACCATGTTAACAATTGATTTGTATTTAGTTACGCGAGCTGTTTAGTAGGCATCCCCCCCCCCGATTGTAATACGTGGATTCACATGTGTACTACGCTCTCAAGGAGGAACCTCTGTATGCACTTTCTATTTCTTATATTGAATAAAGCTGGCTGTTCGACCTTGGCCACATAACAACGACTTATAACAGCTCATACTTTTAGTATATACTCTTATATAGTAACACTGAATGAAACAATGATGGTTGGGATATTTGTACAACTACTTCTAAAAGAGAACACCTCAATACAGCACATCATTACATTTTTTACCAAGTTAAGGGAGTAGCAGCCTACCCTAGGCGGACAGTTGTGTTGCAATAAGCATCACTGATCTCAGAATATATAGATATATATATATATATATATATATATATAGATATATATAATATAGAGAGATATATATATAGAGTATATATATATATATAGAGAGAAAGAGATATAGATATAGAGATATATATATATAGAGATATAGATATATATATAATATATATATCTATATATATCCCTCTCTCTATATATATATAAATATATATAAATATATAGGCTAGTGTAATATATATATAGACTATATATATGTATATATATATATATAATATATATCTATATATATATATATATCTATCTCCTAATATATATATATATCTATATACTATGTATATATATATACATATATATATAATATGTATATTGCCATGTGTAAATATATCTCTATATCTGTCTCTCTCTATATATCTATATCTATATCTATATCTATATATATATATCTATGTGTGTGTGTGTGTGTGTGTGTGTGTGTGTGTGGTGTGTGTGTGTGTGTGTGTGTGTGTGTGTGTGCATAAATTGTCATCATTCTATCTCGAATTGTCGAATATATAAGGATCCATAATTCTCCCATGACCATGGAAATATTATATCATCTTACGTTGTATACTATCGCAGTTGCTTGCACCAGCATTATAACAGTAGGATTAATTCATTGCAATTAAAAAGCCAACACAATATTTGTGCTTGTAGGGTAAAATATGCCAATGCATAATTTAGTTTGGATGGCTATTTAACCCACTTGCTTCTTAAGCTCATATGTTTTCTAGGCGCAAATATCGATGATGTTGTGCTCGTCGATTGTTGGCTCGAAGTTAAGTCGCAATTATCAATACTTGTATGGGAAATACAGCGCTACACCGATAACACGCGCCAATCCAGATTCAAACATAAGAGCCGCGGGATAATTGAAAGCGCGAGTTAGCGAATGCATGTCGAAAGTAGGGTCCCTAGCGAAGAGGGAAAACTAGTTTGGCGCGTCATCCGCCTTTTTTTGCGGGTTAAACCTGTCAGTAGGAATGCTATACGGAAAGGAAATGCAAAATGATTTCTATTATATTGATTTTTTTAGAGATGATGCTCGATGGTAAATGCAAAATTCCAGCCGATTACATTTAGTTGTGGGCAGGTTTATATTCGCCTCCAGCGCCAAGCGTTTTCTCACCTTATTATCACCTTATTCCCGTGGCGCCAAAACATCGCCCAAGGAAGCTAGTTGTGAAAGCGCTCTATTCAATTACTCTCTATTTGGGCTAAAAAAGCGTGTCCAAGACCTGGACGCGAATTATGCAGATTCGTGAGTTATCGCGACGCGAGTTATGTGGGTAGACCTGTATTTCCTACGCATCAGCAGATTCTCCGTTATAGTCGGCTTTCCTTTCCTTATTTGAATACTGACGTGCAGTAATCAGCTTCATCATTATGGGTCTGTTTTGTAACATCATCTGGACTCGATGAATGATTCCAAATACAAATATGCCCGCACGTATCGTATTTTTGTTGATAAAAAGAGGCAAAGAAGGAGTTGGCAGACAAATAGGATCAGCATATATATATATATATAAATATATATATAATTATATATATATATATATTTATATATATATAATTATATATACATATACACACATATATACATATATATATATAATTATATATATACATATATATATACATATATATATATATGTATATATATATATATATATATATATATGCATATATATAAATATGCATATATATAATACATATAGATATATACATATATGTATATGTACAAATATATATATATATATATATAAATTTACATGTATGTATATATTTATGTATATATATATGTGTATATATATATATATATATATATATATATATATATAAATATATATATATATATATATATATATATATATTATTCTGCAACAGTAGACAACTCGAAACTCCTCACGCAGCAATTCATGCACGTGCCCATTTCTCCAAAACGATGAGTCATGCTGATTAATTGAATTCACGATGGAGTCATTTTATGGGGGCAGGATTTAGTACAGATTGTTTTGCCTCTACGCGGCTTTATTAGAGGTGCTAAGCATGACATGCAATGAACAGTGGCAGTAACAGAGAGATCAAATATGCCATGGGCGATATAAATACGTTTACAAATATGGGAAGAACAAAAGGAGATATAAAGATTTAAATGTTTGGCTTAATTTCTATTACATCGACTTGTCAAAAGAATTGTTACTGTTGGTTAATCAAATTGGATTAATGGAAGCCATTAAAGCGCCAATGGAATTCAAAACTTCTCTCACTTAACGGGAGATAAGCTTCAACCCTAGTCACAGCATCTTATGGGCATTCATGAAAAGTGTTGGTTGCTTTTAGATAACCTAGTTCCCCTGGGGATATTGCTGGCCTACGATATTGCACAATCCATCCAATTAGATATCAATTATCCAGCCGTTATTTCGTCTGCATTGTGAGTAATCTGAGAGGAAATGGTATTGTGATTGTCTAATCTTATGTATCCATAAATCTGATGTCTTGTAAAACATTGTCATTTAGAGAAATATAATAAGCCAGTTGCACAGTGGATAGTATATCCTCACAGCATTTTACGACATTATAATTGCACATGCGTGCTGTTGCACAAAGCGAATTGAAATGTTTGCGTGATTTTTTGTCCCAGCTGTTTCAACGCGATAGTAATTATTGATTGTTATCAACATTTAACTGATCAAAGGAGCGATTACTGCGTACTGTTTAAGACATATGGGGATAAGTCTAGGCTGACATCGTTGAAAAGCACAGCTTTGGTTGATATTCTGAATAGAGAGGCTCAGAAATTACCGGGTTATCTGTAGTTGCTCGAGGTCGCAGTAACTCATGTTATCTAGCAATATTGGATGGTTTTAATGAGTTATCAATCGAATAGGACATGTGTGGGTGACAATTCGTGTGCTTTCTAATTGCTTAATATCAACTAAATTCATTTGGTTAAACTTGCATCTGTCAAGAAAAGATTCGCCACAAAAGCAAACTGGCACTAATGATAATTGAGCTCTGAAACCGAAGAGGGGTCGCAGATCAAACAGCTGTTGTGAATTACTCTTCGTTCTGTTTATGATGACAAGCCAATCTAGTCAAGGTGAGAACAGAGTAACAAATGGTGAAGTACATGACAGACTATGCTTGCCGGGTGTAAGTCACTCTCCAAGTGGTGCGCCCTGCATGTACGAACAGCTGTTTGTAATTCTGCATACCAGTGTGATTGACCAGTTTATACATAACGTTAGCCTCAGAGAACCGCCATCCTATCCCTCTGTGCCTGGTTGCTGTTATGTTGAACCCGGTACTAATACGAGTTAGAGCGAGTCTGTGATACTGCTGTTAGATTGGCAGGACAATTATCTTAGGGTGCTGATAGATGCTTAACCAACTGACGCGGTACATCACATAGACTCACGCGGCAGTTGCTGCAAGCTCGGCCATAAGCCCGTTCTCTTGTCACACGGAACTCACTTCCAGTATTTGATAAATTTGCATCGTTACACATATCTAAAATCTGCTTTTATGTGCACATAACAATCCATATTCACCTTATAAGTTGTGGTCCCAGGACAAACTGCTTCATCGCAATCTTTGTTACTTAATGGATCCTTGAATCTAACGTACAGTAAAATAGTAATTGAGTTGCTTATCTCATTGAGTAATCCAAGAATTGAGTGATTTAATTGGAAGCATACTTTGATTATTTTGATATTTGTCCTGTAACTGTGATAATCGCATTTACCCCAATGGGTATATATTGAGCTCTTAAACCATTCAAATGGCACTTAAAGTAATTTCAAGTTACTACAGATGTCAATATGAGTATATCTTACTACCAGATGTGCTTAATCAGTTCGATGGGTTTGTGGTTTCTCTCTTCAACAGGCAACTCGTACACTGCGCTGCTAGAGACATTGGCGTTTGGTATTAGGATTAACTGGCATAAATAGGGCATTTGCAACACATCAGCCACGCTACATCTACCGTTGATGATGTTCAAAGAGCTTGGCAACGTAGTGAATATGCTATGGTTCGAGCGTCCAGTACAAGATTCTCTTCAATAAGCTGACACAGCATCATATGGTATACAGCGGTGTATATGACATCAGCAATATAGATACATGAATAAAACCCAGGCTGCAATATAATACGCTATTAAATTTAATAAATTATGTATGTATTGGCAACGAATCATCTAACAAACTGCTTGTGTTCCGACTGCTGCGTTTTATTGTCTTTTATTTCTCGTTCATATATATTGAACATAGAGCTTTCGAATGGTGATTCTATATAACGTGTGCAGTTAGCCCTTTGTAAACATTTCGTCCCCCATAAATGATATAGGTGCAGTGCACTAACACTGACACTTGCCATTTATAAACACAGTTACTTTCTTATGACACATTATCCAGTTCACCCTGACAGCAAGTCGCCGCATTAACTAGTTCTCCTCGCCACTGACTGCCATCTCTTTAACATTATAGCGTCCATTCCTCTACGGCACTTCGCCATACACAATACCGCTATCTACAGCCGATCACACTCGTTTGTACGAAGATTATAGCATTTAGGCGCAGATTATCATGGCAGCGGTCACTGCGGCCTTCGGCTAGCGACTGACCATCACAGATAAGCGAGCATTACATGTCGGTGAAGACAACATCTGTTTGACAGATGCCAGGCGATGTGACTGTAGGTTGTATGAAGTATAACTTTCATTGTGAAGGCCATCGTGGTCGGATGTATGGTGCTTCTGTACAGAATGGCGTCTGTCCATGGGAATTGCCGTCTGTGAGGCAATCTATAACGTTCGTCGACTCTCATCATGCGCCAAATGATACTAGCGGGTCGTTGTGGTTATTGTCATAGCTGGCCCTGTTCCCAGGATTTGTTTAAAAATTGCATTGTCGCAGCTCATTTTGTTGAATTGTCATTCGTACAATCAATCAGTGTCAGCACTTGGCGTTTTCAATTCAATATCGCCATTTTGTGCATGGCGTTCAACCTGTCAGTATCTGGAGAAGTTTACGACCAATCAAAGAGTGAGTCTGTCTTTAGCAGTATTTCCGCATATCTTATGCTTGCATATAAGCTCCACCACTGCCTGCGGCCATTGACTGCCCCATACGTATGCTATCTCGCGAAGATTTGCACCCATCGGAGATCACATCAAAGCAAGGTGTGCGGTGGAACCTACTTGCGCGAAGTGTTTGTTCAACAAATATAAAATACATGGGTAGCACGTACGTCTGCTTACTTTTACAAACAGACCACTCGCAATCGGACAGCTGCCGACGTTGTGCCACAAAGATCTAGTGTATTTCCTTCCCAAGGATATAAAAACTTAAGCTCAATAACCACGAGTATCTGGGTATCCCGAAAACGGCTTGGATTTCTGTCGTTTTGAATCATTGTCTTTTGATTATATGTAAACGTAACGTTTTTCTTGAAAATGACTGTATGGTTTACAATGATGACATGCAATTGCTACTGCAGATTATGTTATGATGATTAACGGGATGTATTGCACATGTAATCCAACTCCATTCAAAAGTACGGTTTCGTTCATGTTCACAGTCTTTTCATCGCATTTCACCATCAGAGAAGAGGATGGAAGAGAGTGAGAGTTAGAGACACATTTAGAGCTCATGGGTGATGGCCATCACAATCAGAGGTGTTACGACAATAACGTCACGTCATATACGAGCTATTCAATGGGTAGATATGAAGAGCATGATTAGGAGAGAACGATGTAGAAGAAAATAATTTATAGAGGGGAGATGGGGGGATGTGCAATCTACATTCAACAGGAAGACAACGGCGAGCTAATCAATACGAACTCTATCATACAACTCAAGTGGCCGCAAACATAGAAAGTAGGTGATAAAACAAGCACCAGTCGTGCAGATTATGGTGGTAGTTGGCTTTATGCATGTTTACTTGTGTAGATGTGAGGGTACTTGATAATCTACCTGGCACCAAAGCGCGCTTATGTTGCTACACAGCGTGTGAAACTCGTCATATCGGGTTGTTGGCTCCAATGAAACCCAGTGCTATTACGTCTCGCTAGCCTTTGCTGATGTTGAATCTATGCAAAACAATGGTACGCGCCAACGGGACTAAATTAATCACATGATAACATCCAATCATAGCGTGCTAGAGTATTGACGGTGTGCTTTGGTAATGAGCTCCATTAGGATATCAGTCGGGGTGATGACCAACTAACTGACATACAAGTGACTGAGTAATGATGAGCATGGGATCAACAAATGACAAATAATTATATCTGCCAAAGAACATCATATTATAGGCAGAATTGGTGTCGATTAAAAAAGGGCAACAATCGAAACACCAAACATGTAGCAGGCTTAGTTTAAAAGATGTACGATTTCTGACCAAAGCTACTTTCTTAACGAAAATTCCAAGATGAAATATTTATACCACAATCAATTTAATTCAATTAAATGTTCGTGTTGGCTCCATTGCTCATAGAACCGCCTTTGTGATGGGCCATGCTTGCCTTTGTGATGGGCCATGCTTGCCTTTGTGATTGGTCATGCTTGCCTTTGTGATGGGCCATGCTTGCCTTTGTGATGGGCCATGCTTGCCTTTGTGATGGGTCATGCTTGCTTTTGTGATGGGTCATGTTTGCCTTTGTGATGGGCCGTGCTTGCCTTTGTGATGGGTCATGCTTACCTCTGTGATGCTTGCCTACGTGATCGGCCGTTCTTGCCTGTATCCTTGACGATGGCGTATTTCATACAAGCCTGAGCTTCAGAGTGTTGTTTATGTGATTTGTGATTATTGTCGAGCATGACATGGGCCGTTTGTTTAGTAATAGAAAAGGATGGTCTTAAACTGCTGCAGTTATTATTCTAAATAGCTTATATCAATTATTCGGCATCTGTATGTATCTGATGACAGAAGACCTGTTAATGGCGTGTAATGAAATATTGACATCGATCACTGTGCGACTATTACGCATACCATTATTTTTCTTTTGCTAAATATCATGTGAAGGTGAGTGACAATGAGTACGACAACTACGGGGACTTGAGAGAGGAGACGATGTGGATGGCGCAAATGGGAAAGACAAAATGAGGATGATGACAATTGGGACATAACATAATGAGGACATCGACAATACGGACACTGGCAATTATGACGATGACAATGAAGATGGTGACAATGAGGGCTGCCACCATGCAGAAAATTGAAATGAGGACAACAAATGTGCGGTCTAAATTTGGAAGGCGAAATGAGGAGGCCAATAAGACGACAAAAAGGACGCCAACATTGAGAACGGTGATAACGAAGGAGATGACATGAACGCGTAACAAATAGGATGACTTATTATGAAATTATAATGAGGGTGATACTGACAATGATGACTTTAATGATCATATATGTGATGATGAGTATGATGAAGATGGTGGCGAAAAATATGATGCTTTATCGACCTTATAGGACACTGACCTTTGACATCGCATGTTAATCCAAACCACTCGATACCCTCATGCATAACGCATGCTATTCGATTATGCTAATATATGCATTTCCGGTAAACGGCATGCAATTGTCTGCCCAGCGAGCCAGGCACTGCAAGTTAATGGTCGGCAAACAACTCGACAGCAAGATAGACACATCTAAGGTTTCACAAGAACCATTTGTCAATGCTAAGCACGTAATTGACATCGTAAGTGAACAGGTCAGGACGCGTGGGGCGAGTGCTCTATTTTCTGCAACAGGCTGACACAACAAACAATCGTGTACTGCGGTATTTATGTCAACAGCAGGATTGATAGCACCGATTCACCATGCTCCAGTCTTACATACTGTTGAATATTACATTACCTGCCTTTTTAGATTCCTAACGGCTAATTCTCGCGCACTTCCTGTGGACTTATGTGACTCATGGGTACGCATTCCTCAGCGCTTTGCTGATATGTGTGCGGTGTAGAGCTTAGTCAGCCTTTGTCTGGTACTGGACGTGATCCGCCAGCGCCTGTGGTGATGGTAGCGGTTTACGGTTAAAGAATGAAGTAGCAATTATTAACACTTGTATGAAAAGCCAATATCTTTACCCCAGGATAAGCAGATGGTCATTCCTTGATTGTGTGGATGTTGCCCCAGGATAAGCAGATGGTCGTTCCTTGATTGTATGGATGTTGCCCCAGAATAAGCAGATAGTATTTGCCTGATTGTATAGATGTTGCCCCAGAATAAGCAGATGGTATTTGCCTGATTGTATGGATGTTACCCCAGGATAAGCAGTTGGTCGTTCCCTGATTTCATGATGTTACCCCAGGTTAATCAGATGGTCGTTCCCTGGATGTTCTATTTCACGTGCGTCCATTGCATGGTCAATGTGTCCCAAATGTCGAATATGTGAATAAAATCGAACCTGCTGTAATTACAGTGCTTGTTTTGGAGCCTGGCGTGACTTCAGTGCATCGTGTGCGTCTAGCAAATGGTTTTTGTGCACATGATTATCGGTAAATACATCACATCGTGTGGATGTGTAAGCCAGATCATAGTTTCCTGATAACAACCATTGAATCGAACTAACCCTCGCTTTGAAATTATGTTCCGAACAATTACGCCAAACTTATCTCAAAGAAAGTGATTGCCAAGTACAATTCTGATTTGCCATACTTCATTCATTTGACGACATTGATGTTGTTACTGATTGATGTGCGCAGACCTTCATAGTAATTGGTCTGTTAGAAACATCACCTGGACTGGTCCAAATATCCACCATCGAAAACTACTACGTCCGCCTCTGCTCGTGTTGTATCTGTGAAAAAATACGTATAGGAGCCAATTGCATCAATTGATAACATCCGATGATTGCATGCTAGGGAATGGACGGTGTGTTTAGGCGATGAGCTCCATTAGGACAGCATTCCGCCTGATGACCTATGAGACATGTGACTGCGTAATGATGAACCGAGGATGAGCAAATGACTCCCGCATGGAATATTTCCAAAAAACATGTATCTGCCTGTTTTCATCATATTATGGACAGATTTATTGTCAATAAAAGGAGCAATGAACGAGTTGCCATGCATTGAGTCGGCAGACAGGAGGAGGTCATTGTAGATAATCTGGTGAACATCGACTGATAGAGAGTGTATGACATGACCTTAGATAGGTTCTAAGCTATCAAATACAAACTATCGGGTTTTGGTATAATGACAAACCAGAGGAATGAACGCAATACAAAATAAAATGTTGCATTAAAATATTATGCGGCTAACGTGAAAACAGGCATTAACTATTACACAATCCGTTTATGTGTTTCTATATTTTAAAATGTTCCATAGGAAATGCGAAAATATGGTATTATTGAACTGAAGCAATCGATTCATCACACATAGAAGTGATTGCGCAAATTCTATGCATTGCAAGTATTGAATAGGTGAATATACATTTAGTTGTGCTTATATGGCACATTTATCAGCACCGGTTCATCTGTTCGAATATTATCATCTCTATATGTAAGTGAGGATAGATACTATGAGGCTGAGGAAAGTGAGGATGGCGGGAATTAACACAGCGGCAATTAGGATGGTGGCAATTAGGACAGTGGCAATGAGGGCGATGACAATAAGGACGATGCCAATGAGGACGATGACAATTGGGGGGATGACAATAAGGACGATGACAATGAGGACGATGACAATGAGGACAATGTCATTAAAGGCGATGCCAACTAACACGCTGACAATGAGGACGACCTATCCCTATAAGCTGTCCGCCCTTCAATTAGCATCGCTCATAAACTAGTCTCTATGTACAACTCCGTCCCATCGTGTGGTTGCCGGTGTGAGACGTGTTTAATCAACCGATTTGCCAAGAGAGACGTTGTGGCGGTGTCACTGAGTGTAGAACGCGGCTGGATTGAACAAAGCCCCCACATCAGTAAAGTTATATTTCCTTAAACTAAAAGCACGGATAATACCCATTCACGAATGGCATCGTGTCGATTAACAATCATATGTAGATGAACTATCTGCATCGAAAACTGCTGCTGCTGCTGCAGGCTCAACAAGGTTCGCACTTGTGTATGTTTGTGGAGCTATTGTCAAGGTCAAGGAGACCATCAAGATGTCCAGGTGAAGTAGCTTGGAGTGATGGGGATAAGTGAACAGGGCTGGTGAAGGTTATTATCTCACCTGCCACACAGACAACCCTACATATTACAGCGGGCTTGTATCCGATACCACTTGTGATGCAGGTTCCTCGGGGAGCTGGGGTAGGGGTCCGACACAATAAATAGAGCATAGCAAGGAATAAGTCTCATCTCCACAGCTCTAAGTAATAACACAGGTGGTGTTCCTTTAATTAGCTTTTAAACCACAAGTGATCCAAGAGAATAAAAGCAAATTTTCAACGGCAAACTCCATATTAATATTAATCTAAACTTAATATAAATTTTAAAACTTTTGTTTGTGCAGTATTTATTTCAGTTTCACATTGACTCCCTGGTACCACACCGTTCTCTGCGCTGTGTACAAGGCTAACTTCACCAAATGTGGAAACCAGGCAACTTGATGATTATGTTGCTCGTACTTCACCTGCCAAAAAGAAAAGCCTCGACACGGAGAGTCGATACCCATTTTCTGCTTATCCGCTCGCTGCCATGGTCGATTTGCCACGCGCGTCAACTCCCATAAAAGAACAACTAAACCTGATTACTTAATAACCGTTCACCTCGTGCCACACCAGGTTCCTGTCACACCTGTACAGGTATCTGGGTAACCAATCAACGCCGTCAACCAGGTTGCTTCATCACAGACACGCAATATCATATGAGACATTTGCAACTACTCAACTCGCTGACACATTCCCGTAAGCAGATGAATGGCCATACGTGCACGAGCAACAATATCGACCCGTCGAAGATTCCAGGGCTACTATCATCGCGAAAATCCGATTAGAAAATGATGACACCACATCAACCCGGATTATGGTGCTTGAGGTCCACGCTGCTATAATCTTTCCTCTCTACCAACTGCCGATATCTCGTCGATCTGATCATAACACTCGGTGCCTATCACACTGATAGACATGCTACATCCAACAACTGGACAACAACGAGCTAATCAATCCGAGCATCTTTCATAAATCGTCGACTTGCACTCAAGTGGCCACAAACGTAGATAACGGGTGATAAATGAAGCACTGGCCTCGCAGATTATGGTCGTAGCTGGCTTTACTCGTGTTGAAGTGGTACGTAAACGCACTTATTTTGCTACATAGTGTGTGAAACTTGCCATATCGGGTTTGTTGCTTCGTTCCAATAGACACAGGTGCGAAGCATTATTAGGATGATGACAATGAATATGGTGATCACGATGATGACGACAATATTGGCGATGACGACGAGGACGACGTTTATAGCGATGACACTAATGAGGACGATAATAACGAGGATGATAATGACAATGATGATATTGTTGATGATGATGATGATGATGATGATGATGATGATGATGATGATGATGGTGATGATATTCATTATAAGGGTAAGACGGTAAGATTGGAATACTGCAGAAGATAACATATATTCTGTTGATAATCATATGCCGTTCATTGTAAGGGCCAAGGCAATGGTGTACATTACGGTGATGCCTTATTGACCAAGCGCTTCTGTAAATGACCAGCTTCCATGTCGTATATCAATGAAGACAACCCGATTGACTTATGATTGACGCATGCTATTTGACTATGTTAATATATGCAGGTTTTATAATCGGCATGTGATGACCGGCCCATTGTAACGCTCCTGTCACGCCGCCCCCGGGTTTATGATCCACAAACAGCTCGACAACGAAGTGTACACTGCTTAGCTTTCACAAGATGTCAATGCAAAGCGCCTAGTCTATCGCGTAAATAAATATATCGGGACGCGACCAACGAGGGTAATATTCTCTGCAACAAGCTGACACAAAAATCAATCGTATACTGCGGTGTACAAGATAACAGCAGCATAGATACACGAGCAAAACCACGCTACAATATATCATATGCTATTGGATATGATATATATCCAGTATATCCTGGCTACGAATCCGTTAACAACCTGTTTGAGGTCAGACTGATAGTTAAATATAGTGGTGGTTTGTTAGTGCCCGACTGTCGGAAGGATGCTATTACCGTAGCTGGCACTGGAAGTACATAGCGCCTTAGGTGATGGTAGCATCCGCAGAAGTAAAATATATATTCCGCGTGAACAATTATGCCAAATATTGCTCCAAGGAAATGATTACCATATATCTTCCGCGTTTTTCTTCATCGAGTTCATTTGAGTCAATCAAGGAGCATTAAACCAACATATCGTTGTTTTCAAGCATGATAACTTTAAAAGATACCATCATATGATAATTTATTAATTAGTCTTGAGCAGTTAGCATTCGATTTGATTTGATTCCTATCTTAATATTGGGATTATGTTATCAGATTCATCGTCATTGGTCTGTTGGTATTTTCGCCTGGACCCGTTTAATTATCTCCAACGAAAAACTAGTGTTAGAGTTATGATTCGCCTGCCTCTGATCGTGTTGCCATGAAAAAAGACGTAACGGGCCAATGACACAAAATTAGTTACATGATAACATCCGATGATTGCGTGCTGGGGAACAAGCGGTGTGTATAGGTAATGAATTCCATTAGGATATCATCCGACGTGATGACCAAGTAGCATATAAGTAACTGACTAATGATGAGCTTGAGATCAACCAATGACTCATACATGGAATTATTTCTGTCAATACAAAGAGCAATGGACGCGATGATATACATTTAGCAGGCTGATAAAATGAGGTCATTTTAGGTACTCTGATACCCGTTGACTGATAGAGAGGTCCATCGGACAGGTCCAGAGGTATGGGGTTGTAGTGGAAGCTAGGTTCATAGCCAAACCAGATGAATGGATGCATCAGAAATTAAATGGCAGTATTAAAACAATACGTGGCTAAAGTGAAAAAGAAACATCAAGGGTTAAACAATTGCACAAAGGTTTGCGTTATCACATATCAAAATGTTGCTTAGGATATGATGATGAACTGCACTCTTAAGCATTCATTTATAGCCAAGTAAAGGATTAATCACCCATGGTAGTTCCCGATGGCTTGCAATCGCTACACCAAATATTGAGGGTGGCAATGTGCATTTAGCTGTGCTTATATGTCATATTTGTCAGCATCTGTTGCACATCATGGCTTGTGTTTTTACGCGAATGCCTCTCAAACGTTGCTCGGAGAAAAGGCATAAGATGAATCAGCAATACTCGTCTTTATATCACGATGCGGTGCAATAAAGACGTGCCACATTTCGATTTATTTTATGCTACTTTTGGAAGCGTTCAAAGGGCGCCTCTATGTGACACGTGGTGATTTGTGATTTTGATCCGTCATGCGTTGTTTGAGGTTACCTCGAAAAAGTGTATTAAAAAAATAATACCAATCATATTTGAACCTCAGAATAATGGGAGAGTTTTCTTGTATGCAGATAAAATACCTGCCACATTCCAAAATAGCGCATAAGATTACAGGCATATAGATAAGATTGCACCATAGGAAGAAAAACGACATTTCACCATATAAATAAACCATACACTCGCCGTTAATAGCACCTAATCTCAATGCTATATAAGCCAGTCCTCTCACGAATCAAACTCCAAATCATAATATTCTCGTGCATAGTGATAGATCAAGATGGCAATACTAAGCAACTGCCATTCTTCACAGCTTTGTCGCAGTGGAAGGAAAGTGATTAAAAATCAGTTCATCGTGCAATCCTCTTCATTATTTCAGCACAGCCACAAAAGGATCGCTATCTGTTTTGAAGTGACCATATAGAGAGTTGCGAAGCCAGTGCTTCTGAACGTGATAGTCAAAGGATGGGAATTTCTCCGTAGGCCGAATCCACTTAACGAGGCTGAAATAAATGGGCTGAACTAACCAAAGATGTACAACAGCTGCATTCGTGAGGTTCACGCTATGTGGACAGCAATATTGTGAGGGTAGTGGCAATGAGGACAGCGCTAATCAGGACGTCGACAACAAGAACAACGATTATGACGATTGCAACGGTGACAATGGGGATTGTGACAATGAGGATGGCTACAAGGAGGATGACGAAAATAGGGAAAAAAGACGACTACGAACGTAATTGAAGACGATGATAATGATGGTGGCCAATGATGATGAAAGACAATATGTACGGCGGCGATGAGGATGATAACATCGGGTGCCGACGATGAGGACGAAAGACAATGAGGATAACGATGATGGCGACAACTTAAATGAAGGTAACGAAAATAGGACAGCCACAGTGAGAGCAATTCCCATGCTGATGGCGACATTAAGGACGAAGGCAATGATGATATCAATGGTGATGATGACGACGAAGACGACTCTGAATATGACGACGACGACGATGATAATGAAGAAGGAAAAGATGATGTTGTTGATGATGATGATGATGATGATGCCTATTATAATGCCTCTGACGATAAGGTATGTGGATAACAATGATGCGATATGGACCTGAGGGTATGGATGGTTTCATTAATAACACATGCTAATCGAAACAACCCGATACTCTCCATGCTATTTCAGTATTCAATCTGACAATGGTCTGCCCAATGCCACACCGTGTTAATGGTTTACAAACAGCTCGAATTCGAGGTTTACATTCACAAGAAGCATTTGGCAGTGCTAGACACGTATTCGATGTTGCAAGCGAACAATTGATACATTATCTGAAACAAGCTCTCACAACAAACAATAATGTACTGAATCACAACTGCAACATTGATTCCAATGCATAACAAAACGTCCAAATAATATGTTATTGAATATAACAATTCCCATAAATAGTGCAACGAATCCGCTTACATGGTGCTGGAGGTCATACCACTGCGTTTATTTTCATTCCCGACAGCTGAAGGCACATATGCGGTGATTGACAGGTTTGTATTACTCAGCGTTACGGTGATAGTTGCATAATGTAGAGCATTGTCAGCGCTTGATGAGCAAATTGTTTTTAACCCAAGTCTGGCGCTGATACTACTGAGCGCCTAAGGTGATGGTAGCATCAGTGGTTGTTTTACTCCAGGGTTCTCGCTTATCTAGGCTTTGAGCTAAGACGGCTGGCGACTGATTTTTATATGTGCGCTAAATTCCTATTTGACAGCTGGCCCCTTCATCATAATGGATCTATGTTGCAACAACACCAATTATCCTTAAAGAAAACTAGTACTTGACTTGCATATAGTTCCTGTATTGAAGTAGGGAAAATGCATTTCGCGGTGGCATTAATCACATTGTTCAACATTCCTTTAATGAGCATGTGTATATATGAACTTCCCTAGGACGAAGCGTACAGATGTTTATCACCGTACATTACATTTTCCGCTAAAGCTTTAATGAACTACTAATGATGACGTCATGATGTCCCTTCATCATGTATTGTGGGAGCATTTCAGAACAATGACAAGGTCTGACATTTCCTTTAGGAGTGTGATCAAATGATTGCCCCAGCTGAATCATCAGGGCAGCAATCGGCTGGTGACAGATTTCATAGGGGCCAATGCTATTTGCACAATGAAAGACTTCATCATAATGAGCACAGGCTGTGGGTTCGATACCAAGGTGTGAAAAACCCGTGGCTCGGACGGTCACGTTAAAAGACGGTCCCATCGCTGAAAGGGGGTCCACCCGACCCGGTTGCTCAATAGTACCGTGCTGGACCTTCGTCCCTGTGGCATGGGTTTCGCTGTCCGGCCTGGGGAACGGGTTTGTGCCAAGTGGGCGCTGGCACTTAAGGGGAGCTGTCCAAGCATCACAATCATCCCCATATATCACTGTTGCAATATCATCTCGTTAAAGGTGACGTTAAACCCTAATATTACCATTAAATATCACCATAATGAGCGGGTTTGTATTTGTATCTCCTGTATTTGCCCTATTATCCCCCATGAAAACTTGGGCTAGTTTTATTCCTCTCGTAACTAGGTTGATATTGCATCTAAGGAATAAAACGTTACGGCTGGACCAAATGCGCCGCATATTTATCGCTAAGTGGAGAATGGTCGACGCATTTACTTTACGAGTTTAATTAGGAAGTCATTCGGCCTGATGGGCAACAAAAAGACAGGTGACGGAGTAATAAAGAACCAGGATACAGTAAGTGACACGTACACAGAATTATTCAAATCATTTTATATATCTGACGGAGAATATCACATTATTGAGAAAATCGGTCTCAATAAAAATAACCATTAATGAGATACCGTGAAGCTTATATGCAAAAAGGATCGGATCGTTGTAGACCGGCTGCACGAAAACGTGACGTAGTCAACATAGAGAAGAAACTGATATGCAAATCATGTACACATTAAATGATATATTCCCGGGATGCCTTGCTGATTTGTTGTCATATATTAAAACAGTCTTTACGATATTAGATCAAAAGTTTCCATTCGGAAGCAATGTTATGCAAACACGATATAAAAAACCTATTGATGGATTGTATTTTGCCCATGCATTGTAAGAAGATTGGTAGAATTATCACTCGGGCTACAGGCAACGCTTAGGAGCAAGTAATTGGCTAATCTGGAGTTGTTTGCATTCACAATGCTAGGAACGTGCCTTTTCGCTGCCACATGAATATAGTGTTGCACTGCTGTATAGATGTGACGTTGAGACTTGTTTAAGAAATACACCATTCCTGGCAATTACTAAAAGGGACTTGATAGGAGACACAATTTCCAAGCTCATTGTGAATCTAGTCCAACTCATCACTCTCCACTGTATCATTCCCTGCATTTAATTTCCATTAATTTGTATTCAAATCAAAAGCTTGGTCAGACTGTTAATGAGCTTATGGCCTCAGACAATTATATAAAAGTATGGCAAGCTTGGCTTTGAAGAGTTCGATATACAGTGAATACGATTTGACTAATCAAGCTGTAGCATACTTCCTCATCCATCACCATTACGATATCGTTTTGTGTTGTATGGCATTTCATTAAATTTTCTGATCGGGTTATGTCTGTGGTGAGTCATGGTGACTTGGCTTTCAAGAATTGTGGTGTTAGATTGCAACCACTGGACAAAATTGCGACTGTTTGATGCAGTGAAAAACGAGAGTGATCACAGCAAGACCAGATCGGATATTGTCCATATGGCGTGTGATAAATGATCATTGTTGTTTGACTGAGCCGCTGAGGGGAAACGGGAGTTTTTGGAGCACATAAAAAAAACAAGCGGTAGTGGTCCATAAGATCATAATTGGACAAGATCTGACCATGCATTTATATGTATATACATCTATAAGAGCGGTATGTGTGGTTAGGCGACCCTGGATCAACCAATCTTAAACCAATGTATATATATATATCGTGTTATATCGTGTTTGCATAACATTGCTTCCGAATGGAAACTTTTGATCTAATATCGTAAAGACTGTTGACAACAAATCAGCAAGGCATCCCGGGAATATATCATTTAATGTGTACATGATTTGCATATCAGTTTCTTCTCTATGTTGACTACGTCACGTTTTCGTGCAGCCGGTCTACAACGATCCGATCCTTTTTGCATATAAGCTTCACGGTATCTCATT
>CM067358.1:48416127-48444738 GCA_034190875.2 Urechis unicinctus | reverse complement strand
CATTGTCAATTGACTGAGCGGCACATGCAAAGCGGCAGTTCTGGGAGTTGCATGCTGTACGGTACATGATGTACGAGTTCGTCATATTCTATTTAGCATACTATTTCACAGTCGGTTTGTTGAGTTAGCGATGGGCTGATTTAATAGGGGAGGGGTTTGGTCCAGATTAATTTGTCATTCGGAGAATTGATATCGTTAAGCTGCTTAGAAAGAGGTTTCTTATCAGAATGCTATTATTTCATACTTGCCACCAGAACAGCTACAGCAGGCGAACACCTACGATTAGTATTTCTTTTACACAGCCGTTTGGGCTGAAAGTTTTACACAGGTCAGCATCAACAAATCGTGCATATCATCCATTTTTAATAATCATATCGATTTCACATTGGCCTGATGCATACAACATATTACATATAATTCTTATTAAAACATCTGTCAGCAAGAATAGAAAATACTACTTCCATTATGAATTGTACCATCAACACCCTAGATCATACATCCGATGAAAACGAGGATTGTCGACTAAGCGAACTTTAAGAATGAGATCCAGGGAATAGGATAGTATGCATAGCTATAGGATAACGGATTACGGCTCAATAACAAAGACAATTTGAGATCTATTGTATTTCTCATCTGCGTCTTCCTAACATGAGTTTAATGTCGAATATGTATATTGTTCTCATCATGGACGCTGTGTAATCACAGAACCAGTAATGAGGAAAAACATGCAATCACTTACCAGTGATAACAGCGACAAGTTTTTTTTACAAAAATATCTTTCCGAATATTAACGTTTTAATACATAACCAAGATTTAGAACCAAATCCTTCAGCGTGCATTAATCCCATTTTTACGTACTCATCAGTGCCATCATCGGATTGGATTCACAATGATGTTGTCCGTTTCCAGAAGTGATCTTGGCACGGAGACATATATTGCATAATGGATTGCTCAGCATGAATATAACCACTAGGTCCAGTAGTGTTACATCATGACAAATATGTTAAGCAATACGTTTACAAATATGGGATGAACAAAGAGAGATAAAGGAATTATGACAGTAGGTTCAACATATTGGAGGAAGCTATTACAGCACCTATAAAATCTAAATATTCGCCGCACTCAGCGGTAGAAGAGCGCTGGTTGCTAATAGAAAACCTAGTTACCATGGGGGTATTTATGGCCTACGATACTGCATAATCCATCAAAAAAGTTATCAGTTTCACCGCTGTTACTTCTATGAATACATACGTCTGCAATGTGAGTGATCAGAGCGGAAATGGTATTTTTGATGGTCTTATTATATATGTTATATAAAACCGGAAATCAAATATGCCGCGGCTGTTATGGAAGATTATGATTGAAGGTGACTTAAAATTATTAGGAAACTCGGAGATATTAATCTTTTCCGCGTTCCTAGGTTGCTGTCATTTTCTGGCCATTTGCATTGTAACCATGGTGGATTGGGACATAACTTAGGTAAACGCCTCCCTAATGCGTTCGATGACCATATGAATCAAATCCTAAGTAAAGACTGACTACGTTAGGAGCATCGTCACTTTTAATAGAGTTGATTGTTGACACTTTGGTGAAGCACTGTCCACAGTCAAAATATATTCGCCACAACACCACCCAAGGTCGTATTTCTCACTGCATCATTTTGTTTGAGTAAATTGCACAACAATAAGCCAGCGTTACAGGCCAAGGTCACATGGATAATGGAATGAATGTTTCAACGCCTATAGCTCTAAACAGGTGGTTCAGTGAGATCACGATGAACTTTCATCTTAGCATTTGGGTTTTCGTTACCTGGCGTCGGCATCATGAATTTAATAGAGGAACAGTTGTACTGAGGGGTTTGTGGTTTCTCTCTTCAAAAAGCAACTCGTTAACTGCGCTTCTAGAGACACCGAAGGCAGGTATGTAGGCTTCGCTTTGAGATTAGAGTAAGCACCATGTTAACACTTGATTTGTATTTAGTTACGCGAGCTGTTTAGTAGGCATCCCCCCCGATTGTAATACGTGGATTCACATGTGTACTACGCTCTCAAGGAGGAACCTCTGTATGCACTTTCTATTTCTTATATTGAATAAAGCTGGCTGTTCGACCATGGCCACATAACAACGACTTATAACAGTTCATACTTTTAGTATATACTCTTATATAGTAACACTGAATGAAACAATGATGGTTGGGATATTTGTACAACTACTTCTACAAGAGAACACCTCAATACAGCACATCATTACTTTTTTAACCAAGTAGCAGCCTACCCTAGGCGGACATTTGTGTTGCAATAAGCATCACTGACCTCAGAATATATATATATATATATATATATATATATATATATATATATATATATATAGATAGATATATATATATATATATATATATATATATATATATATATATAATATACATATAACCATGTATATATATATACATATATATATAATATATATATAACCATGTATATATATATATATATATATATATATATATATATATATATATATATATATATATATATATATACGTATATATGTGTGTGTGTGTGTGTGTGTGTGCATAAATGATCATCATTCTATCTCGAATTGTCGAATATATAAGGATACATAATTCTCCCATGACCATGGAAATATTATATCATCTTACGTTGTAAACTATCGCAGTTGCCAGTAGGATTAATTCATTGCGATTAAAAAGCCAACACAATATTTGTGCTTGTAGGGTAAAATATGCCAATGCATAATTTAGTTTGGATGGCTATTTAACCCACTTGCTTCTTAAGCGCATATGTTTTCTAGGCGCAAATATCGATGATGTTGTGCTCGTCGCTTGGTGGCTCGAAGTTAAGTCACAATTATCAATACTTGTATGGGAAATACAGCACTACACCGATAACACGCGCCAATCCAGATTCATACATAAGAGCCGCAGGATAATTGAAAGCGCGAGTTAGCGAATGCATGTCGAAAGTAGGGTCCCTAGAGAAGAGGGAAAACTAGTTTGGCGCGTCATCCGCATTTTTTGCGGGTTAAACCTGTCAGTAGGAATGCTATACGGAAAGGAAATGCAAAATGATTTCTATTATATTGATTTTTTAGAGATTATGCTCGATGGTAAATGCAAAATTCCAGCTGATTTCATTTAGTTGTGGGCAGGTTTATATTCGCCTCCAGCGCCAAACGTTTTCTCACCTTATTATCACCTTATTCCCGTGGCGTCAAAACATCGCCCAAGGAAGCTAGTTGTGAAAGCGCTCTATTCAATTACTCTCTATTTGGGCTAAAAAAGCGTGTCCAAGACCTGGACGCGAATTATGCAGATTCGTGAGTTATCGCGACGCGAGTTATCTTGGTAGACCTGTATTTCCTAAGCATCAGCAGATGCTCCGTTATAGTCGGCTTTCCTTTCCTTATTTGAATACTGACGTGCAGTAATCAGCTTCATCATAATGGGTCTGTTTGTAACATCATCTGGACTCGATGAATGATTCCAAATACAAACATGCCTGCACGTATCGTATTTTTGTTGATAAAAAGAGGCAAAGAAGGAGTTGGCAGACAAATAGGATCAGCAAACTGTAACTCATCAGGACAAATCGATAGAGTGTATGGCATGACGTCAGCCAGGTCATGAGGAATCCAATAGAATCTGCTTGTTGATTGGTTTTTATATATTATAACAATGCCTGGGGAAATGAGATTAAACGTATTTACTGTCTATATACAATGTGGTCAGGTGCTGCTGTAAGAAAACGGGAAAGGGAGAGGGATACCGCGCGCCCAAAGTACGCATGTCCACAAACATCATAGAATTTCCACACATATTACCTCTATTAAGGAGATTGTCTATGCATCACAATTTCCCTCATCCATCACCGTCGTAATAGCGCCTTGATGTTGAAGGTGAAGCAAAACAGCAATTGATAGCCGTCACTTAAATTACTAATGTGATTATGTCTGTAGTGAGTCACTGTGGCAGCGAGGATGCGCCCCGGTAATTGTTCCTGTTGAGTGGATATTCTAGTCACTCGTATAAGTTAGCAGTGCTAAATGTTGCGAGGAATGGGAGCGATCATTGCATATGACTAAGCGACACATGGAACGCAAAAGTTTTATCGGGCATATAAAATATTCCTCTGTTCCTTTATTTCGACTGCAAGTGTTAATTCGCACCCGTGCGTGCGTGTGATAGACACCAGGTCCCGTCATCCTCCACAAACAATCTGTTCAGCATACAAGGTGTACATTAATGGTTTTGCAACCTAGTATACTCGATCATTAACCCCTTGTAAACACACACACACATACACACACACACACACACACACACACACACACACACACACAAATATATATATATAGACAGATATAAATATATATATATATAGAAATATAGATATAGAGATAGAGATATATATTATAGGACATATAGAGAGAATTTTATGTATATAGATATAGAGACAGAAAATATATATATATATTTAGATATATAAAATAGATATACAGATATACACATAGATATAGATATATATATATATATATATATACATATATATACATATATATATATTAATGTATATATATACATATATATATATATAATATGCATATATATATAAATATGCATATACATAATACATATAGATATATACATATATGTATATGTACAAATATATATATATATATATATAAATTTATATGTATGTATATATTTATGTATATATATATGTATATATATATATATATATATATATATATATATATATATATATATATATATATATATATATATATATATATATTCTGCAACAGTAGATAACTCGAAACTCCTCACGCAGCAATTCATGCACGTGCCATTTCTCCAAAACGATGAGTCATGCTGATTAATTGAATTCACGATGGAGTCATTTTATGGGGGCAGGATTTAGTACAGATTGTTTTGCCTCTACGCGGCTTTATTAGAGGTGCTAAGCATGACATGCAATGAACAGTGGCAGTAACAGAGAGATCAAATATGCCATGGGCGATATAAATACGTTTACAAATATGGGAAGAACAAAAGGAGATATAAAGAATTAAATGATTGGCTTAATTTCTATTACATCGACTTATCAAAAGAATTGTTACTGTTGGTTAATCAAATTGGATTAATGGAAGCCATTAAAGCGCCAATGGAATTCAAAACTTCTCTCACTTAACGGGAGATAAGCTTCAACCCTAGTCATAGCATCTTATGGGCATTCATGAAAAGTGTTGGTTGCTTTTAGATAACCTAGTTCCCCTGGGGATATTGCTGGCCTACGATATTGCACAATCCATCCAATTAGATATCAATTATCCAGCCGTTATTTCGTCTGCATTGTGAGTAATCTGAGAGGAAATGGTATTGTGATTGTCTAATCTTATGTATCCATAAATCTGATGTCTTGTAAAACATTGTCATTTAGAGAAATATAATTAGCCAGTTGCACAGTGGATAGTATATCCTCGCAGCATTTTGCGACAGTATAATCGCACATGCGTGCTGTTGCACAAAGCGAATTGAAAAGTTTGCGTGATTTTTTGTCCCAGCTGTTTCAACGCGATAGTAATTATTGATTGTTATCAACATTTAACTGATAAAAGGAGCGATAGCTGCGTACTGTTTAAGACATATGGGGATAAGTCTAGGCCGACATCGTTGAAAAGCACAGCTTTGGTTGATATTCTGAATAGAGAGGCTCAGAAATTACCGGGTTATCTGTAGTTGCTCGAGGTCGCAGTAACTCATGTTATCTAGCAATATTGGATGGTTTTAATGAGTTATCAATCGAATAGGACATGTGTGGGTGACAATTCGTGTGCTTTCTAATTGCTTAATATCAACTAAATTCATTTGGTTAAACTTGCATCTGTCAAGAAAAGATTCGCCACAAAAGCAAACTGGCATTAATGATAATTGAGCTCTGAAAACGAAGAGGGGTCGCAGATCAAACAGCTGTTGTGAATTACTCTTCGTTCTGTTTATGATGACAAGCCAATCTAGTCAAGGTGAGAACAGAGTAACAAATGGTGAAGTACATGACAGACTATGCTTGCCGGTTGTAAGTCACTCTCCAAGTGGTGCGCCCTGCATGTACGAACAGCTGTTTGTAATTCTGCATACCAGTGTGATTGACCAGTTTATACATAACGTTAGCCTCAGAGAACCGCCATCCTATCCCTCTGTGCCTGGTTTCTGTTATGTTGAACCCGGTACTAATACGAGTTAGAGCGAGTCTGTGATACTGCTGTTGGATTGGTAGGTCAATTATCTTAGGGTGTTGATAGATACTTAACCAACTGACGCGGTACATCACATAGACTCACGCGGCAGTTGCTGCAAGCTCGGCCATAAGCCCCTTCTCTTGTCACAGGGAACTCACTTCCAGTATTTGATAAATTTGCATCGTTACACATATCTAAAATCTGCTTTTATGTGCACATAACAATCAATATTCACCTTATAAGTTGTGGTCTCAGGACAAACTGCTTCATCACAATCTTTGTTACTTAATGGATCCTTGAATCTAACGTACAGTAAAATAGTAATTGAGTTGCTTATCTCATTGAGTAATCCAAGAATTGAGTGATTTAATTGGAAGCATACTTTGATTATTTTGATATTTGTCCTGTAACTGTGATGATAATCACATTTACCCCAATGGGTATATATTGAGCTCTTAAACCATTCAAATGGCACTTAAAGTAATTTCAAGTTACTACAGATGTCAATATGAGTATATCTTACTACAAGATGTGCTTAATCAGTTCGATGGGTTTGTGGTTTCTCTCTTCTGTGATGGGCCATGCTTGCCTTTGTGATGGGCCATGCTTGCCTTTGTGATGGGTCATGCTTGCTTTTGTGATGGGTCATGCTTGCCTTTGTGATGGGTCATGCTTGCTTTTGTGATGGGTCATGTTTGCCTTTGTGATGGGCCGTGCATGCCTTTGTGATGGGTCATGCTTGCCTTTGGGATGCTTGCCTACGTGATCGGCCGTTCTTGCCTGTATCCTTCATACAAGCCGGAGCTTCAGAGTGTTGTTGATGTGATTTGTGATTATTGTCGAGCATGACAGAGGCCGTTTGTTTAGTAATAGAAAAGGATGGACTTAAACTGCTGCAGTTATTATTCTAAATAGCTTATATCAATTATTCGGCATCTGTATGTATCTGATGACAGAAGACCTGTTAATGGCGTGTAATGAAATATTGACATCGATCATTTAATATGCAATGCATGTGAGAACACTGACACAGCTGTGCGACTATTACGCATGCCATTATTTTTCTTTTGCTAAATGTCATGTGAAGGTGAGTTACTTACCGTCACTGGTAGAAGAAAAGAACGATCTGTCACTAACCAAATGTGAGCAGCCTCATGGTTTTAGAATACCAGTATATTACACACATGCCTAACATCTTACATTTCAATGGAATAATATCACTGCTCATGGTATTAGATACAGATATTATACTTTCGACAATGAGAGCGACCGTTAGGTAGACGAACATAAGGAGAATGGGGGCAAGAAGAATGGCAACAACTAGTCAGGGTCCATTAGTACGATGAAAATGAGTACGACAACAACGGGGACTTGAGAGAGGAGATGGACGAGGATAGAGACGATGAGGATGGCGCAAATGGGAAAGACAAAATGAGGATGATGACAATTGGGACATAACATAATGAGGACATCGACAATACGGACATTGGCAATTATGACGATGACAATGAAGATGGTGACAATAAGGGCTGCCACAATGCAGAAAATTGAAATTAGGACAACAAATGTGAGGTCAAAATTTGGAAGGCGAAATGAGGAGGCCAATAAGACGGCAGCGAGAACGCCAACATTGAGAACGGTGATAACAAAGGAGATGACAGGAACGCGTAACAATGAGGATGACTTATTATGACAATTATAATGAGGGTGATACTGACAATGATGACTTTAATGATCATATATGTGATGATGAGTATGATGAAGATGGTGCCGATAAATATGATGCTTTATCGACCTTATAGGACACTGACCTTTGACATCGCATGTTAATCCAAACCACTCGATACCCTCGTGCATAACGCATGCTATTCGATTATGCTAATATATGCATTTCCGGTAAACGGCATGCAATTGTCTGCCCAACGAGCCAGGCACTGCAAGTTAATGGTCGGCAAACAACTCGACAGCAAGATAGACACATCTAAGGTTTCACAAGAACCATTTGTCAATGCTAAGCACGTAATTGACATCGTAAGTGAACAGGTCAGGACGCGTGGGGCGAGTGCTCTATTTTCTGCAACAGGCTGACACAACAAACAATCGTGTACTGCGGTATTTATGTCAACAGCAGGATTGATAGCACCGATTCACCATGCTCCAGTCTTACATACTATTGAATATTACATTACTTGCCTTTTTAGATTCCTAACTGCTAATTCTCGCGCACTTCCTGTGGACTTATGTGACTCATGGGTACGCATTCCTCAGCGCTTTGCTGATATGTGTGCGGTGTAGAGCTTAGTCAGCCTTTGTCTGGTACAGTACGTGATCCGCCAGCGCCTGTTGTGATGGTAGCGGTTTGCGGTTAAAGAATGATGTAGCAATTATTAACACTTGGATGAAAAGCCAATATCGTTACCCCAGGATAAGCAGATGGTCGTTCCTTGATTGTGTGGATGTTGCCCCAGGATAAGCAGATGGTCGTTCCTTGATTGTATGGATGTTACCCCAGAATAAGCAGATGGTCTTTCTCTGATTGTATAGATGTTACCCCAGAATAAGCAGATGGTATTTGTCTGATTGTATGGATGCTACCCCAGGATAAGCAGATGGTCGTTCCTTGATTGTATGGATGTTGCCCCAGGATAAGCAGATGGTCTTTCTCTGATTGTATAGATGATACCCCAGAATAAGCAGATGGTATTTGTCTGATTGTATGGATGCTACCCCAGGGTAAGCAGTTGGTCGTTCCTTGATTGTATGGATGTTACCCCAGGATAACCAGTTGAGCATTCCCTGATTTCATGATGTTACCCCAGGATAAGAAGTTGGTCGTTCCCTGATTTCATGATGTTACCCCAGGTTAGTCAGATTGACGTTCCCTGGATGTTCCATTGCACGTGCGTCCATTGCATGGTCAATGTGTCCCAAATGTCGAATATGTGAATAAAATCGAACCTGCTGTAATCATAGCGCTTATTTGGCGCCTGGCGTGACTTCAATGCATCGTGTGCGTCTAGCAAATGGTTTTTGTGCACATGATTATCAGTAAATACATCACATCGTGTGGATGTGTAAGCCAGATCATAGTTTCCTGATAACAACCATTGAATCGAACTAACCCTCGCTTTGAAATGATGTTCCGCGCGAACAATTACGCCAAACTTATCGCAAAGAAAGTGATTGCCAAGTACAATTCTGATTTGTCATACTTCATTCAGTTGACGACATTGATGTTGTTACTGATTGATGTGCGCAGACCTTCATAGTAATTGGTCTGTTAGAAACATCACCTGGACTGGTCCAAATATCCACCATCGAAAACTACTGCTAGTTATGATTCGTCCGCCTCTGCTCGTGTTGTATCTGTGAAAAAATACGTATAGGAGCCAATTGCATCAATTGATTACATCCGATGATTGCATGCTAGGGAATGGACGGTGTGTTTAGGCGATGAGCTCCATTAGGACAGCATTCCGCCTGATGACCTAAGAGACATGTCACTGCGTAATGATGAACCGAGGATGAGCGAATGACTCCCGCATGGAATATTTCCAAAAAACATGTATCTGCCTGTTTACATCATATTATGGACAGATTTATTGTCAATAAAAGGAGCAATGAACGAGTTGCCATGCATTGAGTCGGCAGACAGGAGGAGGTCATTGTAGATAATCTGGTGAACATCGACTGATAGAGAGTGTATGACATGACCTTAGATAGGTTCTAAGCTATCAAATACAAACTATCGGGTTTTGGTATAATGACAAACCAGAGGAATGAACGCAATACAAAATAAAAGGTTGCATTAAAATATTATGCGGCTAACGTGAAAACAGGTATCAACTACTACACATTCCGTTTATGCGTTTCTATATTTTAAAATGTTCCATAGGAAATGCGAAAATATGGTATTATTAAACTGAAGCACACGATTCATCACACATAGAAGTGATTGCGCAAATTCCATGCATTGCATGTATTGAATAGGTGAATATACATTTAGTTGTGCTTATATGGCACATTTATCAGCACCGGTCCATCTGTTCGAATATTATCATCTCTATATGTAAGTGAGGATAGATACTATGAGGCTGAGGAAAGTGAGGATGGAGGTAATTAACATAGCGGCAATAAGGATGGTGGCAATTAGGACAGTGGCAATGAGGGCAATGACAATAAGGACGATGCCAATGAGGACGATGCCAATGAGGACGATGACAATTGGGGGGATGACAATAAGGACGATGACAATGAGGACGATAAGAATGAGCTGATGAGGACAATGTCATTATAAGCGATGCCGACTAACACGCTGACAATGAGGACGACCTATCCCTATAATCTGTCTGCCCTACAATTAGCATCGTTCATAAACTAGCCTGTATGTACAACTCCGTCCCATCGTGTGGTTGCCGGTGTGAGACGTGTTTAATCAACCGATTTGCCAGGAGAGACGTTGTGGCGCTGTCACTGAGTGTAGAACGCGGCTGGATTGAACAAAGCCCCGCATCAGTAAAGTCATATTCCCTTAAACTAAAAGCACGGATAATACCCAATGTCATTCACGAATGGCATCGTGTCGATTAACAATCATATGTTGATGAACTATCTGCATCGAAAACTGCTGCTGCTGCAGACTCAACACGGTTCGCACTTGTGTATGTTTGTGGAGCTATTGTCAAGGTCAAAGAGACCATCAAGATGTCCAGGTGAAGTAGCTTGGAGTGATGGGGATAAGTCGTGAACAGGGCTGTTGAAGGTTATTATCTCACCTGCCACACAGACAACCCTACATATTACAGAGGGCTTGTATCGAAACCACTTGTGATGCAGGTTCCTCGGGGAGCTGGGGTAGGGGTCCGACACAATAAATAGAGCATAGCAAGGACTAAAGTCTCATCTCCACAGCTCTAAGTAATAACACAGGTGGTGTTCCTTTAATTAGCTATAAACCACAAGTGATCCAACTGTGGGTGATGCAAGAGAATTAAAGCAAATTTTCAACGGCAAACTCCATATTAATATTAATCTAAACTTAATATAAATTTTAAAACTTTAGTTTGTGCAGTATTTATTTCAGTTTCACATTGACTCCCTGGTACTACACCGCTCTCTGCGCTGTGTACAAGGCTATCTTCACCTTATGTGGAAACTTGATGATTATGTTGCTCGTACTTCATCTGCCAAAAAGAAAAGCCTCGACACGGAGAGTCGATACCCATTTTCTGCTTATCCGCTCGCTGCCATGGTCGATTTGCCACGCGCGTCAACTCCCATAAAAGAACAACTAAACCTGATTACTTAATAACCGTTCACCTCGTGCCACACCAGGTTTCTGTCACACCTGTACAGGTATCTGGGTAACCAATCAACGCCGTCAACCAGGTTGCTTCATCACAGACACGCAATATCATATGAGACATTTGCAACTACTCAACTCGCTGACAAATTCCCGTAAGCAAATGAATGGCCATACGTGCACGAGCAACAATATCGACCCGTCGAAGATTCCAGGGCTACTATCATCGCGAAAATCCGATTAGAAAATGATGACACCACATCAACCCGGATTATGGTACTTGAGGTCCACGCTGCTATAATCTTTCCTCCCTACCAACTGCCCTTATCTCGTCGCTCTGATCATTACACTCGGTGTCTATCACACTGATAGGCATGCTACATCCAACAACTGGACAACAACGAGCTTATCAATCCGAGCATCTTTCATAAATCGTCGACTTGCACTCAAGTGGCCACAAACGTAGATAACGGGTGATAAATGAAGCACTGGCCTTGCAGATTATGGTCGTAGCTGGCTTTACTCGTGTGGAAGTGGCACGTAAACGCACTTATGTTGCTACATAGTGTGTGAAACTTGCCATATCGGGTTTGTTGCTTCGTTCCAATAGACACAGGTGCGAAGAATTATTAGGATGATGACAATGAATATGGTGATCACGATGATGACGACAATATTGGCGATGACGACGAGGACGACGTTTATAGCGATGACACTAATGAGGACGATAATAACGAGGATGATAATGACAATGATGATATTGTTGATGATGATGATGATGATGATGATGATGATGGTGATGATGATGATGATGATGATGATGGTGATGATATTCATTATAAGGGTATGACGGTAAGATTGGAATACTGCAGAAGATAACATATATTCTGTTGATATTCATATGCCGTTCATTGTAAGGACCAAGACAATGGTGTACATAACGGTGATGCCTTATTGACCAAGCGCTTCTGTAAATGACCAGCTTCCATGTCGTATATCAATGAACACAACCCGATTGACTTATGATTGACGCATGCTATTTGACTATGTTAATATATGCAGGTTTTATAATCGGCATATGATGATCGGCCCATTGCAAAGCTCTTGTCACGCCGCCGCCCCCGGGTTTATGATCTACAAACAGCTCGACAACGAAGTGTACACGGCTAAGCTGTCACAAGATGTCAATGCAAAGCGCCTAGTCTATCGCGTGGGTAAATATATCGGGACGCGACCAACGAGGGTAATATTCTCTGCAACAAGCTGACACAAAAATCAATCGTATACTGCGGTGTACAAGATAACAGCAGCATAGATACACGAGCAAAACCACGCTACAATATATCATATGCTATTGGATATGATATATATCCAGTATATCCTGGCTACGAATCCGTTAACAACCTGTTTGAGGTCAGACTGATGGTTAAATATAGTGGTGGTTTGTTAGTGCCCGACTGTCTGAAGGATGCTATTCCCGTAGCTGGCACTGGAAGTACATAGCGCCTTAGGTGATGGTAGCATCCGCAGAAGTAAAATATATATACCGCGTGAACAATTATGCCAAATATTGCTCCAAGGAAATGATTACCATATATCTTCCGCGTTTTTCTTCATCGAGTTCATTTGAGTCAATCAAGGAGCATTAAACCAACATTTCGTTGTTTTCAAGCATGATAACTTTGAAAGATACCATCATATGATAATTTATTAATTAGTCTTGAGCAGTTAGCATTTGATTTGATTTGATTCCTATCTGAATATTGGGATTATGTTATCAGATTCATCGTCATTGGTCTGTTGGTATTATCGCCTGGACCCGTTTAATTATCTCCAACGAAAAACTAGTGTTAGAGTTATGATTCGCCTGCCTCTGATTGTGTTGCTATGAAAAAAGACGTAACGGGCCAATGACACAAAATTAGTTACATGATAACATCCGATGATTGCGTGCTGGGGAACAAGCGGCGTGTATAGGTAATGAATTCTATCAGGATATCATCGGGCATGATGGCCAAGTAGCATATAAGTAACTGACTAATGATGAGCTTGAGATCAAACAATGACTCATACATGGAATGATTTCTGTCAATAAAAAGAGCAATGGATGCGATGATATACATTTAGCAGGCTGATAAAATGAGGTCATTTTAGGTAATCTGATACACGTTGACTGATAGAGAGGTCCATCGGACAGGTCCAGAGGTATCGGGTTGTAGTGGAAGCTAGGTTCTTAGCCAAACCAGATGAATGGATGCATCAGAAATTAAATGGCAGTATTAAAACAATACATGGCTAAAGTGAAAAAGAAACATCAAGGGTTAAACAATTGCACAAAGGTTTGCGTTATCACATATCAAAATGTTGCTTAGGATATGATGATGAACTGCACTCTTAAGCATTCATTTATAGCCAAGTAAAGGATTAATCACCCATGGTAGTTCCCGATGGCTTGCAATCGCTACACCAAATATTGAGGGTGGCAATGTGCATTTAGCTGTGCTTATATGTCATATTTGTCAGCATCTGTTTGAAAATTATCTACAACTAAGTGAAAGCGACGATGATGGCTATGAGGAAGTGGAAAGTAAGGACGCTGACAAGGAGCGTTACGCAAGTAGGATGGTGACAATGAGTATTACGACAATGATGGCAGTATCACGGTAATGAGGACAGTGTCAATGATCCCAATATTATCGAGCACGCGTTGGTCATTAATAGAAATATATGTGGGAAGGAGCCTCAAGCAAGATAAGTGTTGCACATCATGGCTTGTGTTTTTACGCGAATACCTCTCAAACGTTGCTCGGAGAAAAGGCATAAGATGAATCAACAATACTCGTCTTTATATCACGATGCGGTGCAATAAAGACGTGCCACATTTCGATTTATTTTATGCTACTTTTGGAAGCGTTCAAAGGGCGCCTCTGTGTGACACGTGGTGATTTGTGATTTTGACCCGTCATGCGTTGTTTGAGGTTACCTAGAAAAATTGTATTAAAAAAATAACCTCAGAATAATGGGAGAGTTTTCTTGTATGCAGATAAAATACCTGCCACATTCCAAAATAGCGCATAAGATTACAGGCATATAGATAAGATTGCACCATAGGGAGAAAAACGGCATTTCACCATATAAATAAACCATACACTCGCCGTTAATAGCACCTAATCTCAATGCTATATAAGCCAGTCCTCTCACGAATCAAACTCCAAATCATAATATTCTCGTGCATAGTGATAGATCAAGATGGCAATACTAAGCAACTGCCATTCTTCACAGCTTTGTCGCAGTGGAAGGAAAGTGATTAAAAATCAGTTCATCGTGCAATCCTCTTCATTATTTCAGCACAGCCACAAAAGGATCGCTATCTGTTTTGAAGTGACCATATAGAGAGTTGCGAAGCCAGTGCTTCTGAACGTGATAGTCAAAGGATGGGAATTTTCCGTAGGCCGAATCCACTTAACGAGGCTGAAATAATGGGCTGAACTAACCAAAGATGTACAACAGCTGCATTCGTGAGGTTCACGCTATGTGGACAGCAATATTGTGAGGGTAGTGGCAATGAGGACAGCGCTAATCAGGACGTCGACAACAAGGACAACGATTATGACGATTGCAACGGTGGCAATGGGGATTGTGACAATGAGGATGGCTACAAGGAGGATGACGAAAATAGGGAAAAAAGACGACTACGAACGTAATTGAAGACGATGATAATGATGGTGGCCAATGATGATGAAAGACAATATGTACGGCGGCGATGAGGATGATAACATCGGGTGCCGACGATGAGGACGAAAGACAATGAGGATAACGATGATGGCGACAACTTAAATGAAGGTAACGAAAATAGGACAGCCACAGTGAGAGCAATTCCCATGCTGATGGTGACATTAAGGACGAAGGCAATGATGATATCAATGGTGATGATGACGACGAAGACGACTCTGAATATGACGACGACGACGATGATAATGAAGAAGGAAAAGATGATGTTGTTGATGATGATGATGATGATGATGCCTATTATAATGCCTCTGACGATAAGGTATGTGGATAACAATGATGCGATATGGACCTGAGGATATGGATGGTTTCATTAATAACACATGCTAATCGAAACAACCCGATACTCTCCATGCTATTTCAGTATTCAATCTGACAATGGTCTGCCCAATGCCACACCGTGTTAATGGTTTACAAAACAGCTCGAATTCGAGGTTTACATTCACAAGAAGCATTTGGCAGTGCTAGACACGTATTCGATCTTGCAAGCGAACAATTGATACATTATCTGAAACAAGCTCTCACAACAAACAATAATGTACTGAATCACAACTGCAACATTGATTCCAATGCATAACAAAACGTCCAGATAATATGTTTATTGAATATAACAATTCCCATAAATAGTGCAACGAATCCGCTTACATGGTGCTGGAGGTCATACCACTGCGTTTATTTTCATTCCCGACAGCTGAAGGCACATATGCGGTGATTGACAGGTTTGTATTACTCAGCGTTACGGTGATAGTTGCATAATGTAGAGCATTGTCAGCGCTTGATGAGCAAATTGTTTTTAACCCAAGTCTGGCGCTGATACTACTGAGCGCCTAAGGTGATGGTAGCATCAGTGGTTGTTTTACTCCAGGGTTCTCGCTTATCTAGGCTTTGAGCTAAGACGGCTGGCGACTGATTTTTATATGTGCGCTAAATTCCTATTTGACAGCTGGCCCCTTCATCATAATGGATCTATGTTGCAACAACACCAATTATCCTTAAAGAAAACTAGTACTTGACTTGCATATAGTTCCTGCATTGAAGTAGGGAAAATGCATTTCGCGGTGGCATTAATCACATTGTTCAACATTCCTTTAATGAGCATGCGTATATATGAACTTCCCTAGGACGAAGCGTACAGATGTTTATCACCGTACATTAAATTTTCCGCTAAAGCTTTAATGAACTACTAATGATGACGTCATGATGTCCCTTCATCATGTATTTTGGGAGCATTTCAGAACAATGACAAGGTCTGACATTTCCTTTAGGAGTGTGATCAAATGATTGCCCCAGCTGAATCATCAGGGCAGCAATCAGTTGGTGGCAGATTTCATAGGGGCCAATGCTATTTGCACAATGAAAGACTTCATCATAATGAGCACAGGCTGTGGGTTCGATACCAAGGTGTGAAAAACCCGTGGCTCGGATGATCACGTTAAAAGACGGTCCCATCGCTGAAAGGGGGTCCACCCGACCCGGTTGCTCAATAGTACCGTGCTGGACCTTCGTCCTTGTGGCGTGGGTTTCGCTGTCCGGCCTGATGAACGGGTTTGTGCCAAGTGGGCGCTGGCACTTAAGGGGAGCTGTCCAAGCATCACAATCATCCCCATATATCACTGTTGCAATATCATCTCGTTGTAAAGGTGACGTTAAACACTAATATTACCATTACATATCACCATAATGAGCGGGTTTGTATTTGTATCTCCTGTATTTGCCCTATTATCCCCCATGAAAACTTGGGCTAGCTTTATTCCTCTCGTAACTAGGTTGATATTGCATCTAAGGAATAAAACGTTACGGCTGGACCAAATGCGCCGCATATTTATGGCTAAGTGGAGAATGGTCGACGCATTTACTTTACGAGTTTAATTAGGAAGTCATTCGGCCTGATGGGCAACAAAAAGACAGGTGACGGAGTAATAAAGAACCAGGATACAGCAAGTGACACGTACACAGAATTATTCAAATTATTTTATATATCTGACGGAGAATATCACATTATTGAGAAAATCGGTCTCAATAAAAATAACCATTAATGAGATACCGTGAAGCTTATATGCAAAAAGGATCGGATCGTTGTAGACTGGTTGCACGAAAACGTGACGTAGTCAACATAGAGAAGAAACTGATATGCAAATCATGTACACATTAAATGATATATTCCCGGGATGCCTTGCTGATTTGTTGTCATATATTAAAACAGTCTTTACGATATAGATCAAAAGTTTCCATTCGGAAGCAATATTATGCAAACACGATATAAAACACCCATAGGAACCTATTGATGGATTGTATTTTGCCCATGCATTGTAAGAAGATTGGCAGAATTATCACTCGGGCTACAGGCAACGCTTAGGAGCAAGTAATTGGCTAATCTGGAGTTGTTTGCATTCACAATGCTAGGAACGTGCCTTTTCGCTGCCACATAAATATAGTGTTGCACTGCTGTATAGATGCGACGTTGAGACTTGTTTAAGAAATACACCATTCCTGGCAATTACTAAAAGGGACTTGATAAGAGACACAATTTCCAAGCTCATTGTGAATCTAGTCCAACTCATCACTCTCCACTGTATAATTCCCTGCATTTAATTTCCATTTATTTGTATTCAAATCAAAAGCTTGGTCAGACTGTTAATGAGCTTATGGCCTCAGTCAATTATATAAGTATGGCAAGCTTGGCTTTGAAGAGTTCGATCTACAGTGAATACGATTTGACTAATCAAGCTGTAGCATACTTCCTCATCCATCACCATTACGATATCGTTTTGTGTTGTATGGCATTTCATTAAATTTTCTGATCGGGTTATGTCTGTGGTGAGTCATGGTGACTTGGCTTTCAAGTATTGTGGTGTTAGATTGCAACCACTGGACAAAATTGCGACTGTTTGATGCAGTGAAAAACGAGAGTGATCACAGCAAGACCAGATCTGATATTGCCGATATGGCGTGTGATAAATGATCATTGTTGTTTGACTGAGCCGCTGAGGGGAAACGGGAGTTGTTGGAGCACATAAAAAAAACAAGCGGTAGTGGTCCGTAAGATCATAATTGGACAAGATCTGACCATGCATTTATATGTATATACATCTATAAGAGCGGTATGTGTGGTTGGGCGACCCTGGATCAACCAATCTTAAACCAATGTTAAACTATATATATATATATATATATATATATATATATATATATATATATATATATATATATATATATATATATATATATATATATATATATATATATATATATATATATATATTTATATATATATATATATATATATATATATATATATATATATATATATATATATATATATATATATATATATATATATATATATGGGTCTTCTATTTATGTATGAATTTCAGAAAAAGTGTTCAAATTAATTTGACGTCTACTTGCCTCTTTGCCTGTGGTTGTGTCACGGATAATTTGCGCTAGATGTTGCAACATCCACATATTGCGAATGTTAAGCACATCATATACTTGATTGGGAAAAGCAAGGCATTGCATGATTGGAAACCTCTATTAATGACGTAATTCACCGGATGCTTCGTGTCACATTACGCTTCAACGGATTTCTTACCTTGTTTTTTTATGGGCATTCCCAAATGAAATATATTCCATGATATTGTTATGGCTCCATTACTCGCAGGTGACCTGTGTAGTTTGTCCTGCTTGCTTGACGTGATGCCGATGGGATAGTTCGTGCGGGGGTGTTGGTCCAGCTTAACTTGCATGGGATCGATCACTAATTCAACAAGCATAGGCAGCTCTTTCTCGATACCGGCGTCATGTACACATAAGTTAACACCATCGCGACAATGAGGAAGGCAACAATAAAGACGATTGTAATGAGGATGTCAAATCCGAGGACATCGACAATATGAGGAAAGCGACAGTGAGATCGACGGAAAGCAGACCAACAGCAATAAGGATAATGACGACGAAGACGAGAGCAAATGGAGACGATAACACAGAGTACAATGAAAATGATGTTATGTGATGATGATGATGATGATGATGATGACTAAAAGAGTCGATTATACCCTCATGTATTACACATAACATTTGGTTGTACCAATATATGAAGGTTCTACAGGTCCTGTTATCTGCGCACGATGAACGGCCCAGTGCCACGCTCAATCCACACCACCCCCGAGTTAATGACCTAATCAAAGCTCGACAATGAGGTGTTCCCAACGACGTTTTCACAAGAGGAATTTGTTAATGCCATGCATATATTTGATCGCACACATGAATATGCTAGGACGCGAGTAGTAGCACTATATTCTCTTCAGCAAGCTGAGACAGCAATCAGTCGTATACCGCGGTGTACACGATAACAGCAGCAAAGATACATGAGGAAAAAAACATGCTACAATATATCATATGCTTTTGAAATTATACTGTATATCGTGGCCAAGAATCCTCTTCTACCACTTGCTGAAGGCGCTTCTCTTATCCACGAACACGTTCCATGTACATTTGACCAACGGATATGCATAACTCAACGCTTTGCTGATAAATGCATATAGTATTGTTTTGTTAGTGATTGACTGTCCGAAAAATTGCCCTTCCGTGGCTGGCGTTGTTTTACTCGTCGGATCGTGCTTCTCTGTTGATGTGTGAAGTAGCAGTTATTGACATTGGATAAGAAAGCTCTCATTATACCCGTGCGAGCTTTTGTTACTGCGCTTGTGGGAACATTGTGTGTTTGTAACATATGGGCGTTGTATGCCATAATCACGTGTTGTATGCCATAATAATGTGTTGGATGCTTAATTATGTGCCGATCGCTTTATAATGTGTTGAATGCTTCATCATTGTTAATGCTTCATTAAGTGTTGAATGCTTCATTATGTGTTGAATGCTTCATCATGTTTTGAATGCCTTATTATGTGTTGAATGCTTCATTATGTGTTGAATGTTTCATCATGTGTTGAATACTTCATTAGGTGTTGTATGCCTCATCATGTGTTGTTTCACATAATCATGTGTTGCATGCCATAATCATGCGTTGTATGCCATAATCATGTGTATGCCATAATCATGTGCCATAATCATGTATTGGATACTTTATTATGTGTTGAACGCTTTATAATGTGTTGGATGCTTCATCATGTGTTGAATGCTTCATTATGTGTTGAATGCTTCATTATGTGTTGAATGGTTCATTATGAGTTGAATGTTTCATCATGTGTTGCATGCTTCATCATGTGTAAGACGCCCAACTCGACAGGATAGAATTGTCCGTTATCCGTTCTTCACTTTGCATGATCGAATGATTGTTACAGTTGGGTTATAAGGGCAGTAAACATTAACGACTGGTGAATGATTTCATATGTACCATTTATATTGCAATATTGAGGGACAGCTATTAACTAAATAGTAATTTGTTTATCTATTACTTGGCATCGAGTTCATCGAATTGTCCCTAACGTAACTAGCGCATCGTGACTTGTTAGCCTCTATTAACGTTAAATCTAAAGAAGGATACGTTACGAGCCAATATAACCAAGTGAGTCACGTGATAGCATCCCATTACAGCGTGCTTGGGACCAGACGACGATATTAGTAAATGGGTTCTGTCAGGATGCCATTGCATTTGATTACTAACAAAGAACCAAGTAACTGAGCAACGAAGAGCTCAGCATCACTGAATAACTCGTACGCGAAATATGTGTAAATGAATATATTTATGCATGCAAGTATCATATTACAAACAACATTTTTGTCTATAAAAAAGAACAACGATCGATTTTGCAGGCTTATAGGATTATGTCATTGTAACTCATCTGGTAAATTGGACTGAGTTTATAACATGACGTCAGACAGGTCATGAAGAATCAAACAGAGTTAAAAACTAAGAGGCTGTATATGCGTCTAGGGTATAAACGAGGTTCAACGTCAAAGAAGTGGAAATAACGCGCTAAGATCAGTAAAGGATGGTTTAAACGCCTTCTGGCCAACGCGAACACTAGGGTTGCTCAAAAAAACTTTTTTTTTGAAAACGCGTGCTCCCCTGGTTTTATTTTGTGCCTAATGATGCCCTTATCACACTGATTTTTTTCAGATTTTTAAAATTAATTTTATACCCTCCCGTCTAGCGTTTTCTGGAAAAATGACGATATTTGGTCCAAAATATACATTTTTGCACATGTTATATTGATTTTCCTCACAAATTTTAAAGGTAAGTGAAGTATAACAGACTAAACATATTTATCATGGTAATATAAGTGTTTTGCACTATTTGTGTTCTTTTGTACAACTCCAAAATGGGAATTTTAATGCAAAACATGCATTTTTACACACAAAAGTGGCATTAGTGGTAAAGGTCTTTTATGTAATATTGTTGTATCATGCTCCTTCAACTATACATGTTCTGTGACAATGCTCTATACCTTAAATATGCTATGTATCAGTAGATGCAAGGAGCAAAACAATAATTGTGTGGTGTTTAATAAATGCAGCAGAACAATTACTGTGTGTCACAGAGTGAATTCTGCAGAATAATAATTGTTCGGTGAATGCAAATACGTGCAACTAGTGCAGATTATCAGGAACAAGCAGATTTATTTGTGTAGCTGAAAAATGGTTGGAAAATCTGGTAGAAGTGGACGGAAACCACGCTCGTCAAGTGTACCAACCTGTCCAGCCACTTTGTCCACACAAAGCGGTCGTAAGCGTGGTCGCCCCAGGAGAGATACCTCGCAACCTTCTCCAAAAAGATCAATCTCCAGTGATGATTCAACTGAAAACCCAGCAGAAACCTGTAGTGCAACAAGTAGTACCAGCGGAGAAAATGAAAAGAGGCATGTTACCAGAAGCAGCTGCAGTACTTCAGGACTGCTTCATACTCTGGTCGGACCTGCAATTGCGCAGTTCGTAACATGCAGACTCCCATCTAAGAGAAATGTCATGAAAAGATGGAGAGGCATGAGAGATGGTACCGCGCAGAACTACCCCAACAGTGTCATTGCTGGTGACCTTGCCAAAGAAGTAACTTCAGTATGGAACAGGGCTGCACTGCCAACCAAGCGACAGGATAAAATAAAGCAACAAATCCTTGATATGCTGGAAGAATGGAAAAAAATACAGCGTCTGAAGGAAAATGATACAAAGTGTGGAGTCTACTCAGATTCAATTGACAAGCTATTCAACATTGCCCAAGCTGACATTGAGATTGAGGAGAAGTTAGGCGCATCAAGGAATGCAAGTGCAATTGAAGATCTGGCATTCTACAGGTCCCAGTTACAAGAGTTCATCCATGTTAGGTGTTGACAAAAGATTCTCGGGATTTAGCACCAAAGAGAACAAAGGGCACAGAAGGAAGGTACAAGGAGACGGTGTGAAGAACTCAAGACTTCTCAAGCAGCCAGTGTATCCACAAGTAATGAAAGGTAACATAAATACAAATTGGATACATCATATGGATAACTAATATTAACTGGTGCATAGCCTAGTCATAAATAAATTGTATATTTTGTATATACCATTTACATCCAGCTGTTTTAGTGTGTAAACTATTCATCTACAGTAAGTAAATACATGGTGGAGGTTTAGTGTGTGGTACAGGTGGCTTTAGTATTAGAGATGCATGTATATAGTAGTAGTATGTAGTAATTTTCTTCCCACTGGCAGTGACCACGGGGAGAACTTTGAATATGTCAGTGATACAGAGTATGTGACTAGAGCAAAGACCCAACAGGAACTGAAGAACAAAACAGACACAATACCTTGCACTGGGGTGGATCGTAAGACATTATTGAAATTGACAACACAAGTAGCTACCAGATACCATATGTCTTCCACACAGCACCTAGCGATGGTATCATCAACAGCTGTAGCTGCTGGCGGGGACATGCAAGAAGTTCAGCTACCATCAAACGCCATCGTAAGTCAGCCCAACAAAAAAAGGCTAAAGAAATCCGAGCCAAGAAAGTTAGGCCTAGGTACCCCGTGGTCCACTGGGATGGCAAGATCATTGACTATGCATTAGGTATGCATGATGACTGCAATGCCGTGGTTTTAAGTGGACCAGGTGACTGTCCCACAACATTCTTAGGATCCCCTATTGTTAGGAGAGCAACAGGAGAACAGCTATGCAACTCATGCTTAGACATTCTCCAAGTCTATGATATCCCCAGAGAGTCCATTGTTGCTGGTGTGTTTGATACCACAGTCTCTAACACCGGCATCCAGAAAGGCTGTTGCATCCGCTTGGAGCAGGCTGTTGGCCATGCGTTTCTGTGGAATGCTTGTAGACACCACATGGCAGAGCTACACATCTAGCATATGTGGTCAAGCTTCATACCTGCCACAAAGGGTATGTATATACACTTACAGTTACACTATACAGACCAGGTCTACCAATATTGTGTATACTAGTAAAGCAGTTTTAATGTACATTGTGCAAATAAGTAGGAGTGTGTTTGACCAAAAGTATATATCTTATAGGTCCTGTGGAGCCCATATTCAAGCGCTTCCAGCAGTGGTATCTCCCTCTAGCAAGAGCCGCTGCAGGTGCAGTACCACCTCAAGTGTTCCCGGATCCTAATGGGCTGGCTCAGTGGGAGTGGCCTGCTGACTTTGCTGGTTCTCCAACTGGACCGTACACCTTGGTCACCTCCCTCGCTCTGGAGTCAAAGCAGTGGGCCAGGGACCAGTTGGTGGCCAACACCTTTGAGAGGGAGGACTACTGTGAGCTGACAGAGCTCATCTGCTTCTACCTGGGGGGTGATATGAGTTCAATAAAAGCCTTACTAGTTAGATAATCTGTTCATGAATTAAATATCACACACCACTAGTATATATGAACTGTCTGTCTTTGCAAGTACCCAGGGGATTCAGAATGCGACGACCAGGTGGTAACTATTCAGCACGTTTCATGGCCAGTTCGCTCTACCCGATGAAGATGCAGATTCTCGGCAATGTGTGGCCATTGACACCCCAGTTGAAATCTGTGGTCCTGAAGATGTCGCAGATCATCACCCTTCTGTATTGGGCTTACTTCCTAAAATCTCATCTGACAGCTCCTGCACCCCGCAATGATCTTGGCTTCTACTATGCAGTTAAGGCATATGCCTCAGTGGAACAACAGGCTGCCAGGGTAGGGCTCGAGAGCATCAAACGGCACCTTTGGTACCTGGTGCCAGAGCAGGTCGTACTGTGCCTCTACGATGATGGTGTATCAGAAGATGAGAAGGAGGAGGTAGCAAGGGCTCTGGTAGCACACCCTGCACCACCTGTCTTCCATCCAGGCAAACCGAACTTCCAGCCTGTGATTGACCTACTGGGAGAGACCCGCCCAAGTCTGGCAGTGTTTGTCAGTGAGCGATCTTGGCGGCTGCTGTTTAAGCTATTCAGAAGCAATACAGACTGGCTGCTCCGAGAACCAGCAACTTGGCCTCAAGATGCAGCCTATCGGGAGCTGAGGGAGCTAGTGAGGGACCTGAAGGTGGTCAATGACTGCGCTGAGCGTGCCGTCAAGGACGTGCAGGAGTACGCAAATGCTACACGTGACGCAGGGCATATTGACGATGTGATATTGGTTGGAGCGGATCACCGCTGTCGGCTGTCACACCTCCGCAAGACTGACTTAAATGCCATAATCTAAGACTGAGACTGAAACCCTAATGCATGCTAAAATGCATTTTGTTGCACTGAAGTTGCTACATAAATGGACAGGAAGTCCTATTTCAGTGATTATATGCTTCAGTTTTTGTATTGTGTAATGAACAAGAAGGTATGATAAATAAATCTATTGTCTGAGTTTTTGCTATTTTAATGACTTTTTTCCCTTCCAAACTGTACACAGTACATCATATTAGCATACAAATAGAATACACCAATCATGTTTAGACAGTTAAACATCATGAAAGTATGAAATATTAATTGTAATACATTTTGAATTGCATAATACATGAAAAATAGCTAGACGGGAGGGTATAAAATTAATTTTAAAAATCTGAAAAAAAATCAGTGTGATAAGGGCATCATTAGGCGCAATATAAAACCAGGAGAGCACGCGTTTTCAAAAAAAAAAGGATTTTTGAGCCACCCTAGCGAACACCTACAAGAAAAAAGAGATCAAAGGTAATCACTGTCCATACACAATGTGATTAGGTGCTGCTGAAAGCAATCAGAATAGGGAAAGGGAAATGGCGCGTACGGTGTATGCATGTCCCAGTCCACAAACATCAGGGAACGTCCACCTTTATTAACCTATTACGGTGATTGTCCAAGCATCACAATTTCTCTCATCCGTCGCAGTCGCGATAATAACTCGTTGTTGAAAGTGACGTAAATCAAGTCATTTAATTATCTCATCGGTTTATGTATGTGGTGAGTCACGATAGCTTGGTTGGGAAGCGATTTGATTTTTTATTCGTTGTGTGGGCTATTCATGGGCTAGCGCATAATGCTGTGACGAATGGGAACGGTTACAGGAAGATCAGATCTTAAAATGGCGATATGGCACGTGATAAATGATCATTGTCAATTGACTGAGCGGCACATGCAAAGCGGCAGTTCTGGGAGTTACATGCTGTACGGTACATGCTGTACGAATTCGTCATATTCTATTTGGCATACTCTTTCACAGTCGGTTTGTTGAGTTAGCGATGGGCTGATTTAGTAGGGGAGGGGTTTGGTCCAGATTAATTTGTCATTCGGAGAATTGACATCGCTAGATTTGACAAAGTATAAGTTGCTTAGAAAGAGGTTTCTTATCAGAATGCTATTATTTCATATTTTCCACCAGAACAGCGGCAGAGTTTTACAGCAGGCGAACACCTACGATTAGTATTTCTTTTACACAGCCGTTTGGGCTGAAAGTTTTACACAGGTCAGCACCAACAAATCGAGCATATCATCCATTTTTAATAATCATATCAAGTTCACATTGGCCTGATGCCTACAACATATTACATATAATTCTTATTAAAACATCTGTCAGCAAGAACAGAAAATACAACTTCCATTATGAATTGTACCATCAACACCCTAGATCATAATCCGATGAAAACGAGGATTGTCGACTTAGCGGACTTTAAGAATGAGATACAGGGAATAGGATATTATGCATAGCTATAGGATAACGGATTACGGCTCAATAACAAAGACAATTTGAGATCTATTGTATTTCTCATCTGCGTCATCCTAACATGAGTTTGATGTTGAAAATGTATATTGTTCTCATCATGGACGCTGTATAATCACAGAACCAGTATTGAGGTGAAACATGCAATCACTTACCAGTGATAACAGCGAAAAGTTTTTTTAACAAAAATATCTTTCCGAATATTAACGTTTTAATACATAACCAAGATTAAGAACCGAATCCTTCAGCGTGCATTAATCCCATTTTTACGTACTCATCGGTGCCATCATCGGATTGGATTCACAATGATGTTGTCCGTTTCCAGAAGCGATCTTGGCACGGAGACATATATTGCATAATGGATTGCTCAGCATGAATATAACCACTAGGTCCAGTAGTGTTACATCATGACAAATATGTTAAGCATTCTCACAGAAAAATTCGAATGGAGTAAAAATATATTAATGTGATCTTTCTATTGAAACTCCTTTATATACAGGTCTCAGTAATACATGGAATAGATCAAAGTCAGAGTAGTTGATCATCCTTATTGTCAATGTGTGCAAGTATCCAAGTGATACCATTCGGTTGAACATTTTTCGAACTGTGGTCTTAATATTATGCAAGTCACAACGCATTGGCAATATAATAGCCAGGTCACAATATCAATCAAGGGAAGCTCTATCTTGTTACAGACAGGCTTAAACTGGGTTATGTTATACATGATAGTGCAGGGATTAAAACGCATATAACTGGAAACAAAATACTGTGATTCAGATCTTTGTTTGTTTTAAAGAGCGGAAACATAGTAGTTGGCACCATTGGCGAATGATTGTAGTCTGCAACATTACATCACTGCAAACCGCAAACACGGTTATCCTTGCACGTGTCACTTTTATGATGAGTCATGCTTGTGCATTGAATTAACGACGGGGCAGTGTTTTAGGGGCGTGGTTTGATACAGATTAATTGGTCTCTCCGAGGAGCTGTCGGAGGTGCTAAGCACGACATGCGATGAACGGTGGCAGTAACCGAGAGATCGAATATGCCATGGGCGATATAACATGGGATTGGTGTTGACTGAGGCTGCTAAAAGCTAAGTGGTAAGAGTAGGAAACATATTACTTAACAACGATAGAGCGTAATAAGCGGTTATAAAGCAAGCAATACGTTTACAAATATGGGATGTACAACGAGAGATAAAGGAATTATGAATGTAGGTTCAACATATTGGAGGAATCTATTACAACACCTATAAAATCTAAATATTCGCCGCACTCAGCGGTAGAAGAGCGCTGGTTGCTAATAGAAAACCTAGTTACCATGGGGATATTTATGGCCTACTATACTGCATAATCCATCAAAAAAGTTATGTTTCCCCGCTGTTACTTCTATGAATACATACGTCTGCAATCTTAGTGATCAGAGCGAAATGGTATTTTTGATGGTCTTATTATATATGTTATATTAAACCGGAAATCAAATATGCCGCGGCTGTTATGGAAGATTATGACTGAAGGTGACTTAAAATTCGAACTATTAGGAAACTCGGGGATATTAATCTTTTCCGCGGTCCGAGGTTGTTGTCATTTTATGGCCATTTGCAGTGTGACCATGGTGGATTGGGGCATCACTTAGGAAAGCGCCTCCCTAATGCGTTCGATGACCATATGAATCAAATCCTAAGTAAAGACTGACTACGTTAGGAGCATCGTCACTTTTAATAGAGTCGATTGTCGACACTTTGGTGAAGCACTGTCCACAGTCAAAATATATTCGCCACAACACAGAAGGTCGTATTTCTCACTGCATCATTTTGTTTGAGTAAATTGCACAACAATAAGCCAGCGTTACAGGACACATGGATAATTGAATGAATGTTTCAACGCCTATAGCTCTGAACAGGTGGTTCAGTGAGATCACGATGAACTTTCATCTTAGCATTTGGGTTTTCGTAACCTGGCGTCGGCATCATGAATTTAATCGAGGAACAGATGTACTGAGGGGTTTGTGGTTTCTCTCTTCAAAAAGCAACTCGTTAACTGCGCTTCTAGAGACACCGAAGGCAGGTATGTAGGCTTCGCTTTGAGATTAGAGTAAGCACCATGTTAACACTTGATTTGTATTTAGTTACGCGAGCTGTTTAGTAGGC
>CM067358.1:48403627-48413627 GCA_034190875.2 Urechis unicinctus | reverse complement strand
AGAGATATATATAGAGAGAATATATAGATAGAAATATATATATAGAGAGATATTACATAGATATATAATTTTTTAGGGATCTAGATATAGAGACATAAAGATATAGAGAAGATATAGAGAGAGATATATATATAGAGACAGATATACATATACACACATATATACAGATATATATATATACATATATATATATATTAATGTATATATATACACATATATATATATATATAAATATGCATATATATATAAATATGCATATATATATAATACATATAGATATATACATATATGTATATGTACAAATATATACATATATATAAATTTATATATGTATATATTTATGTATATATATATATATATATATATATATATATATATATATATCTGCAACATGTATATGTATGTATGTATGTATATATTTATGTATATATATATATATATATATATATATATATATATATATATATATATATATATATATATATATATATATATTCTGCAACAGTAGGCAACTCGAAACTACTCACGCAGCAATTCATGCACGTGCCATTTCTCCAAAACGATGAGTCATGCTGATTAATTGAATTCACGATGGAGTCATTTTACGGGGGCAGGATTTAGTACAGGTTGTTTTGCCTCTACGCGGCTTTATTAGAGGTGCTAAGCATGACATGCAATGAACAGTGGCAGTAACAGAGAGATCAAATATGCCATGGGCGATATAAATACGTTTACAAATATGTGAAGAACAAAAGGAGAAATAAAGATTTAAATGATTGGCTTATGTTTTTTACATCGACTTGTCAAAAGAATTGTTACTGTTGGTTAATCAAATTGGTTTAATGGAAGCCATTAAAGCGCCAATGGAATTCAAAACTTCTCTCACTAAACGGGAGATAAACTTCAACCCTAGTCATGGCATCTTATGGGCATTCATGAAAAGTGTTGGTTGCTTTTAGATAACCTAGTTCCCCTGGGGATATTGCTGGCCTACGATATTGCACAATCCATCCAATTAGATATCATTTATCCAGCCGTTATTTCGTCTGCATTGTGAATAATCTGAGAGGAAATGGTATTGTGATTGTCTAATCTTATGTATCCATAAATCTTATGTCTTGTAAAACATTGTCATTTAGAGTAATATAATTAGCCAGTTGCACAGTGGATAGTATATCCTCACAGCATTTTGCGACAGTATAATCGCACATGCGTGCTGTTGCACAAAGCGAATTGAAAAGTTTGCGTGATTTTTTGTCCCAGCTGTTTCAACGCGATAGTAATTATTGATTGTTATCAACATTTAACTGATAAAAAGAGCGATAACTGCGTACTGTTTAAGACATATGGGGATAAGTATAGGCCGACATCGTTGAAAAGCACAGCTTTGGTTGATATTCTGAATAGAGAGGCTCAGAAATAGACGGGTTATCTGTAGTTGCTCGAGGTCGCAGGTGCCCATGTTATCTGGCAATACTGGATGGTTTTAATGAGTTATCAATCGAACAGGAAATGTATGGGTGACAATTCGTCTGCCTTCTAAGTGCTTACTATCAATTAAATTCATTTGGTTAAACTTGCTTCTGTCAAAAAAAGATTCGCCACAAAAGCAAACTGGCATTAATGATAATTGAGCTCTGAAAACGAAGAGGGGTCGCAGATCAAACAGCTGTTGTGAATTACTCTTCGTTCCGTTTATGATGACAAGCCAATCTAGTTAAGGTGAGAACAGAGTAACAAATAGTGAAAAATGATGACAATGAAGGGCTGCCACAATGCAGATAATTGAAATGAGGACAACGAATGTGAGGTCAAAGTTTGGAAGGCGAAAATGAGGAGGCCAATAAGACGACAATGAGGACGCCAACATTGAGAACGGCGATGCCATGAACACGTAACATCGAGGATGACTGATGATGGCAATTATAATGAGGGTGATACTTACAATGATGACTTTAATGACCATATATGTGATGATGAGTATGATGATGATGGTGCCGATAACGAAGATGCTTTATCGACCTGATCATACCCTAACCTTTGACATCGCATGTTAATCCAAACCACTCGATACCCTCATGCATAACGCATGCTATTCGATTATGCTAATATATGCAACGGCATGCAATTGTCTGCCCAGCACAACGCGCCAGGCGCTCCAAGTTAATGGTCAGCAAACAACTCGACAGCGAGATAGGCAAATCTAAGCTTTCACAAGAACCAGTTTTCAATCCTAAGCACGTAATTGACAGCGTAAGTGAACAGGTTAGGACGCGTGGGGCGAGTGCTCTATTTTCTGCAATAGGCTGACACAACAAACAATCGTGTACTGTGGTATTTATGTCTACAGCAGGATTGATAGCAACGATTCACCATACTCCAGGCTTACATACTGTTGAATACTACGTTACCTGTAAATTATCTGCGACTCAATCTGTCTGTGAAATAGGTACAAACTGCATGCCATTTTAGATCCATAACTGCTCATGGTACCTCGCCGATTCTCGTGCACTTCCTGTGGACTTATGTGACTCACAGGTACGCATTACTAAGCGCTTTGCTGATATGTGTGCTGTGTAGAGCTTAGTCAGCCTTTGTCTGGTACAGGACGTGATCCGCCAGCGCCTGTGGTGATGGTAGCATTTATGTCCGTCGTGGTTTGCGGTTGAAATATGAAGTAGCAATTATTAACACTTGTATGAAAAGCCAATATCTTTACCCCAGAATAAGCAGATGGTATTTGCCCGATTGGAAGGATGCTACCCCAGGATAAGCAGATGACATTTGTCTGATTGTATAGATGTTTCCCTAGGATAAGCAGATGGTCGTTCCATGATTACAGGATGTAACCCCAGGATAAGCAGTTGGTCGTTTCCTGATTTCATGATGTTACCACAGGATAAGCAGATGGTCGTTCCCTGATTTCATGATGTTACCCCAGGTTAATCAGATGGTCGTTCCCTGATGGTATGGATGTTACCCCAGAATAAGCAGATGGTATTTGCCCGATTGGATGGATGCTACCCCAGGATAAGCAGATGGTCGTTTCTTGATTGTATGGATGTTACCCCAGGATAAGCAGATGGTATTTGTCTGATAGTGTAGATGTTTCCCTAGGATAAGCAGATGGTCGTTCCCTTATTTCATGATGTTATCCCAGGTTAATCAGATGGTCGTTCCATGATTTTATGGATGTTCCATTGCTCGCGCGTCCATTGCACGGTCAATGTTTTTCCAGATGTCGAATATGTGAATAAAATCGAACCTGCTGTAATTACAGTGCTTGTTTGGAGCCTGGCGTGACTTCAATGCATCGTTTGCGTCTAGCAAATGGTTTTTGAGCACATGATTATTCGTTAAATACATCACACCCTTTAGATGTGTAAGCCAGATCATAGTTTCCTGATAACAACCATTTAATCAAACTAACCCTCGCTTTGAAATGATATTCCCCACGAACAATTACACCAAATTTATCTCCAAGAAAGTGATAACAGTGTACATTTTTGATTTGTCTTACTTCATTCAGTTGACGACATCGATGTTGCTACTCCTTGATGTGCGCAAAGCATAATGCCATTGTTGATGCTGATAACTACATTGAAATCATTGGATTCCTATCTAATCAAAAAAGCTTTTGAATTGATTACTATCTGAATATTGAGATACTGTTATCAGCTTCATAGTAATTGGTCTGTTAATAACATCACCTGGACTGGTCCAATTTTCCGCAATGGAAAACTACTGCTAGTTATGATTCGTCCGCCTCTGCTCGTGTTGTATCTATGAAAAATACGTTACGAGCCAATTGCATCAATTGATTACATCCGATGATTGCATGATAGGGAATGGATGGTGTGTTTAGACGATGAGCTACATTAGGACTGCATTCCGCCTGATTACCTAAGAGACATGTGACAGCGTAATGATGAGCCGAGGATGAGCAAGTGACTCCCGCTTGGAATATTTCCCAAAAACATGTATCTGCCTGTTTACATCATATTATGGACAGATTTATTGTCAATAAAAGGAGCAATGAACGAGTTGCCATGCATTGAGTCGGCAGACAGGAGGAGGTCATTGTAGATAATCTGGTAAACATCGACTGATAGAGAGTGTATGATATGACCTTAGATAGGTTCTAAGCTATCAAATACAAACTATCGGGTTTTGGTATAATGGCAAACCAGAGGAATGAACGCAATACAAAATAAAAGGTAGCATTAAAATATTATGCGGCTAAAGTGAAAACAGGCATTAACTATTACACAATCCGTTTATGCGTATCTATATTTTAAAATGTTCCATAGGAAATGCGAAAATATGGTATTATTGAACTGAAGCAAACGATTCATCACACATAGAAGTGATTGCGCAAATTCCATGCATTGCAAGTATTGAATAGGCGAATATACATTTAGTTGTGCTTATATGGCACATTTATCAGTACCAGTCCATCTGTTCGAATATTATCATATCTATATGTAAGTGAGGATAGATACTATGAGGCTGAGGAAAGTGAGGATGGCGGGAATTAACACAGCGGCAGTAAGGATGGTGGCAATTAGGACAGTGGCAATGAGGACGATGACAGTAAGGACGATGACAATGAGGACGATGACAATGAGGACGAAGACAATGAGGACGATGCCATTAATGGCGATGCCAACTAGGACGATGACAATGAGGACGATGACAATGAGGACGAAGACAATGAGGACGATGCCATTAATGGCGATGCCAGATAGGACGATGACAATGAGGATGACCTATCCCTGGAAGCTGCCCGCCCTACAATTAGCATCGCTCATAAACTAGCCTCTATGCCAGTGTGTGACGTGTTTAATCAACCGATTTGCCAGGAGAGACGTTGTGGCGCTGTAACGGGTAATAAATGAAGCACTGGCCTCGCAGATCATGGTCGTTGCTGGCTTTACTCGTGTTGAAGTGACACATAAACGCACTTATGTTGCTACATAGTGTGTGGAACTTGCCATATCGAGTTTATTGCTTCGTTCCAATAGACACAGGTGCGAGGAATTATTAGGATGATGACAATGAATATGGTGACCACGAAGATGTCGACAATATTGGCGATGACGACGAGGACGACGATTATAGTGATGACACTAATGAGGACGATAATAACGAGGATGATAATGACAATGATGATATTGTTGATGATGATGATAATGATGATGATGATGATGATGATATTCATTATTTGGGTCACGACGGTAAGATTGGAATGCTGCAGAGAGATAACATATATTCTGTTGATATTCATATGCCGTTCTTTGTAAGGACCAAGACAATGGTGTACATAACGTTGATGCCTTATTGACCAAGCGCTTCTGCAAATGACCAGCTTCCATGTCGCATATCAATGAACACAGCCCGATTGACTTATGATTTACGCATGATATTTGATTATGTTAATATATTCAGGCTCTATAATCGGCATATGATGATCGGCCCATTACAACGCTCTTGTCACACCGCCCCCGGGTTTACGATCTACACACAGCTCGACAACGAAGTGTACACGGCTAAGCTGTCAATGCAAAACACCTAGTCTATCGCCTAAGTAAATATATCGGGACGCGACCAACGAGGGTAATATTCTCTGCAACAAGCTGACACAACAACCAATCGCATACTGCAGTGTACAAGATAACAGCAGCATAGATACACGGGCAAAACCCTGCTACAATATATCATATACCATTGGATATAATATATATCCAGTATATCCTGGCTACGAATCCGTAAACAAACTGCTTGAGGTCAGACTGATAGTTAGATATAGTGGTGGTTTGTTTGTACCCGACTGTCAGAAGGATGTTATTCCCGTTGCTGGCACTGGAAGTACATAGCGCCTTAGGTGATGGTAGCATCCGCGAATGTGAAATATCTATTCCGCGTGAACAATTATGCTAAATATTGCTCCAAGGAAATGATTACCATATATCTTCCGCGTTTTACATGATACCATCATGTGATAATTTATTAATTTGTCTTGAGCAGTTAGCATTTGATTTGATTTGATTCCTATCTGAATATTGGGATTATGTTATCAGCTTCATCGTAACTGGTCTGTTGGTAATATCGCCTGGACCCGTTTAATTATCTCCAACGAAAAATTAGTGTTAGATTTATGATTCGCCTGCCTCTGCTGGTGTTGCTATGAAAAAAGACGTAACGGGCCAATGACACAAAATTAGTTACATGATAACATCCGATGATTGCGTGCTGGGGATCAGGCGGCGTGTTTATTGGGCGTGATGACCAAGTAGCATATAAGTTACTGACTAATGATGAGCTTGAGATCAACGAATGACTCATACATGGAATGATTTCTGTCAATAAAAAGAGCAATGGACGCGATGATATACAGTTAGCAGGCAGATAAAATGAGGTCATTTGAGGTAATCTGATAAAAATCGACTGATAGAGAGGTCCTTCGGACAGGTTCAGAGGTATCGGGTTGTAGTGGAAGCTAAGTTCACAGCCAAACCAGATGAATGGATGCATTAGAAAGTAAATGGCAGTATTAAAACAATACATGGCTAAAGTGAAAAAGAAACATCAAGGGTTAAACAATTGCACAAAGGTTTGCGTTATCACATATCAAAATGCTGCTTAGGATATGATGATGAACTGCACTCTTAAGCATTCATTTATAGCCAAGTAAAGGATTAATCACCCATGGTAGTTCCCGATGGCTTGCAATCGCTACACCAAATATTGAGGGTGGCAATGTGCATTTAGCTGTGCTTATATGTCATATTTGTCAGCATCTGTTTGAAAATTATCTACAACTAAGTGAAAGCGACGATGATGGCTATGAGGAAGTGGAAAGTAAGGACGCTGACAAGGAGCGTTACGCAAGTAGGATGGTGACAATGAGTATTACGACAATGATGGCAGTATCACGGTAATGAGGACAGTGTCAATGATCCCAATATTATCGAGCACGCGTTGGTCATCAATAGAAATATGTGTAGGGAGGAGCCTCAAGCAAGAAAAGTGTTGCACATCATGGCTTGTGTTTTTACGCGAATGCCTCTCAAACGTTGCTCGGAGAAAAGCCATAAGATGAATCAACAATACTCGTCTTTATATCACGATGCGGTGCAATAAAGACGTGCCACATTTGATTTATTTTATGCTACTTTTGGAAGCGTTCAAAGGGCGCCTCAATGTGACACGTGGTGATTTGTGATTTTGACCCGTCATACGTTGTTTGAGGTTACCTAGAAAAATTGTATTAAAAAAATAATACCAATCATATTTGAACCTCAGAATAATAGGAGAGTTTTCTTGTATACAGATAAAATACCTGCCACATTCCAAAACAGCGCGCATAAGATTACAGGCATATAGATAAGATTGCACCATAGGGAGAAAAACGACATTTCACCATATAAATAAACCATACACTCGCCGTTAATAGCACCTAATCTCAATGCTTTATAAGCCAGTCCTCTCACGAATCAAACTCCAAATCATAATATTCTCGTGCATAGTGATAGATCAAGATGGCAATACTAAGCAACTGCCAATCTTCACTGCTTTGTCGCAGTGGAAGGAAAGTGATTAAAAATCATTTCATCGTGCAATCCTCTTCATTATTTCAGCACGGCCACAAAAAGATCGCTATCAATTTTGAAGTGACCATATAGAGAGTGGCGAAACCGGTGCTTCCGAACGTGATAGTCAAAGGATGGGAATTTCTCCGTAGGCCGAATCCACTTAACGAGGCTGAAATAAATGGGCTGAACTAACCAAAGATGTACAACAGCTCCATTCGTGAGGTTCACGCTATGTGGACAGCAATATTGTGAGGGTAGTGGCAATGAGGACAGCGCTAATCAGGACGTCGACAACAAGGACAACGATTATGACGATTGCAACGGTGACAATGGGGATTGTGACAATGAGGATGGCTACAAGGAGGATGACGAAAATAGGGAAAAAAGACGACTACGAGCGTAATTGAAGACGATGATAATGATGGTGGCCAATGATGATGAAAGACAATATGTACGGCGGCGATGAGGATGATAACATCGGGTGCCGACGATGAGGACGAAAGACAATGAGGATGACGATGATGGCGACAACTTAAATGAAGGTAACGAAAATAGGACAACCACAGTGAGAGCAATTCCCATGCTGATGGCGACATTAAGGACGAAGGCAATGATGATATCAATGGTGATGATGACGACGAAGACGACTCTGAATATGACGACGACGACGATGATAATGAAGAAGGAAAAGATGATGTTGTTGATGATGATGATGCCTATTATGATGCCTCTGACGATAAGGTATGTGGATAACAATGATGCGATATGGACCTGAGGATATGGATGGTTTCATTAATAACACATGCTAATCGAAACAACCCGATACTCTCCATGCTATTTCAGTATTCAATCTGACAATGGTCTGCCCAATGCCACACCGTGTTAATGGTTTACAAACAGCTCGATATTCGAGGTTTACATTCACAAGAAGCATTTGGCAGTGCTAGACACGTATTCGATCTTGCAAGTGAACAATTGATACATGATCTGAAACAAGCTCTCACAACAAACAATAATGTACTGAAGCACAACAGCAACATTGATTCCAATGCATAACAAAACGTGCAGATAATATGTTATTGAATATAATAATTCCAATAAATAGTGCAACGAATCCGCTTACATGGTGCTGGAGGTCATACCACTGCGTTTATTTTCATTCCCGACAGCTGAAGGCACATATGCGGTGATTGACAGGTTTGTATTACTCAGCGTTACGGTGATAGTTGCATAATGTAGAGCATTGTCAACGCTTGATGAGCAAATTGTTTTTAACCCAAGTTTGGCGCTGATACTACTGAGCGCCTAAGGTGATGGTAGCATCAGTGGTTGTTTTACTCCAGGGTTCTCGCTTATCTAGGCTTTGAGCTAAGACGGCTGGCGACTGATATTTATATGTGCGCTAAATTCCTATTTGACAGCTGGCCCCTTCATCATAATGGATCTATTTTGCAACAACACAAATTATCCTTAAAGAAAACTAGTACTTGACTTGCATATAGTTCTTGCATTGAAGTAGGGAAAATGTATTTCGCGGTGGCATTAATCACATTGTTCAACATTCTTTTAATGAGCATGCGTATATATGAACTTCCCTAGGACGAAACGTACAGATGTTTATCACCGTACATTACATTTTTCGCTAATGCTTTAATGAACTACTAATGATGACGTCATGATGTCCCATCATCATGTATTTTGGGAGCATTTCAGAACAATGACAAGGTCTGACATTTCCTTTAGGAGTGTGATCAAATGATTGCCCCAGCTGAATCATCAGGGCAGCAATCTATAACGGCTGGTGACAGATTTCATAGGGGCCATTGCTATTTGCACAATGAAAGACTTCATCATAATGAGCACAGGCTGTGGGTTCGATACCAAGGTGTGACAAACCCGTGGCTCGGATGATCACGTTAAAAGACGGTCCCATCGCTGAAAGGGGGTCCACCCGACCCGGTTGCTCAATAGTACCGTGCTGGACCTTCGTCCCTGAGGCGTGGGTTTTGCTGTCCGGCCTGGTGAACGGGTTTGTGCCAAGTGGGCGCTGGCACTTAAGGGGAGCTGTCCAAGCATCACAATCATCCCCATATATCACTGTTGCAATATCATCTCGTTGTTAAAGGTGATGTTAAACCCTAATATTACCATTACATATCACCATAATGAGCGGGTTTGTATTTGTATCTCCTGTATTTGCCCTATTATCCCCCATGATAACTTGGGCTAGCTTTATTCCTCTCGTAACTAGGTTGATATTGCATCTAAGGAATAAAACGTTACGGCTGGACCAAATGCGCCGCATATTTATCGCTAAGTGTAGAATGGTCGACGCATTTACTTTACGAGTTTAATTAGGAAGTCATTCGGCCTGATGGGCAACAAAAAGACAGGTGACAGAGTAA
>CM067358.1:48361766-48395795 GCA_034190875.2 Urechis unicinctus | reverse complement strand
TGTAATGAAATATTGACATCGATCATTAAATATGCAATGCATGTGAGAACACTGACACAGCTGTGCGACTATTACGCATACTATTATTTTTCTTTTGCAAAATGTCAAGTGAAGGTGAGTTACTTACCGTCACTGGTAGAAGAAAAAACAATCTGTCACTAACCAAATGTGAGCAGCTTCATCTTTACAGCATTACAGTATATTACACACATGCGTAGCATCTTACATTTCAATTGAATAATATCACTTCTCATGGTACTAGATACAGATACTATACTTTTGACAACGAGGGCGACGGTTAGAAAGACGACCATAAGGAGAATGGGGACAAGAAGATAATTGAAATGAGGACGACGAATGTGAGGTCAAAGTTTGGAAGGCGAAAATGAGGAGGCCAATAAGACGGCAATGAGGACGCCAACATTGAGAACGGTGATATAGAAAAAGATGCCATGAACGCGTAACATCGAGGATGACTGGTGATGGCAATTATAATGAACATGATACTTACAATGATGACTTTAATGACCATATATGTGATGATGAGTATGATGATGATGGTGCCGATAACGATGATGCTATATCGACCTGATCATACCCTAACCTTTGACATCGCATGTTAATCCAAACAACTCGATACCCTCATGCATAACGCATGCTATTCGATTATGCTAATATATGCATTTCCGGTAAACGGCATGCAATTGTCTGCCCAGCGCAACGATCCAGTCACTGCAAGTTAATAGTCTGCAAACAACTCGATAGCGAGATAGACACATCTAAGGTTTCACAAGAATCATTTGTCAATGCTAAGCACTTAATAGACAGCGTAATGCAACAGGCTGACACAATAAACAATCGTGTATTGCGGTATGTATGTCAACAGCAGGATTGATAGCAGTGATTCACCATGCTCCAGTCTTACATACTGTTGAATACTACTTTAACTGTAAATTATCTGCGAATCAATCTGTCTGTGAAATTGGTACAAACTGCATGCCTTTTTAGATCCATAACTGCTGATGGCACCTAGCCGTTTCTCGCGCACTTCCTGTGGGTTGATGTGACTCACAGGTACACATTACTCAGCGCTTTGCTGATATGCGTGCGGTGTAGAGCTTAGTCAGCCTTTGTCTGGTACTGGACGTGATCCGCCAGCGCCTGTGGTGATGGTAGCATTTATGTTCGTCGAATCGTGGTTTGCGGTTGAAATATGATGTAGCAATTATTAACACTTGCATGAAAAGCCAATATCTTTACCCCAGAATAAGCAGATGGTATTTGCCTGATTGTATGGATGTTACCCCAGGATAAGCAGATGTTCTTTCTCTGATTGTATAGATGTTTCCCTAGGATAAGCAGATGGTCGTTCCATGATTTCAGGATGCTACCCAAGGATAAGCAGTTGGTCGTTCCCTGATTTCATGATGTTACCCCAGGTTAATCAGATGGTCGTTCCCTGATTTTATGGATGTTCCATTGCGCGTGCGTCCATTGCACGGTCAATGTTTTCCAAATGTGAATAAAATCGAACCTGCTGTAATTACAGTGCTTGTTTGGAGCCTGGCGTGACTTCAATGCATCGTGTGCGTACATCACATCGTGCGGATGTGTAAGCCAGATCATAGTTTCCTGATAACAATCATTGAATCGAACTAGCCCTCGCTTTGAAATGATGTTCCCCACGAACAATTACACCAAATTTATCTCCAAGAAAGTGAAAACGGTGTACATTTTTGATTTGTCTTACTTTATTCAGTTGACGACATCGATGTTGCTACTAATTTATGTGCGCAAAGCATAATGTCATTGTTGATGCTCATAACTACTTTGAAATCATTGGATTCCTATCTAATCAAAAAAGCCATTATGGAAGAACTTATTATTTTGTTTTGATCAGTAAGCATTTGAATTGATTCTGAATTGAATCTGAATATTGAGATACTGTTATCAGCTTCAGTGTAATGGGTCTGTTAGTAACATCGCCTGGACTGTTCCAATTATCCGCAATTGAAAACTACTGCTAGTTATGATTCGTCAGCCTCTGCTGGTTATGTATCTATGAAAAAATACGTATACGAGCCAATTGCATCAATTGATTACATCCGATGATTGAATGCTAGGGAATGGATGGTGTGTTTAGGCGATGAGCTCCATTAGGACTGCATTCCGCCTGATGACCTAAGAGATGTTTGACTGCGTAATGATGAACCGAGGATGAGCAAGTGACTCCCGCATGGAATATTTCCAAAAAACATGTATATGCACATCATATTATGGACAAATATATTGTCAATAAAAGGAGCAATGAACGAGTTTGCAGACAGGAGGAGGTCATTGTAGATAATCTGGTAAACATCGACTGATAGAGAGTGTATGACATGACTTAAGATAGGTTCTAAGCTATCAAATACAAAATATTGGGTTTTGGTATTATGAAAAGTCAGAGGAATGAACGCAATACAAAATACAAAGTTGCATTACAATATTATGCGGCGAACTTGAAAACAGGCATCAACTAATACACAATCTGTTGATGCGTTTCTACATTTTAAAATGTTCCATAGGAAATGAGAAAATATGGTAGTATTGAACTTAAGCAAACGATTCATAGTGATTGCACAAATTCCATGCATTGCAAGTATTGAATTGGTGGTGAATATACACCGGTCCATCTGTTCGAATATTATCTCCTCTGTATGTAAGTGACGATAGATAATATGAGGCTGAGGAAAGTGAGGATGGCGGTAATTAAGATAGCGGCAATTAGGATGGTGGCAATTAGGACAGTGGCAATGAGGGCGATGCCAACTAGGACGATGACAATGAGCAGGATGACATTAGAGACGAGGCCAACTAGGACAATGACAATGAGGATGACCTATCCCTGGAAGCTGTCCGCCCTACAATTAGCATCGCTCATAAACTAGCCTCTATGTACAACTCTGTCCCATCGTGTGGTTGCCAGTGTGAGACGTGTTTAATCAACCGATTTGCCAGGAGAGACGCTGTGGCGCTGTCACTGAGTGTAGAACGCGGCTGGTTTTAACAAAGGCCCTGCGTCAGTAAAGTCATATTTCCTTAAACTAAAAGCACGGATAATACCCAATGTTATTCACGAATGGCATCGTGTCGATTCACAATCACATGTTGATGAAGTATCGGCATCAAAAATTGCTGCTGCTGCTACTGCTGCTGCTGCTGCAGGTTCAGTAAGGTTCGTACGTGGGCATGTTTGTGGAGCTATTGTCAGGGTCAAGGAGACTATGAAGGTGTCCAGGTGTAGTAGCTTGGAATGATGTGGATTTGTCTTGAACAGGGCTATTGAAGGTTATTATCTCACCTGCCAACAGACAACCCTACATATTACAGCGGGCTTGTATCGATACCACTTGAAATGAAGGTTCCTCAGTGAACTGGGTTAAGGGTCCGACACAATAAATGGAGCGTAGCAATGACTTAAGTCTTATCTCCACAGCTCTACGTAATAAAATAGGTGGTGTTCCTTTAATTAGCTATAAACCAAAAGTGACCCAACTGTGAGTGATGCAAGAGAATTAAAGCAAATTTTCAACAGCAAACTCAATATTAATGGTAATCTAAACATCTTAATATAAATGTTAAAACTTTTGTTAGTGCAGTATTTATTTCAGTCTCACATTGACAGCATCTAGACACCCTGGCACTACACCGTTCTCTGCGCTGCGTACAAAGCTAATGAGGAAACCAGGCAACTTGATGATTATGTTGCTTTCACTTCATCGGTCACAAAGTGTTCACACGGAGAGTCAATGCCCATTCCTCACCTACCACAACAGGTACCTGTCACACCTGCATAGGTATCCGGGTAACCAATCAACGCTCTCAAGCAGGAAACTGTGAGCCATTTTCTGATTCTCTGCTCGCTGCCATGGTCGACATGGCGCTCACGTCAACTTCCATAAAAGAACAGCTAAACCTGATTACTTGATAACCGATCCTCTCATGCCACACCAGGTCCCTGTCACACCTGTGCAGGTATCTGGGTAACAAATCAACGCCGTCAACCAGGTTGCTTCATCACAGACACAATATCATATGGTACATTTGCAACTACTGAACTCGCTGACACATTCCCGTAAGCAGATGAATGGCCCATACGTGCACGAGCAACAATATCGCGAAAATCCGATTAGAAAACAATGACACCACATCAACCCGGATTATGGTACTTGAGGTACACGCTGCTATAATCTTTTCTCTCTACCAGCTGCCGATATCTCGTCGCCCTGATCATTACACTCGGTGCCTATCACACTGATAGACATGCTGCATCCAGCAACTGGACAACAACGAGCTAATCAATACGAGCATCTTTCATAAATCGTCGACTTGCTCTCAAGTGGCCACAAACATACATAACGGGTGTTAAATGAAGCACTGGCCTTGCAGATTATGGTCGTAGCTGGCTTTACTCGTGTTGAAGTGACACATAAACGCACTTATGTTGCTACATAGTGTGTGAAACTTGCCATATCGGGTTTGTTACTTCGTTCAAACAGACACAGGTGCGAAGAATTATTAGGATGATGACAATGAATATGGTGACCACGATGACGTCGACAATATTGGCGATGACGACGAGGACGACGATTATAGCGATGACACTAATGAGGACGATAATAACGAGGATGATAATGACAATGATGATATTGTTTATGATGATGATGATGATGATGATGATATTCATTATGAGGGTCACGACGGTAAGATTGGAATACTGCAGAAGATAACATATATTCTGTGGATATTCATATGCCGTTCATTGTAAGGACCAAGACAATGCTGTGCATAACGTTGATGCCTTATTGACCAAGCGCTTCTGTAAATGACCAGCTTCCATGTCGCATATCAATGAACACAACCCGATATACTTATGATTGACGCATGCTATTTGATTATGTTAATATATTCAGGTTCTATAATCGGCATATGATGACCGGCCCATTGCAACGCTCTTGTCACGCCGCTTCAGGGTTTATGATCTACAAACAGCTCGACAACGAAGTGTACACGGCTAAGCTGTCACAAGATGTCAATGCAAAACACCTAGTCTATCGCCTAAGTAAATATATCGGGACGCGACCAACGAGGGTAATATTCTCTGCAACAAGCTGGCACAACAATCAATCGTATACTGCGGTGTACAAGATAACAGCAGCATAGATACACGAGCAAAACCATGCTACAATATATCATATGCTATTGGATATGATATATATCCTGTATAACCTGGCTACGAATCCGTTAACTAACCGCTTGAGGTCAGACTGATAGTTAGATATAGTGGTGGTTTGTTAGTGCCCGACTGTCGGAAGGATGTTATTCCCGTAGCTGGCACTGGAAGTACATAGCGCCTTAGGTGATGGTAGCATCCGCGAATGTGAAATATCTATTCCGCGTGAACAATTATGCTAAATATTGCTCCAAGGAAATGATTACCATATATCTTACGCGTTTTACATGATACCACCATGTGATAATTTATTAATTTGTCTTGAGCAGTTAGCATTTGATTTGATTTGATTCCTATCTGAATATTGGGATTATGTTATCAGCTTCATCGTAATTGGTCTGTTGGTATTATCGCCTGGACCCGTTTAATTATCTCCAACGAAAAACTAGTGTTAGATTTATGATTCGCCTGCCTCTGCTGGTGTTGCTATGAAAAAAGACGTAACGGGCCAATGACACAAAATTAGTTACATGATAACATCCGATGATTGCGTGCTGGGGATCAGGCGGCGTGTTTATTGGGCGTGATGACCAAGTAGCATCTAAGTTACTGACTAATGATGAGCTTGAGATCAACCAATGACTCATACATGGAATGATTTCTGTCAATAAAAAGAGCAATGGACGCGATGATATACAGTTAGCAGGCAGATAAAATGAGGTCATTTTAGGTAATCTGATAAAAATCGACTGATAGAGAGGTCCTTCGGACAGGTTCAGAGGTATCGGGTTATAGTGGAAGCTAAGTTCACAGCCAAACCAGATGAATGGATGCATTAGAAAGTAAATGGCAGTATTAAAACACTACGTGGCTAATGTGAAAAAGAAACATCAAGGGTTACACAATTACACATAGATTTGCGTTATCATATATCAACATGTTGCTTAGGATATGATGACGAACTACACTCTTAAATATTCATTTATAGCCAAATAAAGGATTAATCACCCATGGTAGTTCCCGATGGCTTGCAATCGCTACACCAAATATTGAGAGAGGCAATGTGCATTTAGCTGTGCTTATATGTCATATTTGTCAGCATTGATAAATCTGTTTGAAAATTATCTACAATTAAGTGGCAGTGAGGATGATGGCTATGAGGAAGTGGAAAGTAAGGACGCTGACAAGGAGCGTTACGCAAGTAGGATGGTGACATTGTGGATTACGACAATGATGGCAGTAACATTGAGGATCACGGCAATGAGGACAGTGTCAATGAGGATTAGGAAAATGAAGGCACTGCCATTGAGGATTACGACAATGAGGACAATGACAATGAGGATTACCATAGAGTGAACAGTGACAATTACGGTGGCGACAAAGAGAGCAGTAGCCGATGATTTCGGGCTTCTGGCCAGTTATGTATTTCACATAGATTATGGGAAAATGATTATTGCGATAATTTTCAAATAAAGCGTACTTAATGTCATTGACCATCAAATGTGACTTCATGCATCAATGTTAATGATCCCAATATTATCGAGCACGTGTTATTCTTTAATAGAAATATATACGTGGGAAGGAGCCTCGGGCAAGATAAGTGTTGCACATCATGGCTTGTGTTTTTATAGCGAATACCTCTCAAATGTTGCTCGGAGAAAAGGCATTAGATGAACCAACAATACTCGTCTTTATATCAAGATATGGTGCAATGAAGACGTGCCACAATTTGATTTATTTTATACTTTTTTTAAGCGTTCAAAGGGCGCCTCTATGTGACACATGGTGATTTGCAAAAGTTGGGGTAGAATCCATATGACACGTGCTGAGTTGTGATTTTGACACGTCATGCGTTGTTTAATGTTACTTAGGAAAGTTGTATTAAAATAATAATAGCAATCATATTTGACCCCCAGAATAATGGGAGAGTATGCTTGTTTGCGGGTGAAATATCTGTCACATTCCAAAATAACACACAAGATTACAGGCATATAGAAAATATTGCACCATAGGGAGAAAAACGACATAGCTATATTGTCAGACATTTCCATACCTTTCACCATATAAAAAGCCACACACTCGGTGTTAATAGCACCTAATCTCATTGCTATATAAGTCAGTCCACTCTATATTCAAACTCAAAATCCCATTATTCTCGTGCATAGTGATAAACTCAAAATCCCAGCTGCCATTCTCGCTTTGCATAGTGATAAAGAGATTACAAATCAGTTCATCGTGCAATCCTCTTCATTATCAGCACAGCACGGATGAAGGGCATTTCTCCGGTAGGCCGAATTCACTGAACAAGGCTGAAACCAACGGGCTGAAACCAACGGGCTGGCTGCAACTAACCAAAGACGGACAACAGCTGAATTCATGAGGTTCACGCTATCTGGACAGCAATATTGAAGACGGATAGAATCAGGATGACGACTATGTGGGAGACAATAATGTGGACGACGAAAATGTGAGGGTCTGGCAATGAGGACAGTGCTTATCAGGACGTCGACAACAAGAACAACGATTATGACGATTGCAACGGTGACAATGGGGATTGTGACAATGAGGATGGCTACAATGAGGATGGAGAAAATAGGGAAAAAAGACGACTACGAACGTAATTGAAGACGATGATAATGATGGTGGCCAATGAGGTTAATAACATAGGGTGCCTACAATGAGAACGAAAGACAATGAGGATGACGATGATGGCGACGATTGAAATGAAGGTGACGAAAATGAGGACAGCCACAGTGACAGCAATTCCCATGCTGATGGCGACAGTAAGGACGAAGACAATGATGATATCAATGGTGGTGATGCTATTTGATCATAAACAGATCCTGTTATCAGTATACAATGGTCTGCCCATTGCCACCCCGTGTTAATGGTTTGCAAACAGCTCGAATTCGAGGTATACATTCACAAGAAGCATTTGGCAATGCTAACACGTATTCGATCTTGCAAGTGAACAATTCGATACATTATCTGAAACAAGCTCTCACAACAAACAATAATGTACTGAAGCACAACAGCAACATTGATACCAACATATAACCATACTTCCAGATAATATGTTATTGAATATAACAATTCCCATATATTGTGCAACGAATCCGCTAACATGGTGCTGGAGGTCAGACAACTGCGTTTATTTTCATTCCTGACAGCTGAAGGCACATGTTCGGTGATTGACGGGTATGTATTACTCAGCGCTACGGTGATAGTTGCATAATGTAGAGCATAGTCAACGCTTAATGAGCAGAAGTTTTTTTAAACCCAAGTCTGGCTCTGATACTACTGAGCGCCTAAGGTGATGGTAGCATCAGTGGTTGTTTTACTCCAGGGTTCTCGCTTATCTAGGCTTTGAGCTATGACGGCTGGCGACCGATTGTTATATGTGCCCTAAATTCCTATTTGACAGCTGGCCCCTTCATCATAATGGTCTATTTTGCAACAACACCAATTATCCTCAAAGAAAACTAGTGCTCGACTTATCTTGGCTTCCATATAGTTCTTGCATTGCAATCGCTTCATCAAGTATTGAAACAGGGAAAATGCATTTCGTAGTGGCAATAAGTCACATTTTTCAACATTCTTTTGATGAGCATGCGTATATATGAAATTTGCTACTGGCTATCAACTTCCCTATGACGAAACGTGTAGAATCACACGTTTTTCACCGATGTGTGTACATTACATTTTTCGCTAAAGCTTTAATGAACTACTAATGATGACATCATGATGTCCCTTCATCATGTATTTGGGGAGCATCTCAGAACATAGGTCTGACATTTCCTTTAGGAGTGTGAAATGATTGCCCCAGCTGAATCATCAGGGCAGCAATCTATAACGGCCTGGTGACAGATTTCATAGGGGCCATTCTTATTTGCACAATGAAAGACTTCATCATAATGAGCACAGGCTGTGGGTTCGATACCAATGTGTGAAAACCTGACTGGTTCCCCGTGACTCGGATGATCACGTTAAATGGTGGTCCAATCGCTGAAAGGGGGTCCACTCGACCCGGTAGCTCAATAGTGCAGTGCTGGACCTTCGTCCCAGCGGCATGGGTTTCGCAGTCCTGCCTTGGGAACGGGTTTGTGCCAAGTGGGCGCTGGCACTTCAGGGGAGCTGTCCAAGCATCACAATCATCCTCATCCATCACCGTCGCAATATCATCTCGTTTTTGAAAGTGACGTTAAACCATAATGTTACCATTACATCATAATGAGGGGGTTTGTATTTGTATCTTCTGTATTTGCCCTATTATCCCTCTCGTAACTAGGTTGATATTGCATCTAAGGAATAAAACGGTACGCGGAAGCTGGACCAAATACGTCGCATAGTTATCGCTAAATGGAACATGGGCGACGCGTTTACTTTACGAGTTTAATTAGAAGTCACTCTGCCTGATGGGCAACAAAAGACAGGTGACGGAGTAATAAAGAACCAGGATACAGCAAGTGACACGTACACAGAATTATTCAAATTATTTTATGTAGCTGCCGGGGAATATCATATTATTGAGAAAATCTGTTTCAATACAAATAACAATTAATGAGGTACCATGGAGTTAATATGCAGGAAGGATCGGATCGTTGTAGACCGTTGCATGAAAACGTGACGTAGTCAACGTAGAGAAGAAACAGAGACTTATATGCAAATCATGACACATTAGATGAAGAATTCCAGGGATGCGTTGCTGATTTGTTGTCATATATTAAAACAGTCTTTACGACATTAGATTAAACGATCTCATTCGGAAGCAATGTCATGCTAACACAATATAAAACACCCTTGATGGATTGTATTTTGCCCAAGCATTGTAAAAAGATTGGTAGAATTATCACTAATTCTAAGAAGCAAGTAATTGGGAAATCTGGAGTTGTTTGCATTCACATTGCTAACAACGTGTCATATCGCTGCCCCTTGCATATAGTGTTGGGGCTAGCTACTGAAGGTATGAGCAACCAGTGTGCGTTAGTGTTGGAGTTTTTCGTGTAGTGTCTTTGATGTGCACTAGTTTGTGAATGCTCACAGGATTTATTCAAAGCAGCGTAGCAAAGGATTTTCCTATATCATGGGTGATATGCATGAACCAGAAAAAAGATTCTGGACAGCTGTACAGATGCGATGTTGAGACTTGCTTCAGAAATAAACCAATGCCTGGCAATTACTGAAAGGGACTTGATAAGGGAGACCATTTCCAAGCACATGGTGGATCTAGTCCAACTCATCACCCTCTATTTTATCACTCCCTGCACTTTATTTCCATTAATTTGTATTCAAATCAATATCAAAAGCTTGGCCAGGCTGTTTATGAACATATGAACTTTATGAACTTATGAACTTTATGAACTTACGGCCTCAGTCAATTATATATAAGCATGCCAAGCTAGGCTTTGAAGAATTCGATATACAGTGAATACGTATAGACCAATCAAGCTGTAGCATACTTCCTCATTCATCACCATTACGATATCGTTTTGTGTTGTAAGACACTTCATTTAATTTTCCGATCGGGTTATGTCTGTGGTGAGTCATGGTGACTTGGCGTGACTTGGCTTTCAAGTATTGTGGTGTTAGATTGCAACCACTGGACAAAATTGCGAGTGTTTGATGCAGTGATAATCGAGAGTGATCACAGCAAGACCAGATCTGATATTGTCGATATGGCGTGTGATAAATGATCATTGTTGTTTGACTGAGCCGCTGAGGGGAAACGGGAGTTTTTGGAGCACATAAAAAAAACAAGCGGTAGTGGTCCATAAGATCATAATTGGACAAGATCTGACCATGCATTTATATGTATATACATCTATAAGAGCGGTATGTGTGGTTGGGCGACCCTGGATCAACCAATCTTAAACCAATGTTATATATATATATATATATATATATATATATATATATATATATATATATATATATATATATATATATATATATATATATATATATATATATATATATATATATATATATATATATATATATATATATATATATATATATATATTGGGTCTTCTATTTATGTATGAATATTATAAACATATATTTGGGTCTTCTATTTATTTTTTAGAAAAAAATTGACCTGTGGCCAGTGGTTGTGTCACGGATAATTTGCGCTACATGTTGCAACATCCAGATATTGCGAATGTTAAGCACATCATATACTTGATTGGTAAAAGCAAGGCATTGCATGATTGGAAACATCAATTAATGACGTAATTCACCGGATGCTTCGTGTCACATTACGCTTCAACGGATTTCTTACCTTGTTTTTTTATGGGCATTCCCAAATGAAATATATTCCATGATATTGTTATGGCTCCATTACTCGCCGGTGACCTGTGTAGTTTGTCCTGCTTGCTTGACGTGATGCCGATGGGATAGTTCGTGCGGGGGTGTTGGTCCAGCTTCACTTGCATGGGATCGATCACAAATTCTTTCTCGATACCGGCGTCATGTACACATAAGTTAACACCATCGCGACAATGAGGAAGGCAACAATAAAGACGATTGTAATGAGGATGTCAAATCCGAGGACATCGACAATATGAGGAAAGCGACAGTGAGATCGACGGAAAGCAGACCAACAGCAATAAGGATAATGACGACGAAGACGAGAGCAAATGGAGACGATAACACAGAGTACAATGAAAATGATGTTATGTGATGATGATGATGATGATGATGATGATGATGATGATGATGATGACTAAAAGAGTCGATTATACCCTCATGTATTACACATAACATTTGGTTGTACCAATATATGAAGGTTCTACAGGTCCTGTTATCTGCGCACGATGAACGGCCCAGTGCCACGCTCAATCCACACCACCCCCGAGTTAATGACCTAATCAAAGCTCGACAATGAGGTGTTCCCAACGACGTTTTCACAAGAGGAATTTCTTAATGCCATGCATATATTTGATCGCACACATGAACATGCTAGGACGCGAGTAGTAGCACTATATTCTCTTCAGCAAGCTGAGACAGCAATCAGTCGTACACCGCGGTGTACACGAAAACAGCAGCAAAGATACATGAGGAAAAAAACATGCTACAATATATCATATGCTATTTTGATATATACTGTATATCGTGGCCAAGAATCCTCTTCTACCACTTGCTGAAGGCGCCTCTCTTATTCACGAACACGTTCCATGTACATTTGACAAACGGATATGCATAACTCAACGCTTTGCTGATAAATGCATATAGTATTGTTTTGTTAGTGATTGACTGTCCGAAGAATTGCCCTTCCGTGGCTGGCGTTGTTTTACTCGTCGGATCGTGCTTCTCTGTTGATGTGTGAAGTAGCAGTTATTGACATTGGATAAGAAAGCTCTCATTATACCCGTGCGAGCTTTTGTTACTGCGCTTGTGGGAACATTGTGTGTGTTTGTAACATATGGGCCTTAATCATTACTCGGGGTGCTCGTGATATCGTGTGGATTTGCCACCGAACTGACAGAAGTGTCTCCCGATAGCAGTTTTATATAGGATCGAACAAATCCTGCCTTTGCAGTCACAAAGCGCACTGCGAATTCACCGCTTATCTTGCGTAAATAATTAGGACACCGATAGCTTGATGGAATTGGTGTCCGTGTACAATTTCTCGTTCTTGCGCTTAATCCATTGGTTGACATTTACGGCTCGTGCTTATGGAATAATGTTCGATATCCCATGTACAAAAGCAGACAGTGGTTCCTGTTTTCCACAAGATGAACACTTCGCTTTGATTCTTCAAGCTCGCAATGTTCACATTGAGTGTGAATTTTGGGTCATGACAGCACTGCTAATAATTCATTGCTATCAATTACAAAAAGCTATTTGTGCGGGAACATGTTGCTTTGTCTTGAACAATTAGCAGTTTATTGAATGTGGTGGCATTATGAGCTATAATGGGCTGACAGCGCAACGGACAAAAATGCAACTTTTTTGCGTTGCTTAATCATGTGTTAGATACCTCATCATGTGTTGTATGACATAATGATGAGTTGTATGCCTCATCATGTATTGTATGACATAATCATGTGTTGTATGCCTCAGCATATGTTGTATGCCATAATGATGTGTTTTATGTCTCATCATGTGTTGTATGACATAATCATGTGTTGTATGCCATAATCATATGTTGTATGCCATAATCATGTGTTAAATGCCATAATCATATGTTGTATGCCTAATCATGTGTTGTATGCCATAATCATGTGTTGTATGCCTCATCATGTGTTGTATGCCATAATCATGTGTTGTATGCCATAATCACGTGGTGTATGCCTCATCATGTGTTGGATGCTTCCTCGTGTGCAAGACGCACATCTCTACAGGATAGAATTGTCCGTTATCCGTTCTTCACTTTGGTGCATGATCGAATGATTGTTCCAGTTGGGTTATAAGGGCAGTAAACCATTAACGACTGGTGAATGATTTCATATGTACCATTTCTATTGGAATATTGAGGGACAGCTATAAACTAAATAGTTATTTGTTTATTTATTACTTGGCCTGAGTTCATCCAATCATCCCCAACGAAACTAGCGCATCATGACTCGTTAGCCTATATAAACGTTGCATCTAAAGAAGGATACGTTACGAGCCAATATAACCAAGGAAGTCACGTGATAGCATCCAATTACAGCGTGCTTGGGACCAGTCGACGATATTAGTAAATGGGTTCTGTCAGGATGCCATTGCATTTGATTAAGAACCAAGTGACTGAGCAACGAAGAACTCAGCGTGACGGAATAACTCGTACGCGAAATATGTGTGAATGGATATATATATATGCCTGTAAGTATCGTATTACAAGCAACATTTTTGTCTATATAAAAGAGCAACCAACGAGTTGGAGGGCTTATAGGATTATGTCATTGTAACTCATCTGGTAAATTGGACTGAGTTTATAACATGACGTCAGACAGGTCATGAAGAATCAAACAGAGTTGACAACTAAGAGACTGTATATGCGGCTAGGGTATAAAAGAGGTACAACCAAAGATCTTGTTATAATAAGATACCCGACTCGGACGTTTCTGTTGTGAAGCTCGCGACCAGCGCGCCACCTGGTTTCGTGGAAGCTAAAATGTAAACAAAAGCGCGTGGCTCAATGGTAAAAGATCGATCGGCGATGGTACGTACTCAAAAATACCGCTGTATTTCTAAAATTTATCGACTTTTTGATAGAGCCAATACATAAAAACAAAGCCAATTAATATTGACTACAATATTTTTTTATGAACGTTTGAGCGAAGTATCTACCCCAGGCCTAGCCCCGATTAATCTGAATCATATTGGTTTTGTCATTAGTGTGGACATATTTGCGGCGGAATATATGAAGTTGATTTAAATACATGCTCATGATTTCCCGATTGAATGATATTTGATTTGTCACCCGAACCTCCACCGAATCAACAAGCTGCATTGTCGGTTGATGGGGTGCCCTGTGCAGACGTATGATTTTATTATGTAGTACTGTAACATGTAATCTTGCTTATTTTGAATAACTATATAATAATGAATTATTTCAGGGCACATACTAAAAACATTGATGCATCATGATTTAATCATCATTAACTCTCTCACTCTCTCACTCTCTCTCTCTCTCTCTCTCTCTCTCTCTCTCTCTCTCTCTCTCTGTCTCTCTGTCTCTATCTCTTTGTCTCTCTCTCTCTCTCTCTCTCTCTCTCTCTGTCTGTCTGTCTCTCTCCCTCCTCTCTCTCTCTCTCTCTCTCTCTCTCTCTCTCTATATCTCTATATATATATATATATATATATATATATATATATATATATATATATATATATATATATATATATATATATATATATATATATATATATATATATATATATTTAGGTTATTACAACTAAAACTCTCAGTCTTAATAGCTTACTCAGGACAACCACAAATGAAATGAGATCATCAGCATACATTAGAAGATTAACAACAAGCACACTAAAACTACACTGAACACAACAATTATTTAAAACCAGAGCTCAATTCAACCATATAAACACTGAACAGATACGTTGACAATATGCATCCCTGTCTTATGCCATTAAACACCCCAAATCAGCAAGACATAGTTCTGTCCCAACTTACACACACAATCCAAGGTGCAGTAGTCCTATATACTGGTGTGGATTTATGATAGAGTAGTCCTTGTATATCTGCCTTAGAGGGCTTTCAAGGAACTTAATAAACAAATAGCAATATTTGTTTTTCGGAAATCTACACATACAACATCACTTAAAACAAATAAGAGCACAAATTTTCATGTGTGGGAAATTTGTTCTCTTCTTATGGTCCCTTAACTTACAGTTAGCCTCTCTCAGGGAATGATGCAGCCTGATGTTCACTATAATACATATTACCAAAACATGACACTTGCATGATTCACATTGGAGTTTCTCTAATGAGACGTCATTAGGTAGAATGAATTTGCGACAATGTTCCAGAAGCCTGCACAATGCATCTACTAGTGATTTGCTTGGGACAGCGAGCCCTTCCTTTGCACTTCGGTGATTCTTCTGGTCATGTATATCATTGACTACAGAAATTTTGTTTCTGCATATTGCACCCAACTTAATATCCGGGCAATATAGCCAGAGACATATGCTAGAACATTCATTTCCTGGGTGAAAAGGCCTTTGTCAAACAGTTAATTGCAGCGCAGGAATGCCCATTTGTGTTTGACTTCTAGTCAGACATACTCGCAAGTCATAACGAAGTTGATTGGCTGCTGCGCGTCGAGTAGCTTCCACAAAAGTAGGGGGCGCTGCCTACGCTGTGTCACGGAATTTGTCGGGCGAGCTGCCGAGTTGGGTATCTTATTATAACAAGATCTTTGGTTCAACGTCAAACAAGTGGAAGTAACACGCTAAGATCAGTAAAGGATCAAAAACGCCATCTGGCCAACGCGAACACCAACATACATATTAATCATTATTGAGTTTGATCATAAATTCCTCAGATTTTGTGCTGATTGGTTTTCATTTATTTGGACAATACCCGGGAAAAAGAGATCAAAGGTAATCACTGTCTATACACAGTGTGATTATGTGTTGCTGTAAGCAAACCGAAAAGGAGAAGGGAAATGGCGCGTACGGTGTATGCATGTCCCAGTCCACAAACATCAGGGAATGTCCATCTTTATTAACCTATTACGGGGGCTGTCCAAGCATCACAATTTCCATCATCCATCATAGTCGCGATAATAACTCGTTGTTGAAAGTGACGTAAAACCGCAGTATTTCGCGTCATTTAATTATCTCATCGGTTTATGCATGTGGTGAGTCACGATAGCTTGGTTGGGAAGCGATTTGATTTTTTATTCGTTGGGTGGGCTATTCATTCCACGCGGCAGAATTGCTAGCGCCTAATGCTGTGACGAATGGGAACGGTTACAGGAAGATCAGATCTTAAAATGGCGATATGGCACGTGATAAATGATCATTGTCAATTGACTGAGCGGCACATGCAAAGCGGCAGTTCTGGGAGTTGCATGCTGTACGGTACATGCTGTACGAGTTCGTCATATTCTATTTAGCATACTATTTCACAGTCGGTTTGTTGAGTTAGCGATGGGCTGATTTAATAGGGGAGGGGTTTGGTCCAGATTGATTTGTCATTCGGAGAATTGATATCGTTAAGTTGCTTAGAAAGAGGTTTCTTATCAGAATGCTATTATTTCATACTTGCCACCAGAACAGCGACAGCAGGCGAACACCTACGATTAGTATTTCTTTTACACAGCCGTTTGGGCTGAAAGTTTTACACAGGTCAGCATCAACAAATCGTGCATATCATCCATTTTTAATAATCATATCGATTTCACATTGGCCTGATGCATACAACATATTACATATAATTCTTATTAAAACATCTGTCAGCAAGAATAGAAAATACAACTTCCATTATGAATTGTACCATCAACACCCTAGATCATACATCCGATGAAAACGAGGATTGTCGACTAAGCGAACTTTAAGAATGAGATCCAGGGAATAGGATATTATGCATAGCTATAGGATAACGGATTACGGCTCAATAACAAAGATAATTTGAGATCTATTGTATTTCTCATCTGCGTCATCCTAACATGAGTTTAATGTCGAATATGTATATTGTTCTCATCATGGACGCTGTGTAATCACAGAACCAGTAATGAGGAAAAACATGCAATCACTTACCAGTGATAACAGCGAAAAGTTTTTTTTACAAAAATATCTTTCCGAATATTAACGTTTTAATACATAACCAAGATTAAGAACCAAATCCTTCAGCGTGCATTAATCCCATTTTTACGTACTCATCAGTGCCATCATCGGATTGGATTCACAATGATGTTGTCCGTTTCCAGAAGCGATCTTGGCACGGAGACATATATTGCATAATGGATTGCTCAGCATGAATATAACCACTAGGTCCAGTAGTGTTACATCATGACAAATATGTTAAGCATTCTCACAGAAAAATTCGAATGGAGTAAAAATATATTAATGTGATCTTTCTATTGAAACTCCTTTATATACAGGTCTCAGTAATACATGGAATAGATCAAAGTCAGAGTAGTTAATCATCTTTATTGTCAATGTGTGCAAGTATCCAAGTGATACCATTCGGTTGAACATATTTCGAACTGTAGTCTTAACATTATGCAAGTCACAACGCATTGGCAACATAGGGTCGATATAATAGCACGGTCACAATATCAAGCAAGGGACAGGCCTAAACTGGGTTATGTTATACATGATAGTGCAGGGATTAAAAAACATTTTAACTGGAAACAAAATACAGTTATTCAGATCTTTGTTTGTTTTGCAGTCGGGAAACATTGTAGTTGGCACCATTGGCGACTGATTATAGTCTATAACATTACACCACTCCACGTGTCACCTTTAAGATGAATCATGCTTTTGCATTGAATTAACGACGGGGCAGTGTTTTAGGGGCGTGGTTTGATACAGATTAATTGGTCTCTCCGAGGAGCTGTCGGAGGTGCTAAGCACGACATGCGATGAACGGTGGCAGTAACCGAGAGATCGAATATGCCATGGGCGATATAACATGGGATTGGTGTTGACTGAGGCTGCTACAAGCTAAGTGGTAAGAGTAGGAAACATATTACTTAAGTATGGTAGAGCGTAATAAGCGGTTACAAAGCAAGCAATACGTTTACAAATATGGGATGAACAAAGAGAGATAAAGGAATTATGACAGTAGGTTCAACATATTGGAGGAAGCTATTACAGCACCTATAAAATCTAAATATTCGCCGCACTCAGCGGTAGAAGAGCGCTGGTTGCTAATAGAAAACCTAGTTACCATGGGGGTATTTATGGCCTACGATACTGCATAATCCATCAAAAAAGTTATCAGTTTCACCGCAGTTACTTCTATGAATAAATACGTCTGCAATGTGAGTGATCAGAGCGGAAATGGTATTTTTGATGGTCTTATTATATATGTTATATAAAACCGGAAATCAAATATGCCGCGGCTGTTATGGAAGATTATGATTGAAGGTGACTTAAAATTCGAAGTATTAGGAAACTCGGGGATATTAATCTTTTCCGCGGTCCTAGGTTGCTGTCATTTTATGGCCATTTGCGTTGTAACCATGGTGGATTGGGACAGGTAACAATTAGGTAAAACGCCTGCCCTAATTCATTTCGATGACCATATGAATCAAATCCTAAGTAAAGACTGACTCCCTACGTTCGATGACCATAGAATCATCGTCACTTTAGGAGCATCGTCACTTTTAATAGAGAGTTGATTGTTGACACTTTGGTGAAGCACTGTCCACAGTCAAAATATATTCGCCACAACACCACCCAAGGTCGTATTTCTCACTGCATCATTTTGTTTGAGTAAATTGCACAACAATAAGCCAGCGTTACAGGCCAAGGTCACATGGATAATGGAATGAATGTTTCAACGCCTATAGCTCTAAACAGGTGGTTCAGTGAGATCACGATGAACTTTCATCTTAGCATTTGGGTTTTCGTTACCTGGCGTCGGCATCATGAATTTAATAGAGGAACAGTTGTACTGAGGGGTTTGTGGTTTCTCTCTTCAAAAAGCAACTCGTTAACTGCGCTTCTAGAGACACCGAAGGCAGGTATGTAGGCTTCGCTTTGAGATTAGAGTAAGCACCATGTTAACACTTGATTTGTATTTAGTTACGCGAGCTGTTTAGTAGGCATCCCCCCCCGATTGTAATACGTGGATTCACATGTGTACTACGCTCTCAAGGAGGAACCTCTGTATGCACTTTCTATTTCTTATATTGAATAAAGCTGGCTGTTCGACCTTGGCCACATAACAACGACTTATAACAGTTCATACTTTTAGTATATACTCTTATATAGTAACACTGAATGAAACAATGATGGTTGGGATATTAATTCATTGCGATTAAAAAGCCAACACAATATTTGTGCTTGTAGGGTAAAATATGCCAATGCATAATTTAGTTTTGATGGCTATTTAACCCACTTGCTTCTTAAGCGCATATGTTTTCTAGGCGCAAATATCGATGATGTTGTGCTCGTCGCTTGGTGGCTCGAAGTTAAGTCACAATTATCAATACTTGTATGGGAAATACAGCGCTACACCGATAACACGCGCCAATCCATATTCATACATAAGAGCCGCAGGATAATTGAAAGCGCGAGTTAGCGAATGCATGTCGAAAGTAGGGTCCCTAGCGAAGAGGGAAAACTAGTTTGGCGCGTCATCCGCCTTTTTTGCGGGTTAAACCTGTCAGTAGGAATGCTATACGGAAAGGAAATGCAAAATGATTTCTATTATATTGATTTTTTTAGAGATGATGCTCGATGGTAAATGCAAAATTCCAGCTGATTTCATTTAGTTGTGGGCAGGTTTATATTCGCCTCCAGCGCCAAACGTTTTCTCACCTTATTATCACCTTATTCCCGTGGCGTCAAAACATCGCCCAAGGAAGCTAGTTGTGAAAGCGCTCTATTCAATTACTCTCTATTTGGGCTAAAAAAGCGTGTCCAAGACCTGGACGCGAATTATGCAGATTCGTGAGTTATCGCGACGCGAGTTATGTGGGTAGACCTGTATTTCCTACGCATCAGCAGATTCTCCGTTATAGTCGGCTTTCCTTTCCTTGTTTGAATACTGACGTGCAGTAATCAGCTTCATCATAATGGGTCTGTTTGTAACATCATCTGGACTCGATGAATGATTCCAAATACAAATATGCCTGCACGTATCGTATTTTTATTGATAAAAAGAGGCAAAGAAGGAGTTGGCAGACAAATAGGATCAGCAAACTGTAACTCATCAGGCCAAATCGATAGAGTGTATGGCATGACGTCAGCCAGGTCATGAGGAATCCAATAGAATCTGCTTGTTGATTGGTTTTTATATATTATAACAATGCCTGGGGAAATGATATTAAACGTATTTACTGTCTATATACAATGTGATCAGGTGCTGCTGCAAGAAAACGGGAAAGGGGAGGGATACCGCGCGCCCAAAGTACGCAAACATCCACAAACATCATAGAATTTCCACACATATTACCTCTATTAAGGAGATTGTCTATGCATCACAATTTCCCTCATCCATCACCGTCGTAATAGCGCCTTGATGTTGAAGGTGAAGCAAAACAGCAATTGATAGCCGTCACTTAAATTACTAATGTGATTATGTCTGTAGTGAGTCACTGTGGCAGAGCGGATGCGCCCCGGTAATTGTTCCTGTTGAGTGGATATTCTAGTCACTCGTATAAGTTAGCAGTGCTAAATGTTGCGAGGAATGGGAGCGATCATTTCATATGACTAAGCGACGCATGGAACGCAAAAGTTTTATCGGGCATATAAATATTCCTCTGTTCCTTTATTTCGACTGCAAGTGTTAATTCGCACCCGTGCGTGCGTGTGATAGACACCAGGTCCCGTCATCCTCCACAAACAATCTGTTCAGCATACAAGGTGTACATTAATGGTTTTGCAACCTAGTAAACTCGATCATTAACCCCTTGTAAACACACACACACACACACACACACACACACACACACACACACACACACACACACACACACACACACACACACACACACACACACACACACACACACAAATATATATATATACATATATATATATATATATATATATATATATATATATATATTTACATATATATATAATTTTATGTATATATATATATACATATATATATATATATATATATATATATATATATATATATATATATATATATATATATATATATATATATATACACATATATACATATATATATATATATATACATATATATATATATAATATATATATATATACATATATATATATAAATATGCATATATATATAAATATGCATATATATATACATATATATATATATATATATATATATGTACAATATATATGTATAAATATATATATATGTATATAATATGTATATATATATATATATATTTATATATATATATATATATATATATATATATATATATATATATATATATATCTTATATATATATATATATATATATATATATATATATATATATATTCTGCAACAGTAGACAACTCGAAACTACTCACGCAGCAATTCATGCACGTACCATTTCTCCAAAACGATGAGTCATGCTGATTAATTGAATTCACGATGGAGTCATTTTATGGGGGCAGGATTTAGTACAGATTGTTTTGCCTCTACGCGGCTTTATTAGAGGTGATAAGCATGACATGCAATGAACAGTGGCAGTAACAGAGAGATCAAATATGCCATGGGCGATATAAATACGTTTACAAATATGGGAAGAACAAAAGGAGAAATAAAGATTTAAATGATTGGCTTAATTTCTATTACATCGACTTGTCAAAAGAATTGTTACTGTTGGTTAATCAAATTGGTTTAATGGAAGCCCTTAAAGCGCCAATGGAATTCAAAACTTCTCTCACTAAACGGGAGATAAACTTCAACCCTAGTCATAGCATCTTATGGGCATTCATGAAAAGTGTTGGTTGCTTTTAGATAACCTAGTTCCCCTGGGGATATTGCTGGCCTACGATATTGCACAATCCATCCAATTAGATATCAATTATCCAGCCGTTATTTCGTCTGCATTGTGAGTAATCTGAGAGGAAATGGCATTGTGATTGTCTAATCTTATGTATCCATAAATCTGATGTCTTGTAAAACATTGTCATTTAGAGAAATATAATTAGCCAGTTGCACAGTGGATAGTATATCCTCACAGCATTTTGCGACATTATAATTGCACATGCGTGCTGTTGCACAAAGCGAATTGAAATGTTTGCGTGATTTTTTGTCCCAGCTGTTTCAACGCGATAGTAATTATTGATTGTTATCAACATTTAACTGATCAAAGGAGCGATAACTGCGTACTGTTTAAGACATATGGGGATAAGTCTAGGCCGACATCGTTGAAAAGCACAGCTTTGGTTGATATTCTGAATAGAGAGGCTCAGAAATTACCGGGTTATCTGTAGTTGCTCGAGGTCGCAGTAACTCATGTTATCTAGCAATATTGGATGGTTTTAATGAGTTATCAATCGAATAGGACATATGTGGGTGACAATTCGTGTGCTTTTTTCTAATTGCTTAATATCAACTAAATTCATTTGGTTAAACTTGCATCTGTCAAGAAAAGATTCGCCACAAAAGCAAACTGGCATTAATGATAATTGAGCTCTGAAAACGAAGAGGGGTCGCAGATCAAACAGCTGTTGTGAATTACTCTTCGTTCTGTTTATGATGACAAGCCAATCTAGTCAAGGTGAGAACAGAGTAACAAATGGTGAAGTACATGACAGACTATGCTTGCCGGTTGTAAGTCACTCTCCAAGTGGTGCGCCCTGCATGTACGAACAGCTGTTTGTAATTCTGCATACCAGTGTGATTGACCAGTTTATACATAACGTTAGCCTCAGAGAACCGCCATCCTATCCCTCTGTGCCTGGTTTCTGTTATGTTGAACCCGGTACTAATACGAGTTAGAGCGAGTCTGTGATACTGCTGTTGGATTGGTAGGTCAATTATCTTAGGGTGTTGATAGATGCTTAACCAACTGACGCGGTACATCACATAGACTCACGCGGCAGTTGCTGCAAGCTCGGCCATAAGCCCGTTCTCTTGTCACACGGAACTCACTTCCAGTATTTGATAAATTTGCATCGTTACACATATCTAAAATCTGCTTTTATGTGCACATAACAATCCATATTCACCTTATAAGTTGTGGTCCCAGGACAAACTGCTTCATCACAATCTTTGTTACTTAATGGATCCTTGAATCTAACGTACAGTAAAATAGTAATTGAGTTGCTTATCTCATTGAGTAATCCAAGAATTGAGTGATTTAATTGGAAGCATACTTTGATTATTTTGATATTTGTCCTGTAACTGTGATGATAATCGCATTTACCCCAATCGGTATATATTGAGCTCTTAGATATATAAACCATTCAAATGGCACTTAAAGTAATTTCAAGTTACTACAGATGTCAATATGAGTATATCTTACTACCAGATGCGCTTAATCAGTTCGATGGGTTTGTGGTTTCTCTCTTCAACAGGCAACTCGTACACTGCGCTGCTAGAGACATTGGCGTTTGGTATTAGGATTAACTGGCATAAATAGGGCATTTGCAACACATCAGCCACGCTACACCCACCGTTGATGATGTACAAAGAGCTTGGCAACGTAGTGAATATGCTATGGTTCGAGCGTCCAGTACAAGATTCTCTTCAATAAGCTGACACAGCATCATATGGTATACAGCGGTGTATATGACATCAGCAACATAGATACATGAATAAAACCCAGGCTGCAATATAATACGCTATTAAATTTAATAAATTATGTATGTATTGGCAACGAATCATCTAACAAACTGCTTGTGTTCCGACTGCTGCGTTTTATTGTCTTTTATTTCTCGTTCATATATATTGAACATAGAGCTTTCGAATGGTGATTCTATATAACGTGTGCAGTTAGCCCTTTGTAAACATTTCGTCCCCCATAAATGATATAGGTGCAGTGCACTAACACTGACACTTGCCATTTATAAACACAGTTACTTTCTTATGACACATTATCCAGTTCACCCTGACAGCAAGTCGCCGCATTAACTAGTTCACCTCGCCACTGACTGCCATCTCTTTAACATTATAGCTTGGCAGACCACGGCGTCCATTCCTCTACGGCACTTCGCCATACACAATACCGCTATCTACAGCCGATCACACTCGTTTGTGCGAAGATTATAGCATTTAGGCGCCCAGTGCTATCATTTTACAGATAATCATGGCAGCGGTCATTGTGGCCTTCGGCTAACGACTGACCATCACAGACAAGCGAGCATTACATGTCGGTGAAGACTACATCTGCTTGACAGATGCCAGGCGATGTGACTGTAGGTTGTATGAAGTATAACTTTCATTGTGAAGGCCATCGTGGTCGGATGTATGGTGCTTCTGTAAAGAATGGCGTCTGTCCATGGGAATTGCCGTCTGTGAGGCAATCTATAACGTTCGTCGACTCTCATCCATGCGCCAAATGATACTAGCGGGTCGTTGTGGTTATTGTCATAGCCGGCCCTGTTCCCAGGATTTTTTAAAAAATTGCATTGTCGCAGCTCATTTTGTTGAATTGTCATTCGTACAATCTATCATTGTCAGCACTTGGCGTTTTCAATTCAATATCGCCATTTTGTGCATGGCGTTCAACCTGTCAGTATCTGGAGTAGTTTACGACCAATCAAAGAGTGAGTCTGTCTTTAGCAGTATTTCCGCATATCTTATGCTTGCATATAAGCTCCACCACTGCCTGCGGCCATTGGCTGCCCCATACGTATGCTATCTCGCGAAGATTTGCACCCATCGGAGATCACATCAAAGCAAGGTGTGCGGTGGAACCTACTTGCGCGAAGTGTTTGTTCAACAAATATAAAATACATGGGTAGCACGTACGTCTGCTTACTTTTACAAACAGACCACTCGCAATCGGACAGCTGCCGACGTTGTGCCACAAAGATCTAGTGTATTTCCTTCCCAAGGATATAAAAACTTAAGCTCAATAACCACGAGTATCTGGGTATCCCGAAAACGGCTTGGATTTCTGTCGTTTTGAATCATTGTCGTTTGATTATATGTAAACGTAACGTTTTTCTTGAAAATGACTGTATGGTTTACAATGATGACATGCAATTGCTACTGCAGATTATGTTATGATGATTAACGGGATGTATTGCACATGTAATCAAACTCCATTTAAAAGTACGGTTTCGTTTATGTTCACAGTCTTTTCATCGCATTTCACCATCAGAGAAGAGGATGGAAGAGAGTGAGCGTTAGAGACACATTTAGAGCTCATGGGTGATGGCCATCACAATCAGAGGTGTTACGGCAATAACGTCACTTCATATACGAGCTATTCAATGGGAAGATATGAGGAGCATGATTAGGAGAGAACGATGTAGAAGAAAATAATATATAAAGGGGAGATCGGCGGGGGTGAGATGAGCAATACAATACGAACCCTATCATACAACTCAAGTGGCCGCAAACATAGAAAGTAGGTGATAAAACAAGCACCAGTCGTTCCGATTATGGTGGTAGTTGGCTTTATGCATGTTTACTTGTTTAGATGTGAGGGTACTTGATAATCTACCTGGCACCAAAGCGCGCTTATGTTGCTACACAGCGTGTGAAACTCGTCATATCGGGTTGTTGGCTCCAACGAAACCCAGTGCTACAATTACGACTCGCTAGCCTTTGCTGATGTTGAATCATGCAAAACAACGGTACGCGCCAACGGGACAAAATTAATCACATGATAACATCCAATTATAGCGTGCTAGAGTATTGACGGCGTGCTTTGGTAATGAGCTCCATTAGGATATCAGTCGGGGTGATGACCAACTAACTGACATACAAGTGACTGAGTAATGATGAGCATGGGATCAACAAATGACAAATAAATATATCTGCCAAAGAACATCATATTATAGGCAGAATTGGTGTCGATTAAAAAGGGCAACAATCGAAACACCAAACATGTAGCAGGCTTAGTTTACAAGATGTTTCATGTTAAATTACATTACGACGAATTTCTGACCAAAGCTACTTTTCTTAACGAAAATTCCAAGATGAAATATTTATACCACAATCAAATTAATTCAATAAAATTTTCGTTTTGGCTCCATTACTCATAGAACCGCCTTTGTGATGGGCCATGCTTGCCTTGCCATGCTTGCCTTTGTGATGGGTCATGCTTGCATGTTTGCCTTTGTGATGGGATGCTTGCCTTTGTGATGGGCCATTGCCTTTTTGATGGGATGGGTCATGTCATGTTTGCCTTTGTGATGGGCCGTGCTTGCCTTTGTGATGGGTCATGCTTGCCTTTGTGATCGGCCATTGTGATTGTCTGCTTATCCTTCATACAAGCCGGAGCTTCTTTGTGATGGGTCATGCTTGCCTTTGTGTTTGCCTGTGATTTGTGCCTGTATCCTTGACGATGGCGTATTTGACAAGCCTGATCTTCAGAGTGTTGTTTATGTGATTTGTGATTATTGTCGAGCATGACAGAGGCCGTTGTTAGTAATAGAATAGCTTATATGGTCTTAAACTGCTGCAGTTATTATCTAAATAGCTTATATCAATTATTCGGCATCTGTATGTATCTGATGACAGAAGACCTGTTAATGGCGTGTAATGAAATATTGACATCGATCATTTAATATGCAATGCATGTGAGAACACTGACACAGCTGTGCGACTATTACGCATGCATGCCATTATTTTTCTTTTGCTAAATGTCATGTGAAGGTGAGTTACTTACCGTCACTGGCAGAAGAAAAGAACGATCTGTCACTAACCAAATGTGAGCAGCCTCATGGTTTTAGAATAACAGTATATTACACACATGCCTTACATCTTACATTTCAATGGAATAATATCACTGCTCATGGTATTAGATACAGATACTATACTTTCGACAATGAGAGCGACGGTTAGGTAGACGAACATAAGGAGAATGGGGGCAAGAAGAATGGCAACAACTAGTCAGGGTCAATTAGTACGGTGACAATGAGTACGACAACAACGGGGACTTGAGAGAGGAGACTATGTTGATGGCGCAAATGGGAAAGACAAAATGAGGATGATGACAATTGGGACATAACATAATGAGGACATCGACAATACGGACACTGGCAATTATGACGATGACAATGAAGATGGTGACAATGAGGGCTGCCACAATGCAGAAAATTGAAATGAGGACAACAAATGTGAGGTCTAAATTTGGAAGGCGAAATGAGGCCAATAAGACGCAGCGAGGACGCCAACATTGAGAACGGTGATAACGAAGGAGATGACATGAACGCGTAACAATGAGGATGACTTATTATGACAATTATAATGAGGGTGATACTGACAATGATGACTTTAATGATCATATATGTGATGATGAGTATGATGAAGATGGTGCCGATAAATATGATGCTTTATCGACCTTATAGGACACTGACCTTTGACATCGCATGTTAATCCAAACCACTCGATACCCTCGTGCATAACGCATGCTATTCGATTATGCTAATATATGCATTTCCGGTAAACGGCATGCAATTGTCTGCCCAGCGCAACGAGCCAGGCACTGCAAGTTAATGGTCTGCAAACAACTCGACAGCGAGATAGACACATCTAAGGTTTCACAAGAACCATTTGTCAATGCTAAGCACGTAATTGACAGCGTAAGTGAACAGGTCAGGACGCGTGGGGCGAGTGCTCTATTTTCTGCAACAGGCTGACACAACAAACAATCGTGTACTGCGGTATTTATGTCAACAGCAGTATTGATAGCAACGATTCACCATGCTCCAGTCTTACATTAATATTGCATACTTGCCTTTAAGATGAATATCTGCGCACTTACTGTGCCTGTTTACGCATAACTCAGCGCTTTGATTCCTAACTGTACTAGGCCGTGATTCTCGCGCACTTCCTGTGGACTTATGTGACTTGCGGTAAGCATTACTCAGCGCTTTAACACTGATATGCCAATATCTTTGTAGAGCTTAGTCAGCCTTTGTCTGGTACAGGACGTGATCCGCCCAGCGCCTGTGGTGATCCTTGATTGTATGCGGTTTGCGAATAAGCAAGCAATTATTTGCGGTTGATTGTATGAAGTAGCAATTATTAACACTTGTATGAAAAGCCAATATCGTTACCCCAGGATAAGCAGATGGTCGTTCCTTGATTGTATGGATGTTGCCCCAGGATAAGCAGATGGTCTTTCTCTGATTGTATAGATGTTGCCCCAGAATAAACAGATGGTATTTGTTTGATTGTATGGATGCTACCCAGGGTAAGCAGCAGATGGTCGTTCCTGATTGTATAGATGGAATAAGCAGTTGGTCGTTCCTTGATTGTATGGATGTTACCCCAGGATAGCATTCCAGATTTGGTCGTTCCCTGATTTCATGATGTTACCCCAGGTTAATCAGATGGACGTTCCCTGGATGTTCCATTGCGCGTGCGTCCATTGCATGGTCAATGTGTCCCAAATGTCGAATATGTGAATAAAATCGAACCTGCTGTAATTACAGTGCTTGTTTGGAGCCTGGCGTGACTTCAATGCATCGTGTGCGTCTAGCAAATGGTTTTTGTGCACATGATTATCGGTAAATACATCACAACGTGTGGATGTGTAAGCCAGATCATAGTTTCCTGATAACAACCATTGAATCAAACTAACCCTCGCTTTGAAATGATGTTCCGCGCGAACAATTACGCCAAACTTATCTCAAAGAAAGTGATTGCCAAGTACAATTCTGATTTGTCATACTTCATTCAGTTGACGACATTGATGTTGTACTGATTGATGTGCGCAGACCTTCATAGTAATTGGTCTGTTAGAAACATCACCTGGACTGGTCCAAATATCCACCATCGAAAACTACTGTTAGTTATGATTCGTCCGCCTCTGCTCGTGTTGTATCTATGAAAAAATACGTATAGGAGCCAATTGCATCAATTGATTACATCCGATGATTGCATGCTAGGGAATGGACGGTGTGTTTAGGCGATGAGCTCCATTAGGACAGCATTCCGCCTGATGACCTAAGAGACATGTAACTGCGTAATGATGAGCCGAGGATGAGCAAGTGACTCCCGCTTGGAATATTTCCCAAAAACATGTATCTGCCTGTTTACATCATATTATGGACAGATTTATTGTCAATAAAAGGAGCAATGAACGAGTTGCCATGCATTGAGTCGGCAGACAGGAGGAGGTCATTGTAGATAATCTGGTGAACATCGACTGATAGAGAGTGTATGACATGACCTTAGATAGGTTCTAAGCTATCAAATACAAACTATCGGGTTTTGGTATAATGGCAAACCAGAGGAATGAACGCAATACAAAATAAAAGGTTGCATTAAAATATTATGCGGCTAACGTGAAAACAGGCATTAACTATTACACAATCCGTTTATGCGTTTCTATATTTTAAAATGTTCCATAGGAAATGCGAAAATATGGTATTATTGAACTGAAGCAAACGATTCATCACACATAGAAGTGATTGCGCAAATTCCATGCATTGCAAGTATTGAATAGGCGAATATACATTTAGTTGTGCTTATATGGCACATTTATCAGCACCGGTCCATCTGTTCGAATATTATCATCCCTATATGTAAGTGAGGATAGATACTATGAGGCTGAGGAAAGTGAGGATGGCGGGAATTAACATAGCGGCAATTAGGATGGTGGCAATAAGGACAGTGGCAATGACAATAAGGACGATGACAGTAAGGACGATGACAATGAGGACGATGACAATGAGGACGAAGACAATTAGGACGATGCCATTAATGGCGATGCCAACTAGGACGATGACAATGAGGACGATGACAATGGGGACGAAGACAATGAGGACGATGCCATTAATGGCGATGCCAGCTAGGACGATGACAATGAGGATGACCTATCCCTGGAAGCTGCCCGCCCTACAATTAGCATCGCTCATAAACTAGCCTCTATGCCAGTGTGTGACGTGTTTAATCAACCGATTTGCCAGGAGAGTTGTTGTGGCGCTGTAACGGGTAATAAATGAAGCACTGGCCTCGCAGATTATGGTCGTAGCTGGCTTTACTCGTGTTGAAGTGACACATAAACGCACTTATGTTGCTACATAGTGCGTGAAACTTGCCATATCGGGTTTGTTACTTCGTTCAAACAGACACAGGTGCGAAGCATTATTAGGATGATGACAATGAATATGGTGACCACGAAGATGACGACAATATTGGCGATGACGACGAGGACGACGTTTATAGCGATGACACTAATGAGGACGATAATAACGAGGATGATAATGACAATGATGATATTGTTGATGATGATGATGATGATGATGATGATGATGATGATGATGATGATGATGATGATATTCATTATAAGGGTCACGACGGTAAGATTGGAATGCTGCAGAAGATAACATATATTCTGTTGATAATCATATGCCGTTCATTGTAAGGACCAAGACAATGGTGTACATAACGGTGATGCCTTATTGACCAAGCGCTTCTGTAAATGACCAGCTTCCATGTCGCATATCAATGAACACAACCCGATTGACTTATGATTGACGCATGCTATTTGATTATGTTAATATATTCAGGTTCTATAATCGGCATATGATGATCGGCCCATTACAACGCTCTTGTCACCCCGGTACCCCCCGTGTTTGCGATCTACAAAACAGCTCGACAACGAAGTGTACACGGCTAAGCTGTCACAAGATGTCAATGCAAAACACCTAGTCTATCGCGTAAGTAAATATATCGGGACGCGACAAACGAGGGTAATTTTCTCTGCAACAAGCTGACACAACAATCAATCGTATACTGCAGTGTACAAGATAACAGCAGCATTGATACACGAGCAAAGCCCTGCTACAATATATCATATGCCATTGGATATAATATATATCCAGTATATCCTGGCTACGAATCCGTAAACAAACTGCTTGAGGTCAGACTGATAGTTAGATATAGTGGTGGTTTGTTTGTACCCGACTGTCAGAAGGATGTTATTCCCGTTGCTGGCACTGGAAGTACATAGCGCCTTAGGTGATGGTAGCATCCGCGAATGTGAAATAACTATTCCGCGTGAACAATTATGCCAAATATTGCTCCAAGGAAATGATTACCATATATCTTCCGCGTTTTACATGATACCACCATGTGATAATTTATTAATTTGTCTTGAGCAGTTAGCATTTGATTTGATTTGATTCCTATCTGAATATTGGGATTATGTTATCAGATTCATCGTCATTGGTCTGTTGGTATTATCGCCTGGACCCGTTTAATTATCACCAACGAAAAACTAGTGTTAGATTTATGATTCGCCTGCCTCTGCTGGTGTTGCCAATGACACAAAATTAGTTACATGATAACATCCGATGATTGCGTGCTGGGGATCAGACGGCGTGTTTACTGGGCGTGATGACCAAGTAGCATCTAAGTTACTGACTAATGATGAGCTTGAGATCAACCAATGACTCATACATGGAATGATTTCTGTCAATAAAAAGAGCAATGGACGCGATGATATACAGTTAGCAGGCAGATAAAATGAGGTCATTTTAGGTAATCTGATAAAAATCGACTGGTAGAGAGGTCCTTCGGACAGGTTCAGAGGTATCGGGTTATGGTGGAAGCTAGGTTCATCGCCAAACCAGATGAATGGATGCATTAGAAAGTAAATGGCAGTATTAAAACAGTACGTGGCTAATGTGAAAAAGAAACATCAAGGGTTACACAATTACACATAGATTTGCGTTATCATATATCAACATGTTGCTTAGGATATGATGACGAACTACACTCTTAAATATTCATTTATAGCCAAATAAAGGATTAATCACCCATGGTAGCTCCCGATGGCTTGCAATCGCTACACCAAATATTGAGAGAGTCAATGTGCATTTAGCTGTGCTTATATGTCATATTTGTCAGCATTGATAAATCTGTTTGAAAATTATCTACAATTAAGTGGCAGTGAGGATGATGGCTATGAGGAAGTGGAAAGTAAGGACGCTGACAAGGAGCGTTACGCAAGTAGGATGGTGACATTGTGGATTACGACAATGATGGCAGTAACATTGAGGATCACGGCAATGAGGACAGTGTCAATGAGGATTAGGAAAATGAAGGCACCGCCATTGAGGATTACGACAATGAGGACAATGACAATGAGGATTACCATAGAGTGAACAGTGACAATTACGGTGGCGACAAAGAGAGCAGTAGCCGATGATTTCGGGCTTCTGGCCAGTTATGTATTTCACATAGATTATGGGAAAATGATTATTGCGATAAGTTTCAAAGAAAGCGTACTTAATGTCATTGACCATCAAATGTGACTTCATGCATCAATGTTAATGATCCCAATATTATCGAGCACGTGTTATTCTTTAATAGAAATATATATGTGGGAAGGAGCCTCAGGCAAGAAAAGTGTTGCACATCATGGCTTGTGTTTTTATAGCGAATACCTCTCAAACGTTGCTCGGAGAAAAGGCATTAGATGAAGCAACAATACTCGTCTTTATATCAAGATATGGTGCAATGAAGACGTGCCACAATTTGATTTATTTTATACTTTTTTTAAGCGTGCAAAGGGCGCCTCTATGTGACACATGGTGATTTGCAAAAGTTGGGGTAGAATCCATATGACACGTGCTGAGTTGTGATTTTGACACGTCATGCGTTGTTTAATGTTACTTAGGAAAGTTGTATTAAAATAATAATAGCAATCATATTTGACCCCCAGAATAATGGGAGAGTATGCTTGTTTGCGGGTGAAATATCTGTCACATTACAAAATAACACACAAGATTACAGGCATATAGAAAATATTGCACCATAGGGAGAAAAACGACATAGCTATATTGTCAGACATTTCCATACCTTTCACCATATAAAAAGCCACACACTCGGTGTTAATAGCACCTAATCTCATTGCTATATAAGTCAGTCCACTCTATATTCACACTCAAAATCCCATTATTCTCGTGCATAGTGATAAAGAGATTACAAATCAGTTCATCGTGCAATCCTCTTCATTATGTCAGCACGGATGGGCATTTCTCCGTAGGCCGAATTCACTGAACAAGGCTGAAACCAACGGGCTGAACTAACCAAAGACGGACAACAGCTGAATTCATGAGGTTCACGCTATCTGGACAGCAATATTGAAGACGGATAGAATCAGGATGACGACTATGTGGGAGACAATAATATGGACGACGAAAATGTGAGGGTCTGGCAATGAGGACAGTGCTTATTAGGACGTCGACAACAAGAACAACGATTATGACGATTGCAACGGTGACAATGGGGATTGTGACAATGAGGATGGCTACAATGAGGATGGAGAAAATAGGGAAAAAAGACGACTACGAACGTAATTGAAGACGATGATAATGATGGCCAATGAGGTTAATAACATAGGGTGCCTACAATGAGAACGAAAGACAATGAGGATGACGATGATGGCGACGATTGAAATGAAGGTGACGAAAATGAGGACAGCCACAGTGACAGCAATTCCCATGCTGATGGCGACAGTAAGGACGAAGACAATGATGATATCAATGGTGGTGATGCTATTTGATCATAAACAGATCCTGTTGTCAGTATACAATGGTCTGCCCATTGCCACCCCGTGTTAATG
>CM067358.1:48321766-48356766 GCA_034190875.2 Urechis unicinctus | reverse complement strand
TTGATGTGTGAAGTAGCAGTTATTGACATTGGATAAGAAAGCTCTCATTATACCCGTGCGAGCTTTTGTTACTGCGCTTGTGGGAACATTGTGTGTTTGTAACATATGGGCCTTAATCATTACTCGGGGTGCTCGTGATATCGTGTGGATTTGCCACCGAACTGACAGAAGTGTCTCCCGATAGCAGTTTTATATAGGATCGAACAAATCCTGCCTTTGCAGTCACAAAGCGCACTGCGAATTCACCGCTTATCTTGCGTAAATAATTAGGACACCGATAGCTTGATGGAATTGGTGTCCGTGTACAATTTCTCGTTCTTGCACTTAATCCATTTACGGCTCGTGCTTATGGAATAATGTTCGATATCCCATGTACAAAAGCAGACAGTGGTTCCTGTTTTCCACAAGATGAACACTTCGCTTTGATTCTTCAAGCTCGCAATGTTCACATTGAGTGTGAATTTTGGGTCATGACAGCACTGCTAATAATTCATTGCTATCAATTACAAAAAGCCATTTGTGCGGGAGCATGTTGCTTTGTCTTGAACAATATGCAGTTTATTGAATGTGGTGGCATTATGAGCTATAATGGGCTAACAGCGCAACGGACAAAAATGCAACTTTTTTGCGTTGCTTAATCATGTGTTAGATACCTCATCATGTGTTGTATGACATAATGATGAGTTGTATGCCTCATCATGTATTGTATGACATAATCATGTGTTGTATGCCTCAGCATATGTTGTATGCCATAATGATGTGTTTTATGTCTCATCATGTGTTGTATGACATAATCATGTGTTGTATGCCATAATCATATGTTAAATCATGTTGTAAATGCCTCATCATCACATGTTGTATTCCATAATCATGTGTTGTATGCCTCATCATGTGTTGTATGCCATAATCACGTGTTGTATGCCTCATCATGTGTTGGATGCTATAATCATGTGTTGTATGCCATAATCACGTGGTGTATGCCTCATCATGTGTTGGATGCTTCCTCGTGTGCAAGACGCACATCTCTACAGGATAGAATTGTCCGTTATCCGTTCTTCACTTTGGTGCATGATCGAATGATTGTTCCAGTGGGGTTATAAGGGCAGTAAACATTAACGACTGGTGAATGATTTCATATGTACCATTTCTATTGGAATATTGAGGGACAGCTATAAACTAAATAGTTATTTGTTTTATTATTACTTGGCCTGAGTTCATCCAATCATCCCCAACGAAACTAGCGCATCATGACTCGTTAGCCTATATAAACGTTGCATCTAAAGAAGGATACGTTACGAGCCAATATAACCAAGGAAGTCACGTGATAGCATCCAATTACAGCGTGCTTGGGACCAGTCGACGATATTAGTAAATGGGTTCTGTCAGGATGCCATTGCATTTGATTAAGAACCAAGTGACTGAGCAACGAAGAACTCAGCGTGACGGAATAACCCGTACGCGAAATATGTGTGAATGGATATTTATATATATATATGCCTGTAAGTATCGTATTACAAGCAACATTTTTGTCTATATAAAAGAGCAACCAACGAGTTGGAGGGCTTATAGGATTATGTCATTGTAACTCATCTGGTAAATTGGACTGAGTTTATAACATGACGTCAGACAGGTCATGAAGAATCAAACAGAGTTGACAACTAAGAGACTGTATATGCGGCTAGGGTATAAAAGAGGCTCAACCAAAGATCTTGTTATAATAAGATACCCGACTCGGACGTTTCTGTTGTGAAGCTCGCGACCAGCGCGCCACCTGGTTTCGTGGAAGCTAAAATGTAAACAAAAGCGCGTGGCTCAATGGTAAAAGATCGATCGGCGATGGTACGTACTCAAAAATACCGCTGTATTTCTAAAATTTACGACTTTTTGATAGAGCCAATACATAAAAACAAAGCCAATTATTACTGACTACAATATTTTTTTATGAACGTTTGAGCGAAGTATCTACCCCAGGCCTAGCCCCGATTAATCTGAATCATATTAATTGGTTTTGTCATTAGTGTGGACATATTTGCGGCGGAATATATGAAGTTGATTTAAATACATGCTCATGATTTCCCGATTGAATGATATTTGATTTGTCACCCGAACCTCCACCGAATCAACAAGCTGCATTGTCGGTTGATGGGGTGCCCTGTGCAGACGTATGATTTTATTATGTAGTACTGTAACATGTAATCTTGCTTATTTTGAATAACTATATAATAATGAATTATTTCAGGGCACATACTAAAAACATTGATGCATCATGAATTTAATCATCATTAACACTCTCACTCTCTCTCTCTCTCTCTCTGTCTGTCTCTCTCTCTCTGTCTCTCTCTCTCTGTCTCATTGTCTCTATCTCTTTGTCTCTCTCTGTCTCTCTCTGTCTCTCCTGTCTGTCTGTCTCCCTCCCCCTCCCTCTCTCTCTCTCTCTCTCTCTCTCTCTCTCTCTATATATATATATATATATATATATATATATATATATATATATATATATATATATATATATATATATATATATATATATATATATATATATATATATATATATATATATATATATATATATATATATATATATTAAGGTTATTACAACTAAAACTCTCAGTCTTAATAGCTTACTCAGGACAACCACAAATGAAATGAGATCATCAGCATACATTAGAAGATTAACAACAAGCATACTAAAACTACACTGAACACAACAATTATTTAAAACCAGAGCTCAATTCAACCATATAAACACTGAACAGATACGTTGACAATATGCATCCCTGTCTTATGCCATTAAACACACCAAATCAGCAAGACATAGTTCTGTCCCAACTTACACACACAATCCAAGGTGCAGTAGTCCTATATACTGGTGTGGATTTATGATAGAGTAGTCCTTGAATATCTGCCTTAGAGGGCTTTCAAGGAACTTAATAAACAAATAGCAATATTTGTTTTTCGGAAATCTACACATACAACATCACTTAAAACAAATAAGAGCACAAATTTTCATGTGTGGGAAATTTGTTCTCTCCTTATGGTCCCTTAACTTACAGTTAGCCTCTCTCAGGGAATAATGCAGCCTGATGTTCACCATAATACATATTACCAAAACATGACACCTGCATGATTCACATTGGAGTTTCTCTAATGAGACGTCATTAGGTAGAATGCTTTCACTTGCTTACTGTATAATACTCTGTCAATGAATTTGCGACAATGTTCCTTAAGCCTGCATAATGCATCTACTAGTGATTTGCTTGGGACAACGAGCCCTTCCTTTGCACTTCGGTGATTCTTCTGGTCATGTATATCATTGACTACAGAAATTTTGTTTCTGCATATTGCACCCAACTTAATTTCCGGGCAATATAGCCAGAGACATATGCTAGAACTTTCATTTCCTGGGTGAAAAGGCCTTTGTCGAACAGTTAATTGCAGCGCAGGAATGCCCATTTGTGTTTGACTTCTAGTCAGACATACTCGCAAGTCATAACGAAGTTGGTTGGCTGCTGCGCGTCGAGTAGCTTCCACAAAAGTAGGGGGCGCTGCCTACGCTGTGTCACGGAATTTGTCGGGCGAGCTGCCGAGTTGGGTATCTTATTATAACAAGATCTTTGGTTCAACGTCAAACAAGTGGAAATAACACGCTAAGATCAGTAAAGGATCAGAAACGCCATCTGGCCAACGCGAACACCAACATACATATTAATCATTATTGAGTTTGATCATAAATTCCTCAGATTTTGTGCTGATTGGTTTTCATTTATTTGGACAATACCCGGGAAAAAGAGATCAAAGGTAATCATTGTCTATACACAGTGTGATTATGTGTTGCTGTAAGCAAACTGAAAAGGGGAAGGGAAATGGCGCGTACAGTGTATGCATGTCCCAGTCCACAAACATCAGGGAATGTCCATCTTTATTAACCTATTACGGGGGCTGTCCAAGCATCCCAATTTCCATCATCCATCGCAGTCGCGATAATAACTCGTTGTTGAAAGTGACGTAAAACCGCAGTATTTCGCGTCATTTAATTATCTCATCGGTTTATGCATGTGGTGAGTCACGATGGCTTTGTTGGGAAGCGATTTGATTTTTTATTCGTTGGGTGGGATACTCATTCCACGCGGCAGAACTGCAATCGCATAATGCTTTGACGAATGGGAACAGTTACAGGGAGATCAGATCTTACAATGGCGATATGGCACGTGATAAATGACCATTGTCAATTGACTGAGCGCCGCATGCAAAGCGGCAGTTCTGGAAGTTCATGCGGTGCATGCTGTACCAGTTCGTCAGATTATATCTGGCCTACTAATTCACAGTCGGTTTGTTGAGTTGGTGACGGGCTGATATAATAGGGGAGGGGTTTGGTCCAGATTGATTTGTCATTCGGAAGAATTTTCATCAATTGTCATGCTAGATGTGACAATGTATAAGTTGCTAAGAAAGAGATTTTTTATCAGATGCTATTATTTCATACTTGCCACCAGAACTGCGACAGCGTTTTACAGCAGGCAAACGATTGGTATTTCTTTTACACGGCCGTTTGGATTAAAGGTTTTACACAGACAGCATTTACAAATCGAGCATATCATCCATTTTCAATAATCATATCAATTTCACATGAGCCTGATCCCTACAACATATTGCATATAATTCTTATTACAACATCTGTCAGCAAGAATAGCCAACTTCCATTATGAATTGTACCATCAACACCCTAGATCATAATCCGCTGAAAACGAGGATTGCCGACTAAGCGGACTTATAGAATGAGATCCAGGAAATAGGATATTATACATAGCTATAGGATAACGGATTACGGTTCAATAAAAAAGTCAATTTGAGATCTATTGTATTTCTTATCTGCGTCATCCTAACATGAGTTTAATGTTGAGTATGTATATTGTTCTCATCATAGACGCTGTATAATCACAGAACCAGTAATGAGGAAAAAACATACAACCACTTACCAGTGATGACAGCTAAAAGTTTTTCTTTAACAAAGATACCATTCTGAATATTAACATTTTAATACATAAGATTAACCCTTCAGCGTGCATTAATCCCATTCTTACGAACGCATCAGCGCTATCATCGGATTAGATTCACAAGAAGTGATCTTGGCAGGATGCATATATTGCATTATGGATTGCTCAGCATGAATATAACCACTACGTCCAGTAGTGTTACATCATGACAAAGATGTAAGGCATTCTCATAGAAAATTTCGAATGGAATAAAACTATATTAGTGTGATCTTTCTATTAAAACTCCGTTATGTACAGGTCTCAGTAATACACGGAGTAGTTCAAAGTCAGCGTAGTTAATCATCCTCATTGTCAATATACTGGGTGATGTTATACATGCAAGTGCATGGATTAAAACGTATATAACTGGAAACAAAATACTGTGATTCAGATATTAGTTTGTTTTGCAGCAGGGAAACGATGTAGTTGACACCATTGGCGACTGATTGTAGTCTATAACATTACATAACTCTAAACCGCCATCACGTGACCCTTGCACGTGTCACCTTTATGATGAGTCATGCTTGTGCATTGAATTAACGACGGGGCAGTGTTTTAGGGGCGGGGTTTGATACAGATTAATTGGTCTCTCCGAGGAGCTGTCGGAGGTGCTAAGCACGACATGCGATGAACAGTGGCGGTAACCGAGAGATCGAATATGCCATACAAATGTGCCTGCACGCATTGTATTTTTGTTGATAAAAAGAGGCAAAGAACGAGTTGGCAGACAAATAGGATCAGCAAACTGTAACTCATCAGGCCAAATCGACCGAGTGTATCTCATGACATCAGCCAGGTCATGCGGAATTAAATAGAATCTGCTTGTTGATTGTTTTTTACATATTACAACAATGCCTGAGGAAATGAGATTAAACGAATTCACTGTCTGTATACAATGTGGTCAGGTGCTGCTGTAAGAAATGGGAAAGGGGGAGGGATACCGGGCGCACAATGTACGCATGTCCACAAACATCATATAATTTCCACACCATTACCCTATTAAGGGGATTGTCTATGCATCGCAATTGCCCTCATCCCTCACCGTTGTAATAGCGCTTCGTTGTTGAAGATGAAGTAAAACCGCAATTGATAGACGTCATTTAAATTACTCATCTGATTATGTCTGTAGTTAGTTACTGAGGCGGCGGGGAAGCGCCCAGGTATTTGTTCCTGTTGAGTGGATATTCTAGTCACTCGTAAAAAATTACCAGTGCTAAATGTTGCGACGAATGGGAGCGATCATTTCATATGACTAAGCGACGCATGGAACACAAAAGTTTTATCAGGCATATAAATATTCCTCTGTTCCTTTATTTCGACTGCAGGTGTTAATTCGCACTCGTGCGTGCGTGTGAGGGACACCAGGCCCAGTCATCCTCCACAAGCAATTTGTTCAGCATACAAGGTGTACAATTATGTTTTGCCACCTAGTACAATCGATCATTTACCCCTGTAAACACACACACACACACACACACACACACACACACACACACACACACACACACACACACACACACACACACACACACACACACACACACACACACACACACACACACACACACACACACACACACACACACACACACACACACACACACACATACATATATATATATATATATAGATATATAAACATATATACATATATATATTTATATATATATATTTCATATTCATAAATATATATGTATATATTCAATATATAATAAATGTATATATATATATTTATATATCTATATAAATAATAATATATATATATATTTATTTATATTTATATACGAATGCATATATATATATATTTATATATATATATATATGTGTGTGTATATATGAATTGATATATATATACATATATATATACTTATACATATGTATATATATACATATATATATACATATGTATATATATACATATATATATATATATATATGAAATTATATATATATATATATATATATATATATATATATATATATATATATATATATACATAACATATATGTATATATATATATATATATATATATATATATATATATATATATATATATATATATATATTTATATATATATATATTCTGCAACAGTAGATAACTCGAAAATCCTCACGCAGATTCATGCACGTGCCATTCAAGATGGAGTCATTTTATGGTATCGGGAATTAGTACAGATTATTTTGCCTCTGCTCGGATTTATTGGAGGTGCTATGCACGACATGCGATGAACAGTGGCAGTAACAGATAGATCGAATATGCCATGGGTGATATAAACACGTTAACAAATATGGGAAGAACAAAAGGAGATATATAGATTTCAATTTTTGGCTTAATGTTAAATACATCGTCTTGACAAAGGAATTGTGACTGTAGGTTAAACAGATTGGATTGGAGGCAGCCATTAAAGCGCAATGAAATTCAAAACTTCGGAAGATAAGCTTCAACCCTAGTCACAGCATCTTATGAGCAAGATTCTCTTCAATAAGCTGACACAGCATCATATGGTATACATCGGTGTATATGATAGCAGCAACATAGATACCTGGATAAAAACCAGGCTCCAATATAATATGCTATTAAATTTAATAAATTATGTATATATTGGCAACGAATCATCTAACAAACTGCTTGAGGTCAGACTGTTGCCTTTTATTGTCTTTTATTTCTCGTTCATATATATTGACCATAGAGCTTTCGAATGGTGATTCTATATAACGTGTGCAGTTAGCCCTTTGTAAACATTTCGTCCCCCATAAATGATTTAGGTGCAGTGCACTAGCACTGACACTTGCCATTTGTAAACACAATTACTTTCTTATGACAAATTATCCAGTTCACCCTGACAGCAAGTCGCCGCATTAAATAGTTCACCTCGCCACTGACTGCCCTCTCTCTAACATCATAGCTTGGCAGACAACGGCGGACATTCCTCCACGGCACTTCGCCATACACAATACCGCTATCTACAGCCGATCACACTCGCTTGTGCGAAGATCATAGCATTTAGGCGCCCAGTGCTATCATTTTACAGATAATCATGGCAGCGGTCATTGTGGCCTTCGGCAAGTGACTGACCATCACAGACAAGCGAGCATTACATGTCGGCGAAGACTACGTCTGTTTGACAGATGCCAGGCGGTGTGACTGTAGGTTGTATGAAGTATAACTTTCATTGTGAAGGCCATCTTGGTCGGATGTATGGTGCTTCTGTAAAGAATGGCGTCTGTCCATGGGAATTGCCGTCTGTGAGGCAATCTATAACTCTCGTCGACTCTCACCATGCGCCAAATGATACTAGCGGGTCGTTGTGGTTATTGTAATAGCTGGCCCTGTTCCCAGGATTTTTTTGAAATTGCATTGTTGCAGTTCAATTTGTGGAATTGTCATTCGTACAATCTATTATTGTCACCACTTGGCGTTTGCAATTAAATATCGCCACTGTGTGCATGGCGTTAAACCTGTCAGTATCTGGAGTAGCTTACGACCGATTAAAGAGAGATTCTATTTTTAGCAGTATTTCGGCATGTCTTATGCTTGCATATAAGCTCCACCACTGCCTGCGGCAATTGGCTGTCCAATACGCATGCCATCTCGTGAAGATTTGCACCCATTGGAGATCACATCAAAGTGAGGTGTGCTGTGGAATCTACTTGCACGAAGTGTTTGTTCAACAAATTTAAAATACATGGGTAGCACGTACGTCTGCTTACTTTTACAAACAGACCACTTGTTTGTTTTGCAATTTGGCCTTATAGCTGCCGTTCCATTTGCAATCGGACAGATGCCGACGTTGTGCCTACATGTAATCAAACTCCATCCAAAACGTACGGTTTCGTTCATGTTCGCAGTCTTTTCATCGCATTTCACCATCATAGGAGAGGATGGAAGAGAGTGAGAGTTAGAGACACATTTAGAGCTTATGGTTGATGGCCATCACAATCAGAGGTGTTAAGGCAATAACGTCACTTCATATACGAGCTATTCAATGGGTAGATATGAGGAGCATGATTAGGAGAGAACGATGTAGAGCAAAATAATATATAGAGGGGAGATTGGGGGGGGGGGATGTGCAAGACAACGGCGAGCAAATCAATACGAACTCTATCATAAAACTCAAGAGGCCACAAACATAGAAAGAAGGTGATAAAACAAGCAGCAGTCGTGCAGTTCGTGGTGGTAGTTGGTACTTGATAATCTCATTGGCACCAAAATGCGCTTATGTTGCTACACAGCGTGTGAAACTCGTCATATCGGGTTGTTTGCTCCAACGAAACCCAGTGCTACAATTACGACTCGCTAGCCTCTGCTGATGTTGAATCTATGCAAAACAACGCTTCGCGCCAACGGGACAAAAATAATCACATGATAACACCCAATTATAGCGTGCTAGAGTATTGACGGCGTGCTTTGGTAATGAGCTCCATTAGGATATCAGTCAGGGTGATGACCGATTAACTAACATACAAGTGACTGAGTAATGATGAGCATGGGATCAGCAAATGACAAATAAATATATGTGCCAACGAACATATTATTGTAGACAGAATTTGTGTCGATAAAAAAGAGCAATAATCGAAACACCAACGACGAATTTCTGACCAAAGCAACTTTTCTTAACGAAAATTCCAAGATGAAATATTTATACCACAATCAAATTTATTCAAATCAATTTTCGTGTTTGCTCCATTACTCATAGAACCGCCTTTGTGATGGGCCATGCTTGCCTTTGTGATGGGCAATGTTTGCCTTTTTGATGAGTCACAAGTACTGTCCTAAGTACTGTTGAATATTACATTACCTGTATATAACCTGCGAATCAATCTGTCTGCGAAATAGGTACAAACTACATGCCTTTTAGATTCATAACTGCTGATGGCACCTCGCCGTTTCTGGCGCACTTCCTATGGGCTTATGTGACTCACAGGTAAGCATTACTCAGCGCTTTGCTGATATGTGTGTGGTGAAGAGCTTAGTCTGGTACAGGACGTGATCCGCCAGCGCCTGTGGTGATGGTAGCATTTATGCCCGTCGAATCGTGGTTTGCGGTTGAAATATGAAGTAGCAAATTTATCTCCAAGAAAGTGATAACGGTGTACATTTCTGATTTGTCATACTTTATTCAGTTGACGACATCGATGTTGCTACTAATTGATGTGCGCAAAGCATAATGTCATTGTTGATGCACATAATTACTTTGAAACCATTGGATTCCTATCTAATCCAAAAAGCCATTTTGTTTTGAACAGTAAGCATGTGAATTGATTCCTATCTGAATATTGAAATACTGTTATCAGCTTCATTGTAATAGGTCTGTTAGTAACATCACCTGGACTGTTCCAATTATCCACCTTCGAAAACTACTGCTAGTTATGATTCGTCAGCCTCTGTTGGTGTTGTGTCTATGAAAAAATACGTTACGAGTTAATTGCATCAATTGATAACATCCGATAATTGCATGCTAGGGAATGGACGGTGTGTTTAGGCGATGAGCTCCACTGGGACAGCATTCCGCCTGAAAGAGACATGTGACGATGAACCGAGGATGATAAAATGACTTCCATATGGAATATGTATCTGCCTGTTAACATCACATTAGGGAAAGATTTATTGTCAATAAAACGAGCAATGAATGATTTGCCATGCATTGAGTCGGCAGACAGGAGGAGGTCATTGTAGATAATCTGGTAACCATTGGTTGATAGAGAGTGTATGACATGACATAGGTTATAAGCTATCACTTACAAACTATCGGGTTTTGGTTGAATGACAAGCCAGAGGAATGAACGCAATACAAAATAAAAGGTTGCATTAGAATATCATGCGGCTAACGTGAAAACAGGCATCAACTATTACACCATTCGTTTATGCGTTTCAATATTTAAAAATGTTCCGTAGGAAATATGGTATTATTGAACTCATGCGAACGAATCATCACACAAGATATTGCGCAAATCCCATGCATTGCAAGTATTGAATAGGTGAATACACATTTAGTTGTGACTTTAATAGCACATTTATCAGCACCGGTCCATCTGACGAATATTATTACCTCTATATGTAAGCGAGAAAGGATACTATGAGGCTGAGGAAAGTGAGGATGACGGAAATTAAAATAACGGCAATTAGGATGGTGATGGTAACATTAGGACAGTGGCAATGGGGACGATAACCCTAAGGACGATGCCAATAAGGATGATGACATTAAAGGCGATGCCAACTAGGGCGATGACAATGAGGATGACCTATCCCTGGAAGCTGTCCGCCCTACAATTAGCATCGCTCATAGCCTCTATGTACAACTCCGGCATAGTGTCGATTAACACTCATATGTTGATGAAGTATCTGCATCGAAAACTGCTGCTGCAGGCTCAACAAGGTTCACACTTGTGTATGTTTGTGGAGCCTAACAATGTGTCCAGGTGAAGTAGAGCATCAAGGTGTCCAGGTGAAGTAGCTTGGAGTGATGGGGATGAGTCGTGATCAGGGCTGTTGAATGTTATTATCTTTTGCCAAACGTACATATTCAGCGGGCTGTATCCAATACCATTTGTGATGAAAGGGTAGGGGTCCGACACAATAAATGAAGCATAGCAAGGACCAAAGTCTCATCTCCACAGCTCTACGTAAGCACAGGTGGTGTTTCTTTAATGAACACAACAAGTGATCCAACTGTTATGCAAGAGAATAAAGCAAATTTTTTCAACGGCAAACTCCATATTAATCTAAACTTAATGATTTTAAAACTTTTGTTTGTGCCGATTATGTTTCACATGACTCCCTGCACCGTTCTCTGCGCTAAAGCTAACTTCATCGGCATTATAAGGATTATTTTGCTCGTACTTATCTGCCAAAAAGAAAAGCCCTGACACGGAGCTTCTGTAAATGACGAGCATATCAATGAACACAACCCGATAGTCTTATGATTAACGGATGATATTTGATTATGTTAATATATGCAGGTTCTATAATCGGCATATGATGACCGGCCCATTGTAACGCTCCTGTCACGCCGCCCCCGGGTTTATGATCTACACGGCTAAGCTGTCACAAGATGTCAATGCCAAGCACCTAGTCTATCGCGTAGGCAAATATATCGGGACGCGACCAACGAGGGTAATATTCTCTGCAACAAGCTGACACAACAATCAAGATAACAGCAGCATAAATACACGAGTAAAACCCTGCTACAATATATCATATGCTATTGGATATGATATATATCCGGTATATCCTGGCTACGAATCCGTTAACAAACTGCTTGAGGTCAGACTGATAGTTAAACATAGAGGTGCTTTGTTAGTGCTCGTCTTTGTTATTCCCGTAGTTGGCACTGGAAGTACATAGCGCCTTATGTAATGGTAGCATCAGCGAATGTGAAATATATACTCCGCGTGAACAGTTATGTTAAATATTGCTCCAAGGAAATTATTACCATATATCCTTGGCGTTTTTCTTCATTTGAGTCAGTCAATGAGCATTACACTAACACTTCATTGATTTTAAACATGATAACTTTGAAAGATACCATCATGTGTTGATTCCTATCTGAATATTGGACTTATGGTATCAGCTTTATCATAATTGGTCTGTTGGCTATATCGCCTGGACCCGTTTAATTATCTCCAAAGAAAAACTAGTGTTAGAGTTATGATTCGCCTGCCTCCGCTGTATTGCTATGAAAAAAGACGTAAGGGGCCAATGACACAAAATTAGTTACATGATAACATCCGATGATTGCGTGCTTGGGATCAGGCGGTGTGTTTATCGGGCGTGATGATCAAGTAGCATATAAGTAACTGACTAATGACGAGCTTGAGATCAACCAATGACTCATACATGGAATGATTTCTATCATAAAAAGAGCAATGGACGCGATGATATACAGTTAGCAGGCAGATAAAATGAGGTCATTTTAGGTACTCTGATAAACATCGACTGATAGAGAGGTCCATCGTACAGGTCCAGAGTTATCGGGTTGTAGTGGAAGCTAGGTTCATAGCCAAACCAGATGAATGGATGCATTAGAAAGTAAATGGCAGTATTAAAACACTACGTGGCTAATGTGAAAAAGAAACATCAAGGGTTACACAATTACACACAGGTTTGCGTTATCACATATCAAAATGTTGCTTAGGATATGATGATGAACTGCAATATTAAGCATTCATTTATAGCCTAGTAAAAGATTGATCACCCATGGTAGTTCTCTATGGCTTGCAATCGCTACAACAGATATTGAGAGAGGCAATGTGCATTTAGTGAGGTTGTTGGCTATGAGGAAGTGGAAAGTAAGGACGCTGACAAGGAGCGTTACGCAAGTAGGATGATGACAATGTGAATTACGAGAATAATGGCAGTAACATTGAGGATCACGGGCATTGAGGACAGTGTCAATGAGGATTGCGAAAATGAGAGCAACTCATAGAGTGAACAGTGACAATTACGGTGGCGACAAAGAGAACAGTAGCCGATGATTTCGGGCTTCTGGCCAGATATGTATTTCACATAGATTATTGGAAAATGATTACTGCGATAATTTTCAAATAAAGCATACTTAATGTTATTGACCATCAAATGTGACTTCATGCATCAATGTTAATGATCCCAATATTATCGAGCACGCGTTGGTCTTTAATAGAAATATGTGTGGGAAGGAGCCTCAAGCAAGAGAAGTGTTGCACATCAGGGCTTGTGTTTTTTTACGCGAATACCTCTCAAACGTTGCTCGGAGAAAAGGCATAAGACGAAGCCACAATACTCGTCTTTATATCAAAATATGGTGCAATGAAGACAATTTGATGTATATTATGCTATATTTGGAAGCGTTCAAAGGGCGCCTCTATGTGGCACATGGTGATTTGCAAACGTTGGAGTAGATTCCATATGACACGTGCTGAGATTTTGACGCATCATGCGTTGTTTAAGGTTACCTGGGAAAGTTTAATTAAAAGAATAATACCAATCATATTTGAACCCCAGAATAATGGGAGAGTTTGCTTGTATGCAGGTAAAATACCTGTCACATTCCAAAATAGCACATAAGATTACAGGCACATAGAAAAGATTGCACCATAGGGAGAAAAACTATATAGCTATATTGTCAGGCATTTCCATAAATTTCACCATATAAAAATCCATACACTCGGTGTAAATAGCACCTAATCTCATTGCTACAAAAGTTAGTCCACTAACGAATCAAACTCAAAATCATAATATTCTCGTCCATAGTGATAAAGCAAGATAACAATACCAAGCAACTGCCATTCTTCACTGCTTTGTCTCAGCGGAAGGAAAGAGATTACAAATCAGTTCATCGTGCAATCCTCTTCATTATTTCAGCACGGCCACAAAAAGATCGCAATCAGTTTTGAAGTGGCCATACAGAGAGTGGCGAAGCCGGTGCTTCCGAACGTGATAGTCAAAGGATGGGCATTTCTCCGTAGGCCGAATTCACTAAACGAGGCTGAAATCAACGGGCTAAACTAACCGAAGACGGACAACAGCTGCATTCGTGAGGTTCACGCTATGTGGACAGCAATATTGAAGACAGATAGTATCAGGATGACGACAATGTGGGAGACAATAATGTGCACGACAAAAAAGGCAATGGGTAGTGGCAATGAGGACAGCGCTAATCAGGACGTCGACAACAAGGACAACGATTATGCCGATTGCAACGGTGATTATGACGACGACGATAATGATAATGAAGAAGGAAAAGATGATGATGATGATGATGATGATGATGATGATGATGATGCCTATGACGATAATACGGTATCTGACGGTAAGCAGGGGTGAAGGTAACAATGATGCGATATGGACCTGAGGATATGAATTGTTTCATTAATAACACATGCTAATCGAAACAACCCGATGCTATTTGATCATAAACAGATCCTGTTATCAGTATACAATGGTCTGCCCATTGCCACCCCGTGTTAATGGTTTGCAAACAGCTCGAATTCGAGGTATACATTCACAAGAAGCATTTGGCAATGCTAAACACGTATTCGATCTTGCAAGTGAACAATTGATACATTATCTGAAACAAGCTCTCACAACAAACAATAATGTACTGAAGCACAACAGCAACATTGATACCAACATATAACCATACTTCCAGATAATATGTTATTGAATATAACAATTCCCATATATAGTGCAACGAATCCGCTTACGTGATGCTGGAGGTCAGACAACTGCGTTTATTTTCATTCCCGACAGCTGAAGGCACATGTTCGGTGATTGGCGGGTATGCATTACTTAGCGGTGCGGTGATAGTTGCATAATGTAGAGCATTGTCAACGCTTGATGAGCAGAAGTTTTTAACCGAAGTCTGGCGCTGATAATACTGAGCGCCTAAGGTGATGGTAGCATCAGTGGTTGTTTTACTCCAGGGTTCTCGCTTATTTAGGCTTTGAGCAATGACGGCTGGCGACTGAGTATTATATGTGCCCTAAATTCCTATTTGACAGCTGGCCCCATCATCATAATGGGTCTATTTCGTAACAACTCTTTGACTTATGTTGGCTTGCATATAGTTCTTGCAATGCAATCGCTTCATCAAGTATTGAAACAGGGAAAATGTATTTTGTGGCGGCAATAAGTCATATTGTTCAACATTCTTTTGATGAGCATGCATAAATGTGAAATTTACTACCGGCTATCAACTTCCCTATGACGAAACGTACAGAATCACATGTTTATCACTGATGTGTGTACATTACATTTTTCGCTAAAGCTTTTATGAATTACTAATGATGACGTCATGATATCCCTTCAGCATGTATTTGTGAAGCATCTCAGAACAATGACAAGGTCTGACATTTCATTTAGGAGTGTGATCAAATGATTGCCTAGGCTGAATCATCAGGGCAGCAATCTATAACGGCTGGTGACAGATTTCATAGGGGCCATTCTTATTTGCACAATGAAGACTTCATCATAATGAGCACAGGCTGTGGGTTCGACACCAATGTGTGAAAACCTGACTGGTTCCCCGTGACTCGGATGATCACGTTAAATGGCAGTCCAATCGCTGAGAGTGGGTTAACCCGACCCGGTAGCTCAATAGTACAGTGCTGGACCTTCGTCCCAGCGGCGTGGGTTTCGGCCTGGGGAACGCGCTGGCACTTCAGGGGAGCTGTCCAAGCATCACAATCATCCTCATCCATCACCGTCGCGATATCATCTCGTTTTTGAAAGTGACGTTAAACCCTAATATTACCATTACTTCATAATGAGCGGGTTTGTATTTGTATCTCCTGTGTTTGCCCTATTATCCCCCATGAAAGCTTGGGCTAGATTTATTCCTCTCGTAACTAGGTTGATATTGCATCTAAGGAATAAAACGTTACGGCTGTACCAAATACGTCGCATAGTTATCGCTTAATGAAACATAGGCGACGCGTTTACTTTACGAATATTCTGCCTGATAGGCAACAAAAAGACAGGTGACGGAGCAATAATGAACCCGTACCAGCAAGTGACACGTACACAGGATTATTCAACTTATTTTATATATCTGCCGGAGAATATCACATTATTGAGAAAATCGTTTCAATAAAAATAACAATTAATGAGGTACCATGGATCTAATTTGCAAGAAGGATTGGATCGCTGTAGACCGTGGACAACGTAGAGAAGAAACTGATATGCAAATCATGAACACATTAGATGACGTATTCCCGGGATGCATTGCTGATTTGATGTCATTTATTAAAACAGTCTTTACGACATCAAACGATTTCATTCGGAAGCAATGTCATGCAAACACAATATAAAACACCCATAAGAAGCTCTTGATGGATTGTATTTTGCCCATGCATTGTAAAAAGATTGGTAGAATTATCATTAATGCTACAGGCAACGCTAAGAAGCAAGTAATTGGCAAATCTGGAGTTGTTTATATTCACATTGCTAGAAACATGCCATTTCGCTGCCCCTTGCTTATAGTGTTGGGGCTAGCTACTGAAGGTATGAGCAACCAGTGTGCGTTAGTGTTGGAGTTTTTCGGTCAGTGTCTTTGATGTGTACTAGTTTGTGAATGCTCACAGGATTTATTCAACGCGGCATAGCAAAGGATTTTCCCATATCATGGCTGATATGCATGAACCAGAAAAAAAATTCTGGACTGCTGTATAGATGCGACATAGAGACTTGCTTCAGGAGTAAACCAGTTCCTGGCAATTACTGAAAGGGACTTGATAAGGGACAAGTCCAACTCATTACTCCCCACTGTATCATTTCCCTGCATTTAATTTCCATTCATTTGTATTCAAATCAGTAGCAAAAGCTTGCTTGGCCGGGCTGTTAAAGAACTTATGGTCTCAGTCAATTATATATAAGAATGGCAAGCTTGGCTTTGAAGAATTCGATCTACAGTGAATACGGATTGACCAATCAAGCTGTAGCATACTTCCTCATCTATCACTATTACGATATCGTTTTGGGTTGTAAGACAGTTCATTTAATTTAGATCGGGTTATGTCTGTGGTGAGTCACGTTGACTTGGCAATAAAGTACTGTGTTTCCCCCCCATTGTGGTGTTAGATTGCAACCACCGGACAGAATCGCGAGTGTTTGATGCAGTGATAAACGAGAGTGATCACAGCAAGAACAGATCTGGTATTGTCGATATGGCGTGTGACAAATGGTTATTGTTGTTTGACTGAGCGGCTGAGGACAAACGGGAGTTTTTGAAACTCATAAGAAAAACAAGCGGTAGTGGTCCATAAGGCCATACCTTTTTATCATGCGTTAAATGCTTCATTATGTGTTGAACGTTTTATCATGTGTTGAATGTTTCATCGTGTGTTGAATGATTCATCATGTGCTGAATGCTTCAACATGTGTTGAATGGTTCATCATGTGCTGGATGCTTCATCATGTGTTAAATGCTTCATCATGTGCTGAATGCTTCATCATGTGTTGAATGCTTCCTCATGTGTTGGATGCTTCATCATGTGCTGAATGCTTCAACATGTGTTGAATGGTTCATCATGTGCTGGATGCTTCATCATGTGTTAAATGCTTCATCATGTGCTGAATGCTTCATCATGTGTTGAATGCTTCCTCATGTGTTGAATGCTTCATTATGTGTTGAATGCTTCCTCGTGTGTACGACGCACATCTGTACAGGATAGCATTGTCCATTATCCGTTCCTCACTTTGGTGCATGATCGAATGAATGTTCCGGTTGTGTTATAAGGGCAATGAACTATAACGACAGGTGAATGATTTCATATGTACCATGCATTTCTATTGGAATATTGAGGGACAGCTATCAACTAAATAGTTATTTGCTTATTTATAACTTGGCCTGAGTGCATCAAATCATCCCAACGAAACTAGCGCATCATGACTCGTTAGCCTCTTTTAACGTTGCATCTAAAGGAGGATACGTTACGAGCGACGATATTAGTTAATGAATTCTGTCAAGATGCCCTTTCATTTGATAACTTACAAAAAGTGACTGAGCAACGAAGAGCTCAGCGTCACGGAATAACTCGCACAATATGTGTAAATGAATATATATCTTGCATGCAAATATCATATTACTAACAACATTTTTGTCTATACAAAAGAGCAACGAGCAAGTTGGCAGGCTTATAGGATTATCGAGTCATTGTAACTCATCTGGTAAATTGGACTGAGTTTATTACATGACGTGAGACAGTACATGAGGAATCAAACAGAGTTAAAAACTAAGGGGCTGTATATGCGTCTAGGGTATAAAAGAGGTTCAACGTCAAACAAGTGGAAATAACGCGCTATGATCAGCAAAGGATGGTTGAAACGCCATCTGGCCAAAGTGAGCACCAAGATACATATTAATCATTATTGAGTTTGATCATAAACTCCTCAGATTTTTTGCTGATTGGTTTTCATTTATTTGGGCAATACCCAGGAAAAAGAGATCAAAGGTAATCATTGTCTATACACAGTGTGATTATGTGTTGCTATAAGCAAACCGAAAAGGGGAAGGGAAATGGCGCGTACAGTGTATGCATGTCCCAGTCCACAAACATCAGGGAACGGCCACCTTTATTAACCTATTACGGGGGCTGTCCAAGCATCACAATTTCCCCTCATACATCGCAGTCGCGATAATAACTCGTTGTTGAAAGTGACGTAAATCGCGTCATTTAATTATCTCATCGGTTTATGTATGTGGTGAGTCACGATGGCTTGGTGAGGAAGCGATTTGATTTTTTATTCGTTGGGTGGGATATTCATTCCACGCGGCAGAATTGCAAGCGCATAATGCTTTGACGAATGGGAACGGTTACAGGGAGATCAGATCTTAAAATGGTGGTATGGCATGTGATCAATGATCATTGTCAATTGACTGAGCGCAGCATGCAAAGCGGCAGTTCTGGGAGTTCATGCGGTGCATGCTGTACGAATTCGTCATATTCTATTTGGCCTACTATTTCACAGTCGGTTTGTTTAGTTGGCGATGGGCTGATTTAATAGGGGAGGGGTTTGGTCCAGATTGATTTGTCATTCGGAGGACTTGTCATCGCTAGACGTGACAAAATATCAGTTGCTTTGAAAACGATTTCTTATCAGAGTTTTACAGCAGGCAAACACTTACGATTGGTATTGCTTTAACACAGCCGTTTAGATTGAAAGTTATACACAGGGCAGCATCAACAAATTGAGCATATCATCCATTTTCAATAATCATATCAATTGCACATGGGCCTGATGCCTACAACATACTACATATAATTCTTATAACAACATCTGTCAACAAGATTAGCAAATACAACTTCCATTATGAATTGTACCATCAACACCCTAGATCATAATCCGATGAAAACGAGGATTGTCGACTAAACGGACTTTAAGAATGAGATCCAGGGAATAGGATTTTATGCGTAGCTAAATGATAACGGATTACGGTTCAATAAAGAAGACAATTTGAGATCTATTGTATTTCTCATCTGCGTCATTCTTACATGAGTTTAATATTGAATATGTATATTGTTCTCATCATGGACGCTGTATAATCACAGAACCAGTATTGAGGTGAAAACTGACAGCCACTTACCAGTAATGACAGCGACAAGTTTTTCTTTATCAAAGATACCATTCTGAATACTAACATTTTAATACATAACCGAGATTAAGAACCGAACCCTTCAGCGTTCATTAATCCCATTCTTACGAACGCATCAGTGCCATCATCGGATTGGATTCACAAGAAGTGATCTTGGCAAGATGCATATATTGCATTATGGATTGCTCAGCATGAATATAACCACTACGTTCAGTAGTGTTACATCATGACATGACATGACATCATGTTAGGCATTCTCATTGAAAATTTCGAATGGAATTAAACTATATTAGTGTGATCTTTCTATTGAAACTCCGTGATGTACAGGTCTCAGTAATACACGGAGTAGTTCAAAGTCAGCGTAGTTAATCATCCTCATTGTCAATATGTGCAAGTATACAAGTGATACCATTCGGTTGGAATGTTTTTGGGGCGGGGTTTGATACAGATTAATTGGTCTCTCCGAGGAGCTGTCGGAGGTGCTAAGCACAACATGCGATGAACGGTGGCAGTAACCGAGAGATCGAATATGCCATGGGCTATATAACATGGGATTGGTGATGACTGAGGCTGCTAAAAGCTAAGTGGTAAGAGTAGGAAACGTATTACTTAAGTATGGTAGAGCGTAATAAGCGGTTATAAAGCAAGCAATACGTTTACAAATATGGGATGTACAAAGAGAGATAAAGGAATTATGAATGTAGGTTCAACATATTGGAGGAAGCTATTACAACACCTATAAAATCTAAATATTCGCCGCACTCAGCGGTAGATGAGCAATGGTTGCTAATAGAAAACCTAGTTACCATGGGGATTTTTATGGCCTACGATACTACATAATCCATCAAAATAGTTATCAGTTTCCCTGCTGTTACTTCCATGAATGCATACGTCTGCTATGTGAGTGATCAGAGCGGAAATGGTATTTTTGATGGTCTTATTATATATTTTATATAAAACAGGAAATCCAATATGCTGCGGCTGTTATGGAGTTGATTGTTGACACTTTGGTGAAGCGCTGTCCACAGTCAAAATATATTCGCCACAACACCACCCAAGGTCGTATTTCTCACTGCATCATTTTGTTTGAGTAGTTTCAAATCGCACAACAATAAACCAGCTTAACAGGTCTAGGTCACATGGATAATTGAATGAATGCTTCAACACCTATAGCTCTGAACAGGTGGTTCAGTGAGATCACGATGAGCTTTCATCTTAGTATTTGGGTTTTCGTTACCCTGTGTCGGCATCATGATTTTGATAGAGGAACAGTTGTACTGAGGGGTTTGTGGTTTCTCTCATCAACAAGCAACTCGTTAACTGCGATTCTAGAGACACCGACGTCCGGTATGTAGGCTTCGCTTTGAGGTTACAGTAAGCACCATGTTTACCCTTGATTTGTATTAAGTAACGCGAGCTGTTTAGTATGACTACGTGTCTAACATCCGGCTTCATAAACGGGGAATAGTTTTATATGAAGAGGTGATGCATAGATGAAGGTAAGCCAGACGTACCAATATAGAGTATTGCCACGAAAAGCAATTGAATCCTGCCGAATGGTATCCTGCGGTATTTTGTGCAGGTTCACCCGGGGCAAATAATTCTTTAATGCGGCGGGTACTAATGAGTTTACTATTGCCGTTAGCAAACTACAATATATGATATTGTTGATCAAACTAGTTAAATAAGGGAAGTAATCACAAACTTCACACATGCAGAATAATTGCTTTGATCGCGACTTCCATCGAATATATGTCATATATCACGAACATATGAAAGGACCTAGTGATGGTAATTAACATTTAACTAATAAAAGAATTGCTTGCCTGTGTATCGTTAAGTGTAATGATATATTGTGTTATCATCGCAAGCACAACTCAATTAAGTGATCGCTAAGTAATTATGTAGTTATAGTTTGAAGGTGGCTTTTTATGGTATGAATTTAAAAGACAGCAATTGGATGAAGTTTACGATTAATAATAATTAATATTAATCATTCATAAAATGTAATCGTCATATTTATGGGTTGCAATCTAACTGGTAAAGCTATAAAAAAAATATTGATATTAAGGTGCAGAACAAGACGACGATTGCGAATACAAAGCGTGTGAATCCTAAAATTGAACACAGGATAGCAATATGCTACGAACTCGCTACCAGTCATAAATTAGGTTATGGCAAACCGCAGCAAATGTCATTATGCCACATGATCGCAGCACAATACTCCAACGCTCATTAGCCTAGAAAAAGGACAGACTGTTAGATCTAGATATCCTTGATTCAATCGACGTCTGCTCGTTCGTGTCGAGCATTCTATGTGACTTCGCCTTGCAATCGATCAGTGCATGGCATTTGCAGTGTTCATTGCATTTGGGGTCGATTGTACAACAGACTAGTCATTCAGTCGCAAATGCAAACTTGCCCTAACTGAGCCTCCAGAGCGTGAATTGCACCAGTTAATCTGTTCGCACATTGATTTGATTAGCCTGCCTTCGCGCGTACGACGAAGGATAATCCGTGACAACTGTATGCACTCTTATGTCGAAATATATATATAATCTAATTCTTCAGAGCACAATAAATATAAATCTTACTCCGTGTCGTAGCGAGTACTTTCTTCACAGGCACAAGCTGGCAAACCCAATATTGAAATGATCACCCTGAACTTTCGGTAGACTAGCCTATATTAGGGAACATCTGATTGCCATGTGATTAAGTACCCATCCTTTAAAATGCACATGGTTTCAAATCGATTCATATTTTATACTCTAAGTTGAAATGATTGCCGACTAATAAGCAGACCAGGCCAATCATACAATACGCCTAATGACAAGTACACTGAATGTTTTCAATGATCATCGACCGATTCCTTAGACGGCTACATCAAAGCACATCAAAGGCTGAAAACGCAAATTGGTGTTGTGAATATATTTAATGATCTACAAATGAGTGCTGAAAACGTGTAGTGTTTATCTTCTAAAGAGAGTCATATTCGCGTAACCATTATTGAGAGATCACCTTATTTTTCAAGCCCGCCAATGAAGGCATCGTGATTGTTGGCAAGGTCGCTATAAAAACTAACGATTTACTAAACAAAATCACTGATATGGCTAACTGGGTAAAATAATTCATTGATCATGATTATGGTAAATGAATTCGGTGTTATTCTACAATCACGGGACAGTGAGCAATTGCAGAAGCATGTGCCAATTGTTTCTAAAAAAATATGTTGAACAAATACATCAACCCTGTTTAGTATGATAAATGTCATTCACAGTGGTAAATATATGCTCAAGGATAGGTTTGTTGTAATATTGATGTGGGTTAAAGGCTGATTGGTCTATGGTAATTCTAGCATAATCGGGGCTGGTTAATGTCCTTGCTTGTTATACAATAACATCAGGGGTAGCTTTTTCATCAATGGTACTTTCTCCAACCCAATCAAACGTAATTGATATGTTTTCAGTGAAAGTGCATGAAGTACTAATCTCTAAACTCAGGGTCACCATTAAAAGAAGGTGTTTAATAGTACATTGGCAACAACGTGATTATCACGAGATAAAGAACTTATAGTAGTGACGCCAGTGGCTTATATATATATATATATATATATATATATATATATATATATATATATATATATATATATATATATATATATATATATATATATATATATATATATATATATATATACCCAAATACCCAACTAACCAACTGAACCACTTATTCAACACCAACTAAAACACCGCATTTTGCAAGAGGATCTTTGATATCCTCCCTTTTCCCAGTCACTTCCTTGTCAAAGCGCTTGTGCAACAAAATACACCACAGTAAAATAAAACATTGCCAAATCTAATATTATTAATTGCAACATTCTGGCTTACATGGAGATATTTATAGCCTTCGCACGCCAATTCTGCATTATACCTCACAGTGCCTCCGGCGTCTGTTCGGTTGGATAAGGCTCAACGACGTTTTGTTCTTTGTCATTTCTCTAACCCTGGGCTGCATATCAGACACATATTCCGGAGATTAACATTTCGCGCGGTAATGCTATCTGCACACTGCTGATAAGTGTTACTAGAAGTGAAAATGGAAGCTGGTTATGATGGCAAAATTTTTCTCTTCTGTATCGTTACTTTGACTAAATAGTTTGCGTAAATATAATCATGATGCTGTAACTCCTGCAGCAATCTGATATGAGTAAGGATATATGAGTAATGGTGAAGTTAATTGTTATGATCCATGACCCGTGTAGCATCTACATAAAATAAAGCATCATTTAGCGAGTCTATAGATTCAGTCGTCAGCCCTGTACTCAACCTCGTTGCATATTTACTTCTTGGTTTGATCACAAATAGACACACTGTAGAACGAACCCAATTCATCAGCCTTTCTGAATAGATTCAAAGCCAGTATTTGCTACCAGCATAACACTACAAATCAATAGAGAGCGGGAATGTTAATAGCATATTTTCTTTGACGTGTGCTGGGTATCAATAAAACCTTGACGATGTGTGGTGCTGGCCTCTCATCAATTTACCTTGTGGTGCTTCCTGTTTACTGTCAACCAGCACCAATCAATGTCCCAACGCGTTGATCGTACCGCTCAATGCATTAAGCGAGCATGCAGACGAAATGAGATAAAATAATTCATTACAAGGCATAATGGAAGATTGCTTGTGTGTTTGAAGAAGCCGTAGTATTGAAAGTCCAATGTGGGGCGTTACTATTTTGCAAGACAACATATTTGTCTCAACAGGCCTTATGATGTTACCTAGTAGGTATTAAATCACCCCCTTAAATATGTTTTTAAATAGGGATGTTTTAACGCTGGCACATTTGCCGATTTTATAATTGGCAATGATTTTTAACCACAAGCCATTGAATATATCTGTACCCACTTCCATTTGTCACAGCGCTACGTCTTCACAATCCTGCCGAGCTGATGGAAACAGTCCGCCCTGACTCACCACAGACTCAGCCCGATCCGAATTCACCCCACCCAATGTAAAGATATGTTATATGTTACTAGTTAATGACAGGCCATACTCCGCATTAAACAGTTAACCAAGGTTTTATTGCGTATGCTTCCGCATGTTCGAGATTTGCAAAAAGGACTGTCATGCATAGGCATCATCTGCAAATCACATTTTCACATAGCCTAAAACTGCCATGGTGACTGGAATGATTACACTCTTAACGGCATTTGATGTCCCTGTGCCGCAATAGTGTGAGTCACACACTATCGCTGAACTAGCATTGTTAACCAATTATTCATTGCTTTATCGACAGTAAGGTGCCTAAGTATTCACAAAAAAAACGAGAAAGAACAATCGAACCCTGATCTGTGTTCAAGAAAGTGGGAAGAACATACAGCCCATTTTCTAATTCACCCTGCCGCTATGCAATGATCAATTATGATTAATATCACCTCCCTCGTTTATCACTTCAGATATTCCATTAACTAACCTTTGTCTTTACGCCAATTACAATGTATCTATGTCTTGAGGGAAATGGGGGCCCTTATATTTCGATGGGCATAATTAATCACACGCAGAATGTAGTAGGTTTGTGTCTGCTGGGACAAATGGAAAGGAAGGGACAAATGCACTGCACAGTTCATGCTTTATATAATCAATTGGAAACACTGATAATTGACAGGCATATCTAAGGTACCTCATGTATATATATATATATATATATATATATATATATATATATATATATATATATATAGAGATAGAGATATACATATATATATATATATATATATATATATATCTATAGAAAATATATGTATAAAATATATATATATAAATATATATATATATAGTATATATATACATATCTATATATATATATATATATATATCTATATATATCTATATATATATATATATATATATATATATATATATATATTTATATATGTAGCGTGGCAAATATATATATAAAGTCGAGGAATAATGACACAAGGCATAATTTAATCCTATCTTGTCTCATTATTTCTGGCCCTCGTCATTTGTTTTAACAGGAGCAGAGTGAGAAAATAATGACATTAATGACTTTGCTTGGTCAGGAACCACATCATCAAGATGCCTCGGATTGAGTCACAAATAAAAAAACCAGGTTATACTTAACAACAAGCTATTTTGGTTACAAGCTATCTCATGATGTGTCAATGTTACTTGAAAACACATTATGTTGATAAATACATATAAATCGGGCAAATTGCGTTTTCTATACAAGACATTCTTATTGTACCTGACAGACGACTATATCCCCTATCAGGTAAATTAAAGGTTAAGTATCGTCACAGAATATCATCGGCAAGCATAGTATTTGCGCATTGCGATGTGTATGTTTATGATTGCAATCCATGTGACACAATCATTTGAGGAGATTGGTAAAGATGGGTAGGCATTCTACATAGGGGCAGCAATCTGTCTTTGCTCTATCCGTATTGCACCCTAAGGGGTCAACTGCAAATTACAGCGGGTAATGGGAGTGATTTATCTTGCGTTAGTATTTTTTATTAATGTGATTGATAAATGAGTTTCCATCTTAGTTTTACTTTGCTCTGCCCGTATCGCACCCTCAGAGGTCAGCTGCAAATTACAATGGGTAATGGGAGTGATTTATCTTGCATAGTATTTTTTATTAATGTGATTGATAAAAGAGTTTCCATCCTAGTTTTACTGCCATGAAGATATGATATCAGTCACAAAGCAACAACAATAGTGTGCTATGCTATGTTTAATATGTTCCCAAACACTGCATGGGGAACTTTTTCTACGATATAATCTGTCCTTTATAAGTGTGCCATATTAGGATATAGGTATTATGAAGAAGGAAGGGGGAATTGCACATTGTTGGTGGAATAGTATTACTTTTGTTGTCAACAAACCAATACCTAATCACATGATAAACTTGCCTCAGTCTCTATTTCAGATGATGGTGAGAGCATGATCTACTTTGTAATTGACGCAGAATGCGTGTCTCATTCGGGCGTACATCGATGTGTAGTGTGCGTTATGGCGGATGGTTGGTATGAGACATTTAAAAGTTTGTTCATTCAACACACATCGTCCAGTAACCGCGAATATCCACAGACACAAGACAGTCACGCTACCATCTTTGATATGCAACCATACTTGTTCTCATAGATGAGGATTATTCTTGGCACAGAGAAACAACACAATATGACCTTGGCAAATGCAGCAGCTTTAGAAGTGACAACAGCTGCATTTGACATTACAGTACGATTGTAGCAGTAGATGAGTTTACTTTGCAATCCTGTCTGCTTGATTCGCCGAAGTCTTCGTGTGCCAAAGACTGTTGGCTCCTCATGATACATTTGCTGGCAAAAATAGAACAATAGCTTAGATGCTCAGAAAAAATATTTAAAAACCGAACAATTCATTACGAAAAGCATAACAAAAGTTCGAAGGTTTAAGTTGGTGTCCCCTGCAAATGATATATTCTCAAATTTATGTCCAATGACCTGAACATCAGAATAAACAGACTGAATAAAGCACACCTGTAATTATGAGGCAGACCTACTGACATTATAAACAAAGCTATATTGTAACACAACATTTCACTTTATGTCCTTTTAATGGTTTGTAGGTCTGACTGCTCAGTATAAATCAATTATGGACGTCGTAAATTAAAGGTATCAAGGTTACAGGCCAAATATCATTCAATCAATTTATTTTCCCAACGAAATCTCTCACTACACAGATCTATTCCAAAAACCACTCAATACATGTGTCTATTCCAGAAATAACTGTTCCAGAAATCGTCAAAAATATTTAACTGCTCCTTAGATTGTACGATACATTCAATCTCGTGAATCGTGATGTCGTGAATAGCTGCAAAATGAATAATTGACTTAACATCACAATCTACGGACTAACCGTTAGATTATTTACTCGCCGACAATGAGGTACTTCGGAAAGGGCGGATATTGAAAATTGTTTTAAAGCATATTAGGAGGGTGGGGTTGATAATGCTAATGATGACTATTTCCGAGGTTTAACGATGCTAGCAGCGCGCAAAACGTAATTCATAATGTTTACTTGTACTGTATTACTGTAGGTGTAGGTAACGATATAGCTAGTGAAATAAAAATTTATTAAACAATGGGAAATGGGGCTTAAGGACATATTCATGGGTAAGATTGTAGCAGGTTCCGTATCAGATATTTATACTTCTGTTCACACCCTGAGATAATTGACCTACCAATCACACTGCAGCATCTCAGCCTAACACTCCACACCTCATTAGTGTGGAGTTCACAGAACATCAACCAGGCACGGATGGTAATGATGGCGGATATCTGATACGTGCATTGCGGATATGCTGGTGAATCACTCCGGGATGCAACATCACAAACACAGTACTCGGGGCATAATTAAGCACACCATGTCAGTACGCCTAAGTAAAAGACGCAAAATTTGGCTTGAATTGTGAACCGCATCATTACAGCTACTATAGACCGTATGTACAATTTCGACAGCGTTGAATATTGACTGTATAATTTGTATTTGAGTTCATACATTCGTGAAATAAGAGATCGCTACTAAAATTAAATGTCTGACGACAAGTAAGAGTAGCTTGAAGAGCGCTATATATATATATATATATATATATATATATATATATAAGATATATATATAGAGAGATATATATATATATATATATATATATATATATATATATATATATATTATATGTATATATAGAGAGAGATATATATATATATATCGCAATGTATATATTTACCTCTATATATATATATATATATATAATATCTATTCTATATATATCTCTATATATATCTATGTATATAATCTTTATGTATATGTCTATATATAATATATATATATCCCCTATCTCTTTTATGTAAATAATATTTTCTATATATATTCTCTCTCTCTATATATATATATATATATCTATATATATATTTATTAGTGTATATATCTGTGAATGTGTGTAAGTTTGTGAGTCTGTTTGTGTCTGTTTGTGTGTGTGTGTGTGTGTGTGTGTGTGTGTGTGTGTGTGTGTGTGTGTGTGTGTGTGTGTGTGTGTGTGTGTGTGTGTGTGTGTGTGTGTGTGTGTGTGTGTGTGTGTGTGTGTGTGTGTATTTCATTGCTTGTCCAATTAAGTAGATTGAAGTAACTGCCTTTATCTTTTTGGGCTACGTTGACACACTTTTTGATATGTTCAATTATAATTAATATCATCTCCCTGACAGGACACATTAGATATTCCTTTGATTATAAATAATTGCTCTTGGCCTTTTAACCCATCCTAGTATATTTTTCTCAAGTTATGGATATGGGCCCCTGTTATATTTCCAATGCCTGTTTATATGGTTTAGCTGTAAATCTGAGTGTGGCGAAAAATAGTGCCGATCCTCACTTGGTCTTAACTTTTACTTTATCAGTCTTTGGAACACCACTGGTACCGAAGTAATTCATGCGCGTTCAATACATTTAATGCCATCGCAATCACGTGAGAGAGACAGTAGAAACAATCAATTCTGATTCAAGGTTTTATTATGAAATCTACTTAGAGAAGTTCAGATCACATAACATTTAATTGATAACTATATATCTTTGGTCAGTCAAATAAAAAGACGGACACCATTGTTTTACACTGCCAAACACTATCATACTGTCAACACAAGCCTTAATACCAGACGATAAGCTATGTCTGCTGTATGCTACGTTAGTTAAATGTTAGTATTGTGAAAACCCCTTAATGCTTCCCTTATAAAACGTTCTTTACAAACAAGTATAAATATTGGGCAATTACAATGACGACGATGATGGCAAATCCACTCTACTTCAAAAAGTCCGCTATTGCATATCTAAGAAGGATATTTTATTCCCTGGATCACATTTGCATGGTCTCGCTCAGTAAACAATCCCAATTCCTATTGGATATCTGATATATACTGAACTATGCCACAATTTATTTCATCTATGTGATACGATCTGTGTGCCCTTGTAATGGTGAGATATGAATAGAATAGAATATAATATGACTTATTTTGGTTGGTCTGACGAGACTTGAGGGGCTGCTGTTTCTTCCTCCAACACAGGTAACAGGTGTGTGCCTTAAGGGATATATACCTGGCTTGCCTTTGGTAAGAGCAAATCGTGGAAAAACATTTCCTTTGCATGAATGAGCTGTATTTATTGTTTCGTTAAACGTAAACGTAACATTTGTTGGTTCATCTCATTATGTAGTTATCCTATTGCCTTCTGGTATTGCCGTAGATTTCCATAGTAAACAAAGAGAGGTTGCAACTCAGTCAGGGCAACAGGTGCTTGCCAAGTGGGCGGCGGCATTAACAGTCACACTACAGCATTACAATAGTCGTCTTAGACTATTTACCTCGGCATCTCTAAAGATGATCTACAGATAAAACTACAAACAAAGGATAATGATTATTGGGTTAAGACGATAGCAGAGTTAAATTGACTCACTAGTTCAAGCCTCTCGACAAGACATATAAGCAATCGGTAAATGTGCATTATTATGTATTTTATTGCATCGCAACATTTGTTCTTCCATCGCATATTTCTAGCATGACATGTGATCTGTATCTGTGTTGAATATTCAATTCAAATTGCCATAGACAAAATGCAATTTGCTTGTATTGACTCGATCTAGAAATGTAGCACACATTAATAAAGCAGACCACTAAACAACCGGGACCAGGCTAAAATAAGGAGTGTGTGTGTGTTATTGTGTGTGTGCTGTCAATGGAATGCCGTTCAGCTGCTTTAGGCCATGTAGGGCTATTAAAATAGGGAACATTTCGATTGATATATCAAGTGAAGATAGGCCCAACCGTCAGATTTTTTAATGAATACGGTCAGGTTACAATGTAGAACCGCAAGAACCGTCATCTTTTTATATAACAAATCTAAACGGACGATTTATGGAACGGTCTTTTGCAAATATTGCCTCACCAGAGACAGAAGCATGATCAATGAACTTTTTTGATGTCGCGTGTGATATCGTCCATGGCATATCGAACCTCGCTCACTTTGTCTCTGACAACCGCCGATAATCACCTGAGACATTTACACTGACAACACTTTGGGGTCAATCTAGAACAGAATCCGCACTTATAAAAAAAATTAAACCTAAAGGCTAACACAACAACCCAGCATGACTCATCATGTCTGTTTTGTGTGTGTGGTGTGTGTGGTGTGTGTGTGTGTGGTGTGTGTGTGTGTGTGTGTGTGTTGGTGTGTGTGTGTGTGTGTGTTGTGTGTGTGTGTGTGTGGGTGTGTGTGTGTGTGTGTATTTCAATGCTTGTCCAATTAAGTAGATTGAAGTAACTGCCTATATCTTATTGGGCTACGTTGACACACTTTTTGATATGTCCTTCATAATTAATATCATCTCCCTGACAGGACACATTAGATATTCCTTTGATTATAAATAATTGCTCTTGGCCTTTCAACCCATCCTAGTATATTTTTCTCAAGTTATGGATATGGGCCCCTGTTATATTTCTAATGTCTGTTTATATGATTTAGGCGTAAATCTGAGTGTGGCCGATCTTCACTTGGTCTTAACTTTTACTTTATCAGTCTTTGGAACACCACTGGTACGGAAGTAATTCATGCGCGTTCAATACATTTAATGCCATCGCAATCACGTGAGAGAGACAGTAGAAACAATCAATTCTGATTCAAGGTTTTATTATGAAATCTACTTAGAGAAGTTCAGATCACATAACATTTAATTGATAACTATATATCTTTGGTCAGTCAAATAAAAAGACGGACACCATTGTTTTACACTGCCAAACACTATCATACTGTCAACACAAGCCTTAATACCAGACGATAAGCTATGTCTGCTGTATGCTACGTTAGTTAAATGTTAGTATTGTGAAAACCCCTTAATGCTTCCCTTATAAAACGTTCTTTACAAACAAGTATAAATATTGGGCAATTACAATGACGACGATGATGGCAAATCCACTCTACTTCAAAAAGTCCGCTATTGCATATCTAAGAAGGATATTTTATTCCCTGGATCACATTTGCATGGTCTCGCTCAGTAAACAATCCCAATTCCTATTGGATATCTGATATATACTGAACTATGCCACAATTTATTTCATCTATGTGATACGATCTGTGTGCCCTTGTAATGGTGAGATATGAATAGAATAGAATATAATATGACTTATTTTGGTTGGTCTGACGAGACTTGAGGGGCTGCTGTTTCTTCCTCCAACACAGGTAACAGGTGTGTGCCTTAAGGGATATATACCTGGCTTGCCTTTGGTAAGAGCAAATCGTGGAAAACATTTCCTTTGCATGAATGAGCTGTATTTATTGTTTCGTTAAACGTAAACGTAACATTTGTTGGTTCATCTCATTATGTAGTTATCCTATTGCCTTCTGGTATTGCCGTAGATTTCCATAGTAAACAAAGAGAGGTTGCAACTCAGTCAGGGCAACAGGTGCTTGCCAAGTGGGCGGCGGCATTAACAGTCACACTACAGCATTACAATAGTCGTCTTAGACTATTTACCTCGGCATCTCTAAAGATGATCTACAGATAAAACTACAAACAAAGGATAATGATTATTGGGTTAAGACGATAGCAGAGTTAAATTGACTCACTAGTTCAAGCCTCTCGACAAGACATATAAGCAATCGGTAAATGTGCATTATTATGTATTTTATTGCATCGCAACATTTGTTCTTCCATCGCATATTTCTAGCATGACATGTGATCTGTATCTGTGTTGAATATTCAATTCAAATTGCCATAGACAAAATGCAATTTGCTTGTATTGACTCGATCTAGAAATGTAGCACACATTAATTAAAAGCAGACCACTAAACAACCGGGACCAGGCTAAAATAAGGAGTGTGTGTGTGTTTATTGTGTGTGTGCTGTCAATGGAATGCCGTTCAGCTGCTTTAGGCCATGTAGGGCTATTAAAATAGGGAACATTTCGATTGATATATCAAGTGAAGATAGGCCCAACCGTCAGATTTTTTAATGAATACGGTCAGGTTACAATGTAGAACCGCAAGAACCGTCATCTTTTTATATAACAAATCTAAACGGACGATTTATGGAACGGTCTTTTGCAAATATTGCCTCACCAGAGACAGAAGCATGATCAATGAACTTTTTTGATGTCGCGTGTGATATCGTCCATGGCATATCGAACCTCGCTCACTTTGTCTCTGACAACCGCCGATAATCACCTGAGACATTTACACTGACAACACTTTGGGGTCAATCTAGAACAGAATCCGCACTTATAAAAAAAATTAAACCTAAAGGCTAACACAACAACCCAGCATGACTCATCACTGGATGGGAAATGCTGACATGGAGTGTGGGGCTAATCGTGCCACAACTGTGTTGGTGGTATTGAGTGTTATTTCGCTGAGTGTGTGTTTGTGTGTGCCTGTGTGCGTGTGTTTGTGTGTGTGTATGTGTGTGTGTAAGTGTGTGTGTGTGTGTGTTGTGTGTGTGTGTGTGTGTGTGTGTGTGTGTGTGTGTGTGTGTGTGTGTGTGTGTGTGTGTGTGTGTGTGTGTGTGTGTGTGTGTGTGTGTGTGTGCGTGTAAAACATTGTGGGATCTTATTTACCTTTTAAAGGATCCATACCGTCCACGAAGATAGGTTTCCTGTATTCCATGTGCTGCTAAGTCAATTGATAATCATGATTTATCACTTGCAATGTCGTCAAGATCGGCACTACAGGACTACAATGCTGTATCAACGTGTCATAACACATATTAGTTAGTTGTTGTTTTTTCGACGTCGCCAAAGCTTGTACTCAAGATGAAGCATACCAGCCTTCTTAACCTAGATGGACAATAATCTGATCAGTCAACGAAGTGATATATCATTGTGAGATGCACACCATACATATGATGGAGTAACAGTGAAAGCTGTTATTTTTTAATATATTCCTTTAATTGAAGCCAATTATGCCCTCACATCACATGCTGGCCATACAAAACAACGAAATGAAATCTCGCATCATGGTAATTGCTGTGTTTGCTAAAGTAGCTGTGCAAACATAATGCTTTATAAAGTTTGATGTGATAAAACAAATGAATTATACATGTTAATTTCTTCATTGGCTAAACATGAACGTGAAATTGCATTCCATCAAATTCACCAGCAATTTATCATGCTAAAATGTTGAATTGTTATTCAGGCGTTGGATGCTATGTTTTATGATACTGCAGCCCACACAGTGACATCATTGCAACCGGTCTGTTTCATGAATGCAAATGACGATAATGATGCTGGTATTGAAGCTTATATACATATATATAAATATATATGAATATATATATATATATATATATATATATATATATATATATATATATATATATATATATATATATATATATATATATATATATATATATATATATATATATATATATGTGTATATATATGCATACACACACACACACACTTGCTATGCTTTTGTCATAACAGAATGTGCCACGCTGTGGAATAAGCTTTATATCTTGATCCATGACCCGTGTAGCATTAAGCGAGTCTATAGATTCAGTATTTCAGCCCTGTATTCATCTGTGTAGCATATTTACTTCTGGGCTTGATCACAAATAAATACACTGTAGAACGAACCCAGTTCATCAGCCTTTCTGAATAGATTCAAAGCCAGTATTTGTTATCAGCATAACACTACAAATCAATAGAGAGCGGAAATGTTAATAGCATATTTTCTTTGACTTCCCGCGTGCTGGTTATCAATAAAACCTAAACGATGTGTGGTGCTGGCCTTCCATCAATTAACCTTGTGGTGCTTCCCGTTAACTGTCAACCAGCCCGATCA
>CM067358.1:48226766-48319266 GCA_034190875.2 Urechis unicinctus | reverse complement strand
CTGAATAAATCACGCTTGTAATTATGAGGCAGACTTACTGACGTTATGAACAAAGCTATATTGTAACACTACATTTCACTTCATGTCTTTTGTGACCGTCGGGGATTCGACGATGGCTTGCGAGAGGTGTAGCGAGTAATTGATACGGCGAACTGTAGATGTAATCCTTTATTTACGAAGTTGTAGATCGGCATGCTCTGGGGATGTTTGGATGGTCTCTACTACAACTGTGATGTTGAGATGTTCGAAGTTCGTAGATGCGTACGATATATATTTCCAAGTCTGATATATGAGGTTTGTCGTTGTATTTATAGAGCAAAATGTGGGCTGGACATAGGTGGCGCATTCTGATTGGATGCCCACTGGCATCTGCCCACACTGGACATTGCCGCAATTACTGACTAAACATGAAAGGGATTAAGGTTGAATATTGATAAGGTTTAAAGTAGAGATCAAAGGGCCTGGTGTTAATTACCTGTAATTCTGATACGTTTCGGGAGTAAAAGGGTTTGAAGTTGATAGCTTGGAATGTTAATTGTGTGAGGGCTATGGCTAGATCGAAATAAGTTCTGTTTGTTTCAAAGGGATTAGTGTATATGACGTGAATTTAGAGGTCCTGAGAGTCTTGTGAAATGTATGAGGGTCTGACTGTGATAGAGGGCTGTGATATATGCCTCTTCTTTGAAAAAGGACACTCCGTGTCCTTGTGTTAAAAACTAGATATGCATGTGTATGTTGTGTTTGAGCGTGCCAATCAAAGACAATATTGCATACATAAAAATAATCACAGAACAATACCAGAACACAAACAAAATAATAATCACAAATCAATACCAAGTACAAAATGTATAATCTATGATAATAATATTTTGAATTATTTAGTAAATAATACTTTTAAGATAAGAGAGTTATGATTCAAACACAATGTCAATCAATTGACCAAAATACAATATGCATTATTTACAATAATATTCTAAATTATCTACAAGTAAATAAAACAGTGACAATAAGACAGTTACAGTGACAACTGATCAAGCAAAACATTATGAAGACAAAAATTTATATACATATGTAACGATGTAGAATTTCAACAAGTTAAATATATGCGATTTGAACCACACAAACAAAAATGGCTCAATTACTTGAAACTTTAAATGTTCGAGTCCTTAATGATGTTTCAAATGTTCTTCAAGGATTTAATCATTTGAGATAATGAAATTAGGGGATCCTGCGTCCTAATTATAATTCGATGGTGGCAACGCATGCGCGGTATTTAGGTAAATCATTTTCGTTTTGTATTGTACATGAATGAAAAATTAGAGATGTGGTAGGGTATAAAAAAAAGTATCTAGACGATGACATGTTTACATACCTATATACATGCTAAACTTAGTTACATTAAACAGCATTTTTTTTTACTAACATCTTAGTTGATATAATTACAATATTATACATTCAAAATATATGAAATCAAAGTTAAGTTGCATTAAAGTAAACAGTAATTTTATAATAAACATACAATTACTTTGTTAATGTAAAGAGATTCAGCCTATACTTGGGCAAACCAGAGCATCGTTCGAGACAGTATGCCGCTACAAGGTGCTATTAGTGTCGGCGCGCTTTTTCGAGCAGGGGGTAGAGGATGGGGCTATGGGGGATTCTGGATTATAATAAATTGGTTATTGATTATTGGTAAATTGATTATTGATAACAATTCCCTTGAACATAATGGATAATACTCTCGATTCCCTTAGCCAGTTTGGTTAGCTCATACGATTCGCTGTATTCGAGTGAGGGCATTGTCTAGCCTACTGTTTAACAAGCGACATGTAGGTACTCATGCGTTTCAAACACAAGTGTCAGTCTGTTTGACACTTTAATCATGGCATTGACATATTGTTTTAACATTTCTAACATAGCTGTCCCGAATAGGGAGCTAGACAAATCACCAATAAAACTTAATATTGGCACTGCGTTTCTTAATTATCACCGTGTGCTTTACGTCCGGTATCAGATTAGAAATTGCTACAGTTACTTTATCAACACGCATCTTGAATGATTCACGAGCGTCGTAGAAATTAGTTTGTGAGGGAACCTGCAATGAAAAAAACGTATATCGATTGTGTACTGCTATCCAGTATATATATGTTTATCCTATCTCCAGCCGATTTACAATACCGACATTTTATGGTTTGGCTCTAAAGGTGTCGACAGAATTTCGTTCAAAAGAGTTCAATAAAAAAATTTATCAATATCGGTTGTTAAAATGACTAGATAGACGGGAAGAAAACAAAACAAGACAAGAGTGCAAATACAACTATCAAACGATCCTGACAATGCCAGTAATTGTAATCCATAATGTTCAAGATCAATAAGTATCATAACGGCGAGCTTGTGGATGAACTGAAGTAACCTTTGGTTTTATTCACTTTTTGTGCTTTCTTATTTTACCTTGATTTGTCCGTTTTATATGAAATTTTTCAATCAAGTGGTCCGGTATGTGAGAAGCTAATTCCCAGCTGGACGTCATAGGTCCTTTCCACTTGACTTTGTATATTGGTAGTCCGTTTTTGTTTTTGCGTTTCTTGAGTAAGCTATCAATTTGAATAAATATTGGATCACCAGGGGGGAAATGTGATAGCTGCGATTGTGGCTCATTTACAGCTTGAGTATTTGTTTGTCTGTTGGGAGCGAGGGGTGTTGAAGTTTGACTACTTTGTGATGGAGGAGATTGTGTTGATGGATTAAGAATTTGAGAGGGTGGAATTGAGGATGGTGTCATTTGCGGCTGCTGCGAATGAGTAGAAGTGGAAGGATGTGACGGGGAAGGGATGGTTATGTCATTGGTTGTTCTGTGTATCAGCTCATCAAGTGCAGGATTTGTGGGTCTGTTGGCTGGATCGTAGTAGGGTTTGAGTCTATTGGCATGGATTCTCGAGCGTACAAGACGATGCGTGTTACAACTAGCGAGCTTGTATGTGTGGTTGTCGCTACTGTGGCATATGTAATAAGGTCCTATCCACCTTTTGATTAATTTGGCCGATTTACCTTTCGGCGTTTTAGAACAAAACAACCATGCACGTTGTCCAATTTGGTACTTCGGTTGACGGGCCTTACGATCGCGCGTTCGCGTGTTCTTCTGTTGAGCGGCAAGTTGATTTTCTTTCGCAAGGGTCCGAGCAGTTGTGAGATTTTTGTGTACGGACTGCATGTGCTGGTCGGCTGTTTTGTTGATTGCGTGGACGGAAAGGCTCGCTATGACATCATAATACTTGGAAGGATGTCGGGCCAGTCCGACTGGTTTTCATTGATATAGGCACGCAAAGCTGTACCAATAACGGAGTTCATTCATTCGCAAGTACTATTTGACTGAGGATGATAGCTACTGGTTTCAACTTTCACAACTTGGAAAAGCTTACAAAGTTCTTTTATGAGGGTTGACATGAAATTACTTCCACGATCAGATACAAGTTTCCGCGGAGCTCCATATCTGCAAATTATATCATTGTAAAGATGCTTTGCAATTTCAGAGGCGGTTTGTGTTTTTAACGGAAAAGCCTCACACCACTTGCTAAACGAATCCACGAAAAGCAGAATGTACTGACTACCATCTTTTGCTTTATGGAGTGGACCCAGTATGTCCATATGCCACCTAGAAAATATTTCATCGGGTGGTATAGGATTCAGTGGAGCTGGATGGGCATGTATATGGCGCTTTGATTGTTGACATGTTAGGCATGACTTCACGTATTCCTTGATATCGGATACCATGTTAGGCCAGAAGTATTTAAGCCTGATAGCCTCTAAGCACCGCTCCTCTCCTTGATGTCCTCCGCCGGCTAGTGAGTCGTGGTAAGAACGCAGAACGTCATCTCTTAGTGAATGCGGCATTGCAACCTGTTTGATCAAGCGATCTATGCGCTTACCTTTACCTCTGGGTGCGTACAGATGGTAAAGTATGCCCTCTTCGAGACTGCAATCAAATGACTCGACAACAACTCTATGGGCTTCTTGTACATCAGTAGGGGGAGATGTTTTCTGTCTTGTAAGTAATGATATATGGGGCCAAAATGATCGTCTTCCTTTTGGAGATCGGAGAGTGATTTTGGGGTCGAAGTTGATAATTCACAGATCAACGTTACGGGATCAGCCTCGCGGTAAGCGTCTTGGCTGTTCGCTAGAGCTTGTAAGGCGTTTACACTGTGCTTAGGTACCTGCGCTGCCGTTGGAAAAGCGTACGTAATATCGTACACGTGTTCCATTCTCGACAGAGCATCAGCGTTGCCGTTGTTTTTGCCAGGGCGGTAAACTATTTTACAATTAAATCCCTGTAGCTCGATACTATACCGTAGCAGCTTAGGTGATTTGTTTTGCTTAGCGTCAAATAGGCTTTCCAAGCCTTTGTGATCCGTATACACTAGAAATTGGTTGCTACCTTCCAAGTAAGTTCTAAAATGGCGTATACCCTGGATCACTGATAAACACTCTTTTTCGTGAACAGGCCAATTACGTTCAATTTTTGAAAGCGATCGACCGGAGTACGCAATGACATGTTCTTTATCATCACTCGTTTTTTGACCGAGTACATAGCCAATAGCATAGTCAGAGGCATCTGTATAGAGGATAAATTGACGTTCGTAGTCAGGAAATTTCAGAACAACGGGTTCTGATGTGAGCTTGTCCTTAAGCACCTGAAACGCATTTTGACAGTCATCAGTCCATTGAAAATGGACGTTTTTCTTCATGAGGTCATTAAGCGGTCGTGCGACATCGGCAAAGCCTTTGACAAAGCGTCGGTAGTAGTTACATAGTAGTATAGATGTTAGCGGTACTGGCACACCTATCTGATATGATTATGACACACCTATCTCATATGGGTGCAACCCAGAAAACACACATATACAGGGTGACTCACATGAGCCAGCGAACTGCTCGCACCTCCCCCCACCATATAAGCCCAGCCCTTCCAGCCCCTATGGTATAGGCCCACTAAAGAGGGCGACAGCAATGTCAACCATCTACAACAGGACTCTGAGGAATAAGCTCTTCTAAACGACTCACACGCTCCAAAAGGTGCTCATACTTCGATACCAATTCCCTCACCTTCTCCTCTACACCAGGACCCTGAGGAATAAGCTCTTCTAAACGACTCACGCGCTCCAAAAGGTCCTCATACTTTGATTCCAAATCCCTCATCTCAATCTCAAGGTCCACCTTCTTCTCCCATATATGTTCCACATCTGCTTGCAGCTCGGCCACCCCAATATGTTCATCGGTGCTCATTCTATACCTCAGCTATCATATGTTCAACAAATCAACGCGTGCCCATAGGCCAGAGTGTCTACACCACCTGGAGCTATCCACCGCTTTGAGTCAAAGGGGGAGAGAGACACCTTGTTAACGTGGAGCCCATATATTTTATGGCAGTCACTCCTGAGCATGTTCATTCCGTGGCGAAACTGCTTTTGGGCGAACAGTGACTCCACGTACTGAGCGTGTCGTAGATGCTTCTTCACCACCACCTTCTTCACACCCTTAGCTCTTTTTATCTCGCCCTCATCAGACTTCAGGATAGAGTACATCTTAGGGCGCAAACCAACGTACTCCTTGATGGGCACGCCAGCGCACTCATCCTTCATCTTACCAAGAACCTTTTTGTTTTTGTCACTGTGCAGGGCATGAGAAGGGTCAAAGTTACTAGTGTCAAAGAGATGCCCATCCTCCCTCATATCAGCATAGACGTCAGTGGTACGGATCTCAAGCAGCAGCGAGTCTGTGTCTGTGTAAAGCAGGTTAATATTACTGTCATATCTAGCCTTCATGGTATTGTAGTAAAAGTCATACATCAAGTGCTTGGAGAGGTCCAGAATGCACATGCCAACGTAGACGGGACGGTTCAGCACTAAGCGAGTCTTGTGCATATGCAGGGCAGCTAGATCATCGTCAAACACTTTTTGTCGAGCATAGGCGGGGCTGGCCACAAGCCTACGTATTTTTTCTTTTCCCGATGAGCGCACAATCTTGACGTCGACTCGCGCCTCCGGAGATTCTCCATCGTTTTACCAAAGACGGAGTTATTCATAAGTTTATAGAGATCCTTCTCAAAGTCGCTGTTGGCGGCCTTGCGCAGATCTGTATTCATCCTTATGTAAGGCTCCATCCATGGACTCTGTTCAAAGACAAGCGCACGATGAATCTTGGTGAGTCTCAACCCCAAAGACAGATATAGCTTGGGGTTCCTGTAGTGTACCACATACTTCTCCTTGTTCCGCAGGTTGGGCACCAGTTTTTCAACTCCATTTCCGGTGCTCCCCAATGCACCTAGGAGATCTTTCTGGTAGTCTGACAACCACTCATTTTGCACAAGAAGCCGCTCTGGCGCTAGGGGGTAATCGTTGTGTTCGTCATGAAGCGCAGCAGGATACTCCAAGTCAACCTCAAGTATATACCCCGTTTCAGCATCATCGGGATGGTCCTGGATCTCTAGGTTCTCAGGCCGTTCCACCCACTCAATACCCAAAGTAGGTAGGGCTTGGCTCATCGCCCACCCATACAGGTTGTTGGCATCGAGGTACTGGATATAGCTCGCTGGCTTATCCTGCTCAAAGCCCTCCACATATGGGTTGTTCGCTTTAGCGTGGCGATGTGATACCATGCTTATCCCACCGCGCAGCCCCTTCTCAATAAACAGGTGCTTGTCATAATCGGTGAGAAGCTCGAGTTCCACCCCTGTGCTCTTAAGAAGCGCATCCCACGACAAACCGGGGCTGGTATAGTAGTGGGCCGGATCCAACCCGTATTGCTTAAGACAGGTTTTGCGGAATGTTTCAAACACATCGGCCAGGAGCAGTACATCCGTGCATAAGTAAAGGTCATGGTAGTACCCCATGTTTTTACAACCAAACGCGTTCCAGACTTTCTGGGCGTGTTCATAGTCTGCAGCAGATATACCCTGTTCAGAGAGCTTGCTGTAGAAATCATGGATCGGCGGCAGTGGAGCATCAAACTTATCCCAGCCATCCATGAACTCCTAGGGATACACTCCCTTACGCAGCAGCAAGCGCCGCTTCATCTGGTCTGGCTCGTATTCCGCCGTCACAGCAAAGGCATCTGGATTGTTAGCAGACACAAGCTTGTCGAGCGAGGCTAGGAGGAACTGTGCACTGTCAATGAAGCGCAACTGTCCGATTGACAGGGAGATATACTTCTCCATGTTATTTGGGATGCAGTTGATATTGCCCTCCACTTTGCTTATACCCTGCATCAAGAGAATGGAGTCGTAGCCCCGCAGGTTATGGAACACCACAGGGATGGGTGTTGTCTTGGGACTCAGCCGAAGTTTCAGGTTACACACGTTATGGGCTGGCCTCTGTACAAGCCTGTTATATGGCAGTGATCGCGAACAGAGTCACAGCCCAGTTTTTTTCTTGCACACATGACAGTGAGTTGCAGCCTTATGTGCCCTTCTATCCTCCCGAGTCATCCGCATAGGGACAGGCTTGGACAGAACTGCTTTGATCTTTTGCTCCTCCTGCTGCAGAGCCTGTAAGAACTTCTCCACAACATCGCTTCCTCTATAAACCACAGGGGGTTCTGTCTGCCCATCACATCGGACAACCACATAGCCGTAACCACATGGCTCATGCTCCTGCGTTCTCTGCGTGTTGCTCTTACCAGGATTAGGCGCAGGTCCCGGAAGCTTCACTGTGAGCGCCTCAAAGTCGGCATAGATAAGATAGGGGACGGCAAGCTGTTTCTGCCAGTTCTGGAAGGATAATATGTTCTTCCCTTCCTCAGGCATGTCAACTCGCACAGCAGTCTGCCCGATACCCATGCACTCAGGTTTGTGCGCCAGGAGCAGTTTCTCAGTGGTGTATCCATGCAAGCATCGCTCGCAGAAGAACTTGCGGTGCTCGTACTTACTCTGGTCATACAGCAGGCAGTTCAGGTCTTCGATCTGCGTGTAATGAAACCTACCGTCCTCCTCAATCAGCATGAGGTTTATACATGGACCAGGCTGTCTGCTGATACGGTGAACGATGGTGGCTTTTTCCATCCCAGCCAAAGACATTCAAGCCGCCTACTTTAGCATGTTTTTCTATCTTCTCAATCTGCGAGATGGGTGTTGGATAGTCCACACCTTTTCCTTCTAAGAGTCTTAAGAGCGGCTTAATGTTATATTTTGATGGTCGCTGCGGGTTCTTGGCAACCGGGTGCAGAGCCGCTTCAATGGAATATAGAACGCAGTGTGGGTCGTTTGTGTTTTTTACGTTTCTAATTGCCTTCTTTACCGCCAGCTTTCTCGGCAGTTTCAGGTAGGAGCCACCTTTCAATGGCTGGTAGTTGGCAATATCAATCCACAGAGTTGTGACCGCCTGAAACTCCCAGCCAGAACCTTGGTTGGTCCACTTCTCCAACCGCTCTTGGATATTAGCATTGCACTGGTCCAGCTCATCGTTAATATCTTCTAGGGAGAGAACCACCTGCTGCTTATTACGCAATACAGGCTCAAAATACTCAGTGCTGTCATCATCTGAGTGCTTGGAGAGTCTTACCTTAAGGGCAAACTGACACTTGATTCCACCTAGCTCTTCCCGCTCACCAGTCAAAACTTTATGCATCTTCCGACGCATGCCCTTAAAGAACATCATAAGGTCCGAGCTAAGGGGGTGAGACTCAGGAACGTTCATCACCCATCCACGCAAATAGTTTTTAACAGCCCACTTAGTCTTCTTGAAGGCAAGACGCGCTGTGGGGACTGGGGACTGGGTTGTGGGGATGCGTGGGGCAGGGACAGGTCTGCGTGGGGCAGGAGTGGGGACAGGGTACAGGGCCTGTTACAGGGGACTTTCTTTCCGAGCAATATCCATGGGCACTTGTCAAATACTACCATTGTTATATATATAGATATCTATTAGTCTAATTGATAATACCGTCTGGCGGCAACTGGGTATCGGACGGCACCACAAGCAACTCCTCCTTTACAAAGCCACGGAGAGGTCCATCCAGCAAATAGTATAGTACAGGCTCACCAGATTTAGTGACAGAGCTTCCAATCCGGTAAACATTGAGTGACCACACAGGGTCAGTGGCCCGCCGCCGGTGGTCTTGCTCTGCCTCACCAGGCTGGTAGAGGTAGCGAACGCCAACATCAGAGGGAAGCTTTTGCTCTTTGACCCCCAGAGGGCGCCCTGGTACGACTGCAGAGGGCTCTTGTGCAACTCGTTTTGGCTTTATAGCATCTTTAGGTTTTTTTTTCCAGTCAAGCGGGTCACCTCATTATTTATCGCAGAGACTACAGCCTGCAGTCGAGAAACCCACTCAGTCGATCGTTTTCCAGTATTCCTTAACTCTACGGCATACTGGTGACCAAAGAGTCGTTCAGCAAGGGTTCGGTTAAAGCGTTCCACTATACCCTGGTCTCGATGGATATTCACACGGCCACGCCTGACTGATACTCCATGTTTTACTAACAGCTGATTCGCTGCACCCATAAACTCCCGTCCGGGGTCCACCTGAAGTAGTTTAGGCCAATGCAGTGGTCCTCGTTTGTATATATCCTCTCAAGTGCTCCTGCGACCTCCTTAGCCTCTTTTGTAGTCAATGGCTCAGCCGCTTTGTAGCGCGAGGCCACATCAACCAATGTTAGGGCATACCTGTAAGTGCGGCGCTTCACAACGTCATGAGGAAGAAATAAGAGATCGGCTTGGTGAACCTCATTAGGGACAGGGACATCAAACTTTGGCCTGGGAATGTGTTTTGGCACCGGCAGGTAGATTTGCCATATAGCTTGCTTTGTTAGCCACCCCCTGGCAACTTCCTCAGAAACCCTCGCTTCTGTTGCAAGCTTCTTGATAGCTGTAATGCCTTTCCAGTATCCCTTAGGACTATAGTAGATCTTTTGCATGCGACGATCCATATACAGAAAACGTTCGAGTCTCCAAATGACCTACTTAGCAAGCCTGTATGCAACCAGCCCAGTCGCAGCCATACCCAGTATAATGAACGCCACCTCACGCCCCCTCTGTTCATCTGAGGGCTCGTAGAAGTCTGAAAGTTGCGGCTCAGAGCCCAACGGGTCGATGGTTTTATTCGTAATCAGGGAGTACTCACGCATAGCCTCGTCCGCATCCCTAAAAGTATGCTCGGCATGTCCCTGGCGGCGTAGTTGCTCATTGATGAAGTCTAAACGCTCAGTTCTCTTCTTGGCCCATGCTGCCTGAGCAGATTGAAGCTGCTTGATTGCCATATCATGGCGTTTACGTTCCGCATCCACTTGGCTGCCTCGTAATTTAGAGAATAAAAAGTTGCTCCCAGAGAATGCAAGGGCGTTAACAAGAGCACCCCCAACAAGTAGCGCGAGTGTGGCCATTACTTCAGTATATCAACTGGTAAGATTCCTTGTTTAATTAGCATATCCTTTGTGGCCATAGCTAGTGATACATCGACAACAGCCATAGCCAGGTCCCGTGGGGTGAAATCAAGACGTGGCACCCCACCACCCAGAGCCATCTTAGCAAGCTTGGCATAGCCTATTGAAATACCGGAAACAACTACACCGTGGTACAGAGCGTTTACGAGCATTTTTCCATCAGTAATTATTGGTGTTGTCATCTTATTCCATATAAAACGGATCCTTTAAATGAGCGTCTGGAGGCTTTTGTACCAAAACCTGTTTAGGGTGTGAGGCTACCATCTGGTGCCTGTAGCAATACAATGCCAACACGCCAACACCGCCGACAACTAAAGGCACAGCCCATGTTGGCCACGTCCACCTTTCCATAGGTTTGCTCGTTGATATTGGCTCGACAGCTTCGTCTCTACCATCTGTAAGCGCTGCCTTAGCCTCTCGGAGCTCTCTCAGAAGCTTATTTTGATTGGCTTTTCGAGCTGCAGCACCCTTTCGTCCTGCCGCAACCTTTTTTTAGCGTTTTTTGTCACTGACGTTATCTCCACCGGTGTTGTCTCCCCTTGATTCGTGTTCGTTTCTTCCATGTTTACTTACTAAATTTATTTGTCCAATTGATAGCTCTTAGTAAGCACCTGTTATAGCGGAGTTAAGCACATGCTATAGCGGAGTTAAGCACATGCTATATCAGAGTTAAACACATACTATAGCGCGGAAGTGCTGTCTTCCTCTCCACCGGCCCCTGTTGTTTCGGTGCTTGTTTTTCCAAATTGACAGTGCTTAACTGTTGTTAAAGCCGCAGTTAAGGGAGCTAAAAACATACCATAGCGATGATATAGCTCACAAGTGGCAGTGCTTAGCGCGTGTCCAACAAACGGGTCCGTCTTGAGGTCAGTAATTAGCCTTGGCTGGTGTTCTGGTGGAATTGGTAGAAACATACAAGCAATACCTGAGTATAGCTGTAGCAGTGTCTGACCTAGAGTGCGCGTCATGCTAGCGCCTAGCCGAGCCTCGTATCTCACATACAGCTTTATGATCTCTTCATCAGACATTGATTCAACCTGGTCAATTGTAAGGTGCTCCAAACCAAGGTACTGACGGGCCTGACCGCCGGCTATGACGGCAGTAAGCCTATCTCTCTTAGAAGACATATCTACACTAGGGGTGCAACTAGGTTCCGCTCCCACAGACTTTGTCTCCACTAAGGTAGTCGAGTCCTGTTCAAGGTTCAATAATGGTATCAGGATCCATGAATATACGTATACACCTTCGAGCTTCAAAATACTGCACCGCTACCCAGATGAAGAAACCTAAATTGATTACTGAGGCAGCGGCTGCTATCAAGGCCAATATCACTTCAATCGACGGCATATGCAGTAGGCTGATCAGTCTTCAGCAGCAGTTTTGCGTGCTTGGTCTTTGCTAGTAGTTGGCGTACAGTGGCACGTTCCTCCTTTGTTGGAATTACATCATTTTCACGTAAGGCGTCTTCAAACGAGTCACGGTCCTTGGTGTGAAAGAGCACCATCCAGCGAGTCTGCTCACGTAAGTCCTTCAGCACAGAGTTTGTACTTTTGGGTGAGGACCCAGACACTTTGTTGCGCATGGCGGCCGCTAAAGGCCAGTTCGGATAACATGTCTTTTTTCTTGGTTAGGGCCTTTGTTGCCGAACAGTCATCAATAATGTACAGGGTTGGCTCGCCCTTAAAACAATGGTAGAAAGCCCTCAGGTGGTCATGGAGCCGCTCCCCTGGATCAACCACGTACACCTCTGAATCATCCCACACCCATGACCGCGTCCGATAGGCCTCGTTGAAACGTATGGTAGGGCAGAGGATTACAATATGCTCGAAGGCACCAAAGAAGGGCCCTTCAAGTAGGTCGAGGATGAATGCGGTTTTCCCCCATCCTGTCTGCCCACAACAATTGCCGAACAGGGACCATCTGGAAATGTAAACTTAGTAGACTGCGCTGACGAACCTGCCATCTTTAATGTTAAGCTGTGCATCCATTACAATATACATGTAAACGTTCAATGCGCCCGCCGCCTCTGCTTTTTTTGTGATCTGTATGGTGATGCCCTCAGACGCATTCTCCACAGCCCTGCCACTACCGTGCAGCTGGTCGTCATCACTCGTCCTTAAGTCGAGCCACAGACCATACTTGGTGGTTAGGTACTACTCTCCTAGGGACACGTCCGACAATGCCAAGTCTTTTAATGCTATTGCTACACTGGGGTCTCGTTTACTCGTTGCTGCAAAGGCCTTCTTCACCTCGTCCCACTGCTGGTAGCCACGCATGCCCTGGGCATAGAGCTGATTGGGGATGCCCTCAATGGTCACCTCTCGACCTTCGTTATCTTTGGGTTGTAGAACGAATCTGTTTTCCTGGCGTATGAGACATTGGCTGAGTCTTCAAAGAGCAGTAGGATGCCCTTCATGCTGCGAGCCGGCACGTTCAGGTTGATGTTCCACAGTGTATCTCTTTTATTGTATACAAGCTTCCTGTGACGAAGCACACGGTCATACAGAATCGAGAGCCGACTTGTGTACTGTGTGCGTATCATGCGGGCCAACTCTGTTTGGGTAACCATGTCATACTCCAGCGCGAGATGCCATCAATTTTGTAGCTTGCAGCGGTGTCGCCTGTTGCGTGAATCACACGCGGTTGTTAGTCGTTGAATGTGAGCTCGTATTCCAGTCTGTCACTAAGCGCACTCTCTGGTAGATGGCATGTGGCTCTCGAGGAGTTCAAAATCAAGCGGAACGTAGAACCTGTTACCCATACACATTGCCTTGTGTCCTCTTCCTCCGCCTCATCCTTGTCTCCTGCCCCCACTCGTATCTTAGTTGCGTTTCTGTCATCTGATGTGTCAATGCCCTGATACTGGAGGCCCTGTCTCTCCTGTGCAGTCCGCTACAAGTCGTGGTAACAGTGGTACACATCGCTGTCATCAATCATCAATAGACATGACCTCATTGCCAGAAATCTTGATTGTCAATTTCTTAACCACGGCGCGGCCCAGGTTTTGCACAACGCTGCGGTTAACATCAGTCGAGGTCAGCGTGATTCCTTTGCACAACGCTGCGGGCCGAGGTCAGCGTGATTGTGCTGTCCCTGAAACAATGACGTCGTCTGCGCCTAGATTGGGGAAGCGAACCAGCAGTTGTTGGTTCTGGTCAATAGTGCTTGGATTGTTTGTAACGCATACAGATTGTCGCACGCCCTTTACCCCAAGGGGTTCGCGTATCCGGCGGTGTGGGTTTAGTTTGCGTCCGTAAGTACTCGTCATGTTGAATGCTTAATTACACTTATATCTTTAACACACAGACATGGAGTTTGATAACCCCGGATTTGACGATGCAGATGAGGAGGGGGCTATGGGATGGGAGAGTAATGAGACTAACTTTGATGATGAGGAGACTAACCTGATTGACGAAACGTTAGATACATCGAGTACGATTAGTCCACCTTGGGCTATTACTGAAATGCCTGCGGGGTTAACAGAAGATCAGGTGGGTTCCAAAGAAGAAACTGAAGTCTTAGTTACGAGGTGGGAGAAGGCAGTGTCTAAGCATGGGCTGCAGGCCACTCTGGAGTTTAGATCGTCTCAACAAGGTGACCTTTGGGTTAAGTGGGGCCGAGAATGAAAGCTTCTTACATGGAAGAACAATCCAAACAAATTCCTCTCTCCTAGGAGTATCCTAGATTACGGTGGTACACAGCTTGCTCGGGCTCTTGGAGTGACCCCTGAACTATCCACAATGGCAGCAAAAGCCCTACAAGGCGTTGACCAAGCTGCTGCTAAAGCGGAAGCTGCACTTCCAAAGTTAGAAATGAGCAGCCCCGAAGCCATGACAGAGCAAGGTGGTGTGGAAGAAACAAGCTTCATAGAGGGCGTTCATAACGCCATAGAAGACCTAGGCACACAAACAGACAACGAACTACCACTCAGAGAGCTTATGGGGCTTGATAAGGCTATGCAGACCCAGAGGGGTGAGCTGGTCAATAACCTAGCTAAGATAACTGAGATAGAAAGGAATATAAAACAGCGGGAAGCTAAAATGGCAAGCCTGGAGGAGGAAGGGAGGGGTGATAGTCGAGCATGGAGATTCCAAGCAAATGAGCTTGCAGAGCTGCAGGACCTGCGGAGTGCCTGTATTGAGGCTGCCTCTGAAAACCGTAACCGTCTAAGGACCCAAATTAACCGCATCAGGGAAACGATCAACAGACTTCTTAACGAGGACACAACACTAGCTGAGCGTGTACGCACTCTGTTCAGAGAGCAGGGTATAACAATCGCCTCCATACTCACTGCGATTGGATTGGCAATCTCGACCCTTGTAGTTGCTTTGACGGGCGGAGGGAGCACTAGTCCAACCCCGGCACCAACGCCGACGCCAGCTGATAAGCCCGGTGTAAAGGAATGGATTAAAAAACAGCTGAACTCCTTGGCAAACGTCCTGAAGGGCCTAGCCGGTAAGGCAGCAGCTGCCCTTCCAGGAATCATTGGCTCCATCGTATCATGGCTGCTTACGTCAGCTGCAAAGGTGGCTGGTTGGATGGCAGAACATGTATGGGCCGCAGTTGTGGCGGTGGGGGGAGTTATCCTCCTGATACTCCGTGACTTACTACGTAGCAAACCAAAGCACAGCTAAGCCTATAGCGATTCCACCTATAATAAGAGCGGTTTTCTCATCCTCGTGCGCCCCACGCAGACCGGTCTCGGCCATAGGGGCGGGCCCTGGAGAGGAGAGTTCCATATCTGTATCTGGCGGAGGGTCAAAGCTTCCTCTATCCGGAACCACCGGAACCAAGTTGACATCAGCATTGCTGCCTATCTGCTGCTCCTCAGTTGCAATGGTAATCAGATTGTTGTACCCAGCAACGTCTCCAATGGCGAGGCTCATATCAGACGGAGCCATGTACAGGCCCGTTCCAAACACATAATCAACCTTTGAAGAGGCATTCTGGAGGACGTTCTGATACCGTCGGGTAGATGAAGGAATATCCACTGGGTAGTTGATGGCATCCTCAACGTTGGCCTTAAATTGCTTTTGGGCATCAAAGGACGTTCCAACACCTAGTATCTCTGAGCGGGTCTGCGCCTGAGCACTAAGAATGCCCCACACATAGGTCCGAATGCTGTCGTTCATCCGTGAGATACCTGGGGACGTAAACCCCTCCGATTTGTCCAGGATGAAGGTGCTCCAGGCGATGTTTGCCCATTCTTGGTCTTGCTTTATGAAATCAATGTGCAGCTTGCCACCCTCCCGATAAAACCCTTTCTCAAAGGTTTGCACGCCGGAATCGTAGTGGTTGTGGTCTCCGTAATGAAAGATCACCCGTACCTTGTGTGTTTCGGGGTCGGTGAAGTAGATCCGCCCTAAGCCCTGGTTGCCGCCCTGCATCCTCCAGTCGCTGTTTTCGTCAACCCCAAACTCGTGGCAGAGCCAGTGGTAGATTCTCTTGTCGAAGGAATTGTTGGTAGCCGACCACGTGGCGTCATCTGGCAGTGCTATTCTCATTTCGTCTAAAAGTCTCCGGATGGTGTAGTAGACGTGGAACCTGTAGAGGTTACTTAGTGCTGGGGAGTCAGATCTGAGGTGGTCCAGGGCAGAAACTCCGCAGCCACTGGTTGCGCACCATACAACAAAGTTTACCTGGTTCTGCCAGTATTGCATGTGGTTGGTTCTCCAGCCAACTACAAGGCTGTCGTCGCTTATGTTTGGCACCACGTATTTATCAAACAGGTTTGAGAACTCTACACCAAACGCATCTGTGATATTATCCGATTTTACCTGGATGAGGAGATGTGTCAGATCCTCACGGGCAATATGGGGTAGGTATACCGGCCCGGTTTTGTACCTTTTATTCGTATTGAATGCACACTCTGTCAAATGTTCAAAGCGGCGTCGCTGTGTCCCTGCAAAAACCTATTGACAACACTGCGGGCGATCTATGTGTTGGCCTAAGGTCAATCACGTATACTGTGGGCTGGTACAATCTCGAATCAAACGAGACCATTCAATGGCAGTCAAGAAGTTCAGGAGAGGGAGGATCTGTCCAATTAAAACCTGGTCTCTGGAGTTTCAGCCTTCTTCAGCAGCAGATTACATCAATAGGTCTTGGTTTAGAGGTTAATGCTGCAAATGGGGTTATAACCCTCACAATTCCTGATAATGGGGCTGCAAGCATATCAGACGGTGTGTTAAAAATGTTGGGTCTTGATGACGGTCAGGGTAGGCAATTAATTCCTTCAGGTACTTACATAGGTGACCGGCCCATCAACTTTAGCATCTTTAACACAATTTATGTTCACATCAATCAAGTCAGCACAACGCACAACATGCTAGATGGTGCGCCCACTACGCTTCTTGAAGTTGTTGGCTTAGAGGGTGGCTCTTTCGGTGATATTATAACCACGAACATCGCTAATCCTGTCTGTAAGCGTGTCACTAGCGGAACAGTGCATGAGTTAAAGGTTCAGTTATGCGATAATTAAGGAAGGCTATTGGATAACCACGACTTACCTGTTAGCGTTGTTCTTGAATTTACAAGATGTCAATAAAAACGAGTATTTATGGACCTAGGCAAAAACCGGCAAACACTGTGCGTGGTGCTGACCTCTCGGAATATGCCACAAAGACCTATGTATCTTTTGGTGACTCACAAAAAATAAGTGCCGTAGGGGACACAATGGAAGGGGATCTTAATATGGATGGCAACATGATCACGGGACTTCCTATGATAGGCCTTCCATCCTCTGGAGGACAAGCAATGTCATACCAAAACACAATAGATCTGGTAACTACCGCAGCCAATTCAAGCGTTAGTAAACAAGGTGATGATATGTACGGAGACCTTGAAATGGGAGATAATAAAATAGTTCTGTTGGGAGACCCAATATCGCCTAAAGATGCTGCTAATAAAAAGTATGTTGATGACAGACATAGACAGCATTGCAGGGACCTGAGAGAACACATAAGCTCCCAAACGAAACATCTCATTACTATTTGGGCAGAAGCAAGTGGCCCCCTTCGCAGAGGATATGAGTGGTCGTTTGGCCATGGGGCTAGGGGTCGAGACTCACAAGACTCAAGCTGTGGATATACCATGACATGTGGTGGTAAGATCATTCGTATGGGGTTGTCTTCTGGTGTTGGTGCTGATACTGCTGCTATAACAGTCGTTCCTGTTATTAATGGAACGAATCAAGCGGTAGGAATAAGTAAGCCTGCTGACCAACGGGCTGTTGTAGTATATTTAGAACCGCCTTTACAGCTGGAAGAAGGCAACGTTATTAACTTTTATACAACCGCACAAAACAGAGGGGCGACTTGGTCTGTAGCTTCATTCCTAATTGAACTTGATATATAGACTTATGTATACAAAGACAGTATGAAACAACAACCAACGACTGCACCGTTAAATCCGGAGCCTCCTCCATGTGATCTGGGGCACTCCTATCGGCTGGATGAGATCAGTCTTAAGAAGCAATACCTTGAGAAAGAAATTGAAAAATATGGTGCTATGTACAAAAAATATAGGTGTGCAGTAAACTCAGTGGACGCTGTAGACACTGCTTTAGTTGCTGTGGGTATGTGTCTTGGCGCAAGTGGTGCAGGTGTAATGTCTACAATAGTTGCCATTCCTATTGCCACAGTGTTGGGTGCTACTGGAGCCGCTTGTGGGCTACTTGTAATTGCTGGAAAATTCATCAGTAGGCGGCTGACCATTAAGTTAAAAAAGCATGACAAGATCCGCATTCTCGCTCAGAGCAAATTGAATACCATTGCTGACATTGTATCGGCGGCGCTTGAAGATGGGTATATCTCAGATGATGAGTTTAAGCTCGTTTCGGTCGAGATCATAAAATATAGTCAAATGAAAAGTGACATTAAAGCAAAATGTTTGAAAAAGCGGCAGAATCGCCCCCTAGACCTGCTAAGGTATTACCCTGACAGTCCATTTGAAGAGTGGGGGTTGCTAGATATAATGGAGGCGGCGATAAAATCTTTCTGCAACGATCATACTGTAGTCAAACAAAATACGGACCAGTGGGAGACCACGAGGAAGGGCTGCGTTGGAGGAAGTGACTACTCCTCTATCATAGGGCAAAACTACTTCAGCAGCTATAGCAAGAAGCTGACAGAAAAAACTAGCAACGAGGGTGTTCGCTTTAGCACACCCTGCCTCTGGGGTACGACTTTTGAGGAGGTTGCAATTGCGGTATTGGAGAAGGTGTACGACACCAAGGTCTACGGAAATAATATCTATATTGAGGGCGGCGCGACGGCCTACTCTCCGGATGGCTTTTGTGTGCTCCCGATCCGGCGGGCTGAAGTGGATGCTGTCTGTCTGTGGCATCCTGAGGAGGTTGTGCTGCTCGAGATAAAGTGCCCCTACACTAGGAGTCCTGGGAGGGTGATTCCGAATATGTATAAGCCTCAGGTTCTGTTGGGGTTGCACCACAGTCCGGTGGCAACCATCGGGGTGTTTGTCGACTGCGTTTTCAGGTTGTGCTCCTTTGAGGACCTGGGGAGGGCTGAGGTGTATAACCAGGTGTATCACAAGGATCAGAAGAAGTATAAGGAGACGGTGGCTTGGGGGTGGGCGGGGGTGGAGGGGCTTGAAGACGGCGACTATAGTGCGAACGGGAGGTTTAATAGTTGCCTGGGCTTGAAACAGGAGCATCACGGTCCTTGGTTGGGAAGACCGAGTGGGATCACAGAGATGCCGACGGGGGCTTTCTACTGTTGGAAGCTCTTTACGATGAGATTGATAACCGCTCGTCCTGATCCCAACTTTATCGAGAAGAACGACGCTAAGGTTGCCCAGTTTATACAGGACCTCAACCGCGTGAAAAATGGAACTTACAGCGACGGTCGCAGATATTTATCACTCAATGACCTCTATGGTGACTAACTACTGGTGCGGGACTATACCATAGGGGCTGGAAGGGCTGGGCTTATATGGTGGGGGGAGGTGTGAGCGGTTCGCTGGCTCATGTGAGTCACCCTGTATATGTGTGTTTTCTGGGTTGCACCCATATGAGATAGGTGTGTCATAATCATATGAGATAGGTGTGCCAGTACCGCTAACATCTATACTACTTACATAAACCAAGGAACGCTCGCACTGCTTTAAGATTGGTGGGGCGTGGATAATTTATCATTTTGTCAAGCTTAGCCTGTTCCATCTCTACACCGGTGCCAGAAATCATGTGGCCGAGGTATGTAACCTTAGGCATGGCAAAGTTTCATTTTCCTGGTTTGAGGCGGAGATTTGCTTGACGCAGACGGTGAAATATATCTGAGAGATGTTGCAGATGTTGAGAGAAATCTGAACTGAACACTAAGATGCCATCAACGTAAACCATTGCGTACTTAGTTGATAGGTTTCGCAGAACATGGTTCATTACCATAGCGAAAACGCTAGGTGCATTCATCATTCCGAATGGCAAACGCTTGAACTGATAAACACCTTGATGACAAAAGCCGTTTTATGTGCCGTTGTTTTGTCGAGTGGGATTTGCCAAAACCCACTGGCACAGTCCAGTGTTGAGAATATAGTGGCTTTGTTTTGGCCAATCGTGTCAAAAACGTCTTCTGTATGAGGCAATGGTTGATGTAAGGGCTTTGTTACCTGATTCAGTTTGCGGTAATCGACTGCAAAGCGAAATGTGCCATCTTTTTTCGTGACTAGTACTACAGGGGCCTGCCACGGGGAAACTGAAGGTTCTATAAGATCGGCATCTTTCATAATCTCTATTTGTTTTTCTATTTCTGCCCGTTTTTCTGGACTTACGCGATAGGGAGCTAATCGAATGGGACTCGCTGTACCAGTGTCTATGAAATGTTCGCGGATATTTGAAGATCCAAGTTCTTTTAGGTTTGAGGCAAAAACATCCCTGTTTTTACCAATCAATATCATTATTTCACGACATTGTTCGGCCGTGAGGTTTGGATTCGGATTGACAAAGCCGAGTGCCTTCGCTGTCGCTATTAACTCGTCATCTGATTTGCCACTTGAACAGTCGGCGTTACAGCTGTTAACATTAACTTCGTCTGCCCACATATGAATGTCATTGTCGTTGAGCTTAGTAAGAGACGCTACTTTCTGACCTGCCCGAATGGTTATTGACTCGAAGTGCGGATTAAAAATCCTAAAGCTTGTTAGGCCTATATCACAGCCCTCTATCACAGCCAGACCCTCATACATTTCACAAGACTGATATATGAGGTTTGTCGTTGTATTTATAGAGCAAAATGTGGGCTGGACATAGGTGGCGCATTCTGATTGGTTGCCCACTGGCATCTGCCCACACTGGACATTGCCGCAATTACTGACTTAACATGAAAGGGATTAAGGTTGAATATTGATAAGGTTTAAAGTAGAGATCAAAGGGCCTGGTGTTAATTACCTGTAATTCTGATACGTTTCGGGAGTAAAAGGGTTTGAAGTTGATAGCTTGGAATGTTAATTGTGTGAGGGCTATGGCTAGATCGAATTAAGTTCTGTTTGTTTCAAAGGGATTAGTGTATATGACGTGAATTTAGAGGTCCTGAGAGTCTTGTGAAATGTATGAGGGTCTGGCTGTGATAGAGGGCTGTAATACTATTTAAGGGTTTGTATGTCTGACTGCTCAGCATAAATCAATTATGGACGCCGTAAATTAAAGACATCAAGGTTACAGGCCAAATATCATTCAATCAATTTATTTTTCCAACGAAATCAGTCACTAAACAGGTCTATTCCACAAATAACTCAATGCGTCGGTCTATTCCTCTAACGTACTCAATACATAGGTCTGTTCCAGAAATCACTCAATACAAAGGTTTGTTCGACAAACGTACTCAATACATATGTCCATTCGAAAAATCACTCCATACATATATCTACTCCAGAAATCACTGTGTTCATATGTCTATTCCAGAAATCAATCAATACATCGGTCTATTCCACAAACGTACTCACAATACATTGGTCTATTCCAGAAATCACTCACTACAATGGTCTATTCCAGAAATCGTCAAAAATATTTGACAGTTCCTCAGATTGCACGATGCATTCAATCTCGTGAATCGTGATGTTATGAGTAGCGGCATAATGAATAATTGACAATCACTAACTGTCAGATGATTTACTCGCCGTCAATGAGGTACCTCGTAAAGGGCGGATATCGAAGATTGTTTTAAAGCATATTAGGAGGTGGGGTTGATAACGCTAATGATGACTATTTCCGAGGTTAAACGATGCTAACAGCGCGCAAAACGAAATTCATAATGTTGGCTTGTATATTATTACTGCAGTTGTTTGTAACGATACAGCTAATCTTGTAAGGAATCATTAAAAGATGGGAAATGGGGCTTAAGGCCATATTCACGGGTAGGCTTGTGGCGGGCATGGTCTCTGAGATGAGCCGTATCAGATATTTATACTTCTGTTCACCCCGTGAGATAATTGACCTACCAATCACACTGCAGTATCTCAGCCTAACACTCCACACCTCATTAGTGTGGAGTTCACAGATCATCAACCAGGCACGGATGGTAAGGATAGCGGATATCTGATGCGTGCATTGCGGATATGCTGGTGAATCACTCCGTGATGCAACATCACAAACACGGTACTCGGATCGGAACTAAGCACACCTTTTCAGTACGCCTAAGTAAAATTTGCCTTGAATTGTGAACATCATTACAGCTACTGTAGACCGTATTTACAATTTCGACAGCGTTGAATATTGACTGTATAATTTGTATTTGAGTTCATACATGCGTGAAATAAGAGATTAATACTTAAATTAAATGTCTGACGAAACGTAGGACTAGATTGAAGAGCGCTATATATATATATATATATATATATATATATATATAATATATATATATATATATATATATATATATATATATATATATATATATATATATATATCTATATATATATACATATATATAGATATACATATATATATATATATATATATATATATGTATATATATAATTATATTTATGTATGCATTTTTTATATGTATATAAACATATGTACATATATTAATATATATATTATCTATATATATTTTATATATATATATATATATATATATATATATATATATATATATATATATATCTATATATATATATCTGTGAATATGGGTAATTTGTGTGTGTGTTTGTGTGTGTGTGTGTGTGTGTGTGTGTATGTGTATTTCATTGCGTGTACAATTAGGTTGATAGAAGTAACAGCCTTTATCATTTTGGGCTACGTTGACGCACATTTTGATATGTCATTCATAATTAATATCACCCCCCTGAACGGCCACACGTGTTATTCCTTTGATTATAAATAATTGTTCTTGGCCTTTTAACCCATCCTAGTATATTTTTGTCAAGTTTTGGAGGTGGGCCCCTGTTATATTTCCAATTCCTGTTTATATGATTTAGCCGTAAATCCGAGTGTGGCGAAAAATAGTGCCGATCCTCACTTGGACTTAACTTTTACTTGATCAGCCTTTGGAACACCTCTGGTACCGATGCAATTTAGGCGTGCTGAGTTCAATACAATTAATGTCATCGCAATCGTGAGGGAGACAGTAGAAACTATCAATTCTGATTCAAAGTTTCATTATGTAATCTACTTAGAGAAGTTCAAATCACAAAACATTTGATAACAATATATCTTTGATCAGTCAAATAAAAAGACGGACACCATTGTTCTATGTCTGCTGGATGCTACGTGAGTTAAATGTTAGTATTGTGAACACCCCTTAATACTTCCCTTATAAAACGTTCTTTACGGAAAAGTCTAAATATCGGGCAATAACATTGACGACGAAGATGGCAAATCCACACTACTTGAAATTGTCTTATGTTTTTTATTCGAAGTTCGGTATTACATATCTAAGAAGGATATTCTATTCCCTGGATCACATTCTCATAGTCTCGCTCAGTAAACAATCCCAATTCCTATTGGATATCTGATATATACTGAACTATGCTACAATTTATTTCATCTATGTGATACGATCTGTGTGCCCTTGTAATGGCGAGATATGAATATAATAGAATATAATATGACTTGTTTTGGTTGGTCTGACAAGACTTGAGGGTATGCCGTTTCTTCCTCCAACACAGGCAGCAGGTGTGTGCCTTAAGGGATATATACTTGGCTTGCCTTTGGTAAGAAGAAGCCGTGGAAAACATTTCCTGCGCATGAAGTAGCTATATTTTCTGTTTTGTTAACCAGCAGGCTGTAATAAGAGCCGAGGGATTTCGGGGCAACAGAAGTGATTCATGTATTCATTCTTATATTAATGTTACATTGTGCGTTCTTTTCCTTCCTTCCTGCTTTTATAGTAATGTAAGCTACAAAAGCTTGCTAAGTGGGCGGCGGCATTACAAGTCACACTACAGCATCACATTAAACATCTTAGTCTATTTACCTCGTCATCTCTAAAGATGATCAACAGATAAAACTGCAAACAAATGATAATTATTATTGGCTTAGGATGATAGCAGAGTTAAATTGACTTACTAGTTCAAGCCTCTCGGCAAGACTCATGAGTAATTGGTAAATGTGCATTACTATGTATTTTATTGCATCGCAACATTCGTTCTTCCATCTCATATCCCTAGTATGACCTGCGATCTGTATCTGTGTCGAATATTCAATACAAATGGCCATAGAAAAAATCCAATTCGCTTGTATTCACTTGCTGTAGAAAAATAGCACGTATTAATGAGAAAGCAAAAACAAGGCTTTTATGGGATACATAAATGCATGCGCTGCAAATATTGGAATCGAGGCTACAGATACGTTGCAATAGTATAAAATAAGGGTATGTGTGTGTCTGTGTTTAATTTATAGTCTTTTAAAGCATCCAGGCCATATGCAACTAGCAGTATGTGTAACTCAGAGGTGGTCACCACCAGGGAGCACGTCGTCTTGAGCGTCTCTACTAAGTTTGTTTTGAGAGGATGGGACCGGAATTTGTGCTGTCAATGGAGTGCCGTTCAGCTGCTTATGGCAATGTACGACTATTAAAATAGGGAACATTTCTATTAATATTTTAAGTATCACGAATATGGTCAGGTTGCAACGTAGAAACTCAAGAACCGCCATCCTTGTTTATAAATAAATATCAACGAACGATTGAACGGTCACTTGCATATATTGCCTCGTCACAGACAGAAGCGTGGCGTGTGATATCGCTCATGGCATACCGAATCTCGCTCACTTTGTCTCAGGCAGCCACCGATAACTGCCTGGCACATTTACGCTGGCAGCACTTAGGAGTCAATCTAGAACAGAATCCGCCATTATAAAAAATTACACTCAAAGGCTAACACAACAACCCAGCATGACTCATCACTGGGTGGGAAATGCGGACATGGCGTATGGGGCTAATCGGGTGACAGCTATGATGGTGTTATTGAGTGTTAGTTCGTTGTGTGTGTGCGTGTGTGTGTGTAAAACTTACCATACCGCCCCGAAGGTAGGTTTCCAGTTTTCCTGTATTCCATGTGCTGCTCTGTCAATTGATAATCATCATTTATCACGTGCCATGTCATCAAGAACGGATCTCTCTGTAACCGCCCCCTTTCATCACAGCGCTAAGCACTATGCCAAATGACTACAATTTCTCACACAACTTAAAAAGACGCCCCCAGCGTATTATCGCCGTTACCAACCACAGGCATAGTCCGCTGTAAACAATGGAGAATAAAACATGGGTATAACGTCACTTACACCAATTAATGCTATAGTAATGGCGACGGATAATTATGTCTGCTACAGCCCGTTAAAACCAATTAATGGAAACTTAAAATAGGCACTTGAGAAATAAAATGGAAGAGTGGAAGTGTGGGTGATAATTGGTGATTTTGTATATTCTGTACACAACCATCCCCAATGGAAAATTATATAAACGTGTCATAACACATATTGGTTGCTTTATTTTCGACGTTTCCAAAGCTTGCACTCAAGATGAAGGAAACTAGCACCTGTTTTCATAGGCCATTTTTGGACAAGTCCAAGCGATGTAATAAACCCATAAAGTCTTCTAGCTGCCCCTCAGTTTTTAAATATGCTTGTATACCACACGACTACATGGTTGACATGCAGGTATGGCTTATTTGTGATCCAATAATCACTGTGTTGGTGGGCTGTAGTTCTAATAATATTCGACATTGGTTCTTTTTTTCAATTGGCATGAAGCAGTACTATTATTATCTTCTAATGGTATGCATGAGCATCAGGGTTGAATTGATATTTATCTGACGCAGTTTTGGTTTACTGTAATAAAGACTTTCTCCACATGCACTGATAAGATTAGACTAGTTAATTATTTGTAATACCTAGAGCATAGAATGTTTGAAGGCGTTTGATATGGATGCATGTATTATGTGAATTTGATAAATCACAAGTTACAACTATGGCGTTATCAAAGATTGTAACACGAATAGGCTGAAACACTTGTAATCTATATATAATCAGCGTGATCTTCTTATAAAGATCATTGCATGTTTTAAGCTGCAACATTGAACAATTACATTCCATGGCAAAAGGGATTCTATTTCTTGCTACGAAAGATTTGTATCACCAACTAAATGACTTGGCCATTCCACTCAATATCTTGAAATTTCACATGCGTTTATTCATTTAATAAGCTGTGCAATGACTGCACTCTTTGTGGATTTCCTGCTGTGAACAAGGCCCTGTTGCTATGCTTTTGTCATAACCGAATCTGCACACTCGCACACGCACATTCATACCAAGTACATGTTTCTCTACTCATTGCATCGAATATATTGGACCTATAAATTCTCTCTCTGTTAATGCATCGATTACTCAGCTCGCCCAACCAAAATCCGTTTTAACTAGCGTGTACTTAGAAAGTTAAGATTTCAAAACAAGCGAGATATTGAATACATAGTGGGTTTATCTATAAAAGCCATCAAAGCTCCATGACTGACATAAAACGGATTTTGAAAAGGTCAATGATTACTCAATGATAAAACAACACACTTTTCATTTATAGATATAATATCAAACACTGCTCATTTCACGAAAACAAACAATCTCATTAGCTAATTCGAGTCTCACATCACTCCACCCGGTCTCAATCTCTAGGCTATCAGCTTTGTAGACGGAGTGTAATATTAGTTGAGTAATAAACTATGAAACTACGGTGAGTAATAAACTATGAAATGCACGCATGTTTATGGCCACTCGAAATCTCTAGAGACACATTTGTCTCTGTTAATGCAAGAACACACACATTCCGTACATATCCGATTCACAGTATTTTTTTCTTGTAATGTGTGTTTTAATCTCTGCAATATAACGTGTAAAAAACGAGTATTGGCCTGACAGTCACAAGGTAGAGCTTTTGTTACTTGCAATTGTGACCGCGCTATTATATTGACCATATGTTGCTGAGGCGTTGTCAATTGCTAGCAATATTAAGATCGCATAGGATCACTTGGATATATGCACACTTATTCCGTGCTCAGCTGGCCTCATAATGATGTGATGAATAAACAATCTTGCCATACAATGAGTTTTTTGTTTGGTGCAAGCACTCTAGGCAAACATCAATAATGTGAACGGCATCCATTGCTTAGTCTGTTAGCTATGTATGTCTCACACAATGTATAACATTTCATTGCCGATGAAGATCATTAAGTAGCGTTGTATAAAAGCCAATGTAACGGTGAATTCGCAGCGTGCTTTGTGATGCAAAGGTAGGATTCTTTTGATCCTTTTTAAGGTTTCTATCGGGATACACTTTTTGTAAGCTAGGTGACACATCCACACGATATCTTGATTACGTTGAGAACGTTATGCGTAAGGGCCATATGTTAGAAGCACGCGCCGTAACTAATGTAGGTACAATTCAATGAGCATAATCGATATACGAATCACACATCGTCATTGCTATTAGGAAAGATCCCTGTAACAGACCGTTTGCTTATATCTGCGTATAGATGTGAGCTTTCCCATGCAATGTCAATAACTACTACCTCACACATTAAGAACGAACAAACCATTCACTCAGGCTAAGACTTTCTGTACTAAAACACACTGACAGCCAAGCTCTCACAAAGCAATAATATATGCACCTACCAGTATATCATAGAGTAATGCATATTCGTGAGTCTCACAAGTCGCCTACAGTAGTTAGGAATCGTAAAAGGCAGCTTTCGGAACACAAACAGTTTGTTAGATGATTAGTTGCCGATACATACATACTTTATACAATTTAATAGCATACGATATTGGAGCCTGGTTTTGATCAGGTATCTATGTTGCTGCTATCATATACACCGCTGTATACCATATGATGCTGTGTCAGCTTGTTGAAGAGAAACTTGCACCGGATGCTCGAGCCATATCATATTCACTTGCGCGATAAAATAGATGCTCGTCATTGACTTTTGTGAAAGCTTAGCGGCTACCAAGCTCTTTGTACATCGTCAACGGTGGGTGTAGCGTGGCTGGAGAGTTGCAAATGACCTATTTATGCCGGGTTCACCCTAATACCCAACGGCAATGTCTCTAGCAGCGCAGTTTAACGAGTTGCCTGTTGATGAGATAAACCACAAACCCATCGAACAGATTAAGCGCTTGTGCTAGTAAGATGTACTCATATTGACATCTGTAGTAACTTGAAATTACTTTAAGTGCCATTTGAATGGTTTATATAACTAAGAGCTCAATATATAAAATTCACAATTTATCTATTGGGGGTAAATGTGAATATCATCACAGTTACAGGACAAATACCAAAATAATCAAAGTATGCTTCCAATTAAATCACTCAATGCTTGGATTACTTGCGTGCAGTCACCAATGAGATAAGCAACTCAATTACTATTTTACTGTACGTTAGATTCAAGGATCCATTAGGTAACATACATTGCGATGAAGTGGCGTTTGGCCTTGGACCGCAACTTATAAGGTGAATATGGATTATTATTGTGCATGCAAATGCAGATTTGAGATATGTGTAATGACGCAAATTTATAAAATAGTGGAAGTGAGTTCCATGTGAGAAGAGAACGGGTTTATGGCCGAGCTCGCAGCAACTGCCGCGTGAGTCTATGTGATGTACCGCGTCAGTTGGTTAAGCATCTATCAACACCCTAAGATAATTGTCCTGCCAATCTAACAGCATTATCACAGACTCGCTCTAACTCGCATTAGTACCGGGTTCAACATAACAGCAACCAGGAACAGAGGGATAGTATTGCGGTTCTCTGAGGCTAACGTTATGTATAAACTGGTCAATCACTCTGGTATGCAGAATTACAAACAGATGTTCGTACATGCAGGGCGCACCACTTGCGACTCTGGAGCGTGACTTACACCCGGCAAGCATAGTCTGTCATGTGTTTCACCAGTTGTTGTTCCATTTGTTCTCATCTTGACTAGATTGGCTTGTCATCATATACAGAACGAAGGGTAATTCACAACAGCTGTTTGATCTGCGACCCCTCTTCGTTTTCAGAGCTCAATTATCATTAATGCCAGTTCGCTTTTGTGGCGAATCCTTTCTTGACAGATGCAAGTTTAACCAAATGAATTTAATTGGTAGTGACCACTTAGAAGGCAGACGAATTGCCACCCACACATGGCCTGTTCGATTCATAACTCATCAAAACCATCTAGTATTGCTAGATAACATAGTTCACTGCGACCTCGAGCAACTACAGACAACCCGTCAATTTCTCAGCCTCTCTATTCAGAATATCAACCAAAGTTGTGCTTTCCAACGATCTTGGCCAAGACCTTTCCCATATGTCTTAAACAGTACGCAATGATCGCTTCTTTTATCAGTTAAATGTTGTTTTATGCTGCACTACCACTTGTTAAGCTTTTCCATGTTTAAGTACCATGTGCCTAACCCGAACGTCTTAGCTTTCTGCAAAGCTCAGTCAACATCAATCCTATGTTATATTGCCCATGGTATATTCGATCTCTCTGTTACTGCCGCTGTTAATCGCATGTCGTGCTTAGCACCTCCAACGAATCCGCGTTTAGGCAAAATAATCTGCACTGAATCCCGCCACCATAAAACGATTCCATCGTGAAATCAATTAACCAGCATGACTCATCGTGTAGGAGAAATGGCACGTGCATGGATTGCTGCTGAGGAGTTTTGAGGTATCTACTGTTGCATATATATAAATATATATATATATATATATATATATAGAGATATATATATATATATATATATATATATATATATATATATATGTATATATATATATATATATATATATATATATATATATATATATATATATATATATATCTCTATATATATATGTATATATATTATATATATATATACATATAGATATATATATATATATATATATATATATATATATATATATATATACATATATATATATCTATCTATATAGATATATATATATAGATATATATATATATATATATATATATATATATATATATATATCTCTCTATATATATAAATCTATATCTATATATATATATATCTCTATATATATATATATATATATATATATCTATATATATATATATATATATATATATATATATATATATATATATATGGTTACAGAGGGTAAATGATCGAGTATACCAGGTGGCAAAACCTTTAATGTACACCTTGTATGCTGAACAGATTGTTTGTGGAGGATGACGGGGCCTGGTGTCTATCACACGCGAGCACAGGGCGAATTTACGCCTGCAGTCGAAATAGGGGAATAGAGGAATATTTATATGCCTGATAAAACTTCAGCGGTCCATGCGCGCTTAGTCATTTGACGATTATCGCTCCCATTCGTCTGAACATTAAGCACTGATAATTTTCACCAGTGACTTGAATATTCACTCAACAGGAACAAATACCTGGGCGCTTCCCCGCCGCCACAGTGACTCACTACATACATAATCAGATGAGAAATTTAAATGACGTCTATCAATTGCGGTTTTACTTCATCTTCAACAACGAGGCGATATTACAACGGTGATGGATGAGGGCAATTGTGATGCATAGTCAATCCCCTTAATAGGGTTAATAGGTGTGGAAATTCTATGATGTTTGTGGACATGCGTACATTGTCCGCCCGGTATCCCTCCCCCTTTCCCATTTTCTTACAGCAGCACCTGATCACATTGTATATAGACAGTAAATACGTTTAATCTCATTTCCCCAGGCATTGTTATAATATATAAAAACCAATCAACAAGCAAGTTCTATTTGATTTCTCATGACCTGGCTGACGTCATTTCATACACTCGGTCGATTTGGCCTGATGAGTTACAGTTTGCTGGTCCTATTTGTCTGCCAACTCCTTCTTTGCCTCTTTTTATCAACAAAAATACGATGTGTGCAGGCAGATTTGCATTTGGAATCATTCATCGAGTCCAGATGATGTTACAGACAGACCCATTATGATGAACCTGATTACTGCACGTCAGTATTCAAATAAGGAAAGGAAAGCCGACTATAACGGAGCATCTGCTGATGCGTAGGAAATACAGGTCTACCAAGATAACTCGCGTCGCGATTACCCGCGAATCTGCATAACTCGCACTCAAGGTCTTGGATCCGCTTTTCAGCCCAAAATAGCGAGTTTTTTAATAGAGCGCTTTCACAACTAGCTTCCCTGGGCGAGGTGTTGACGGCACGGAAATATGGTGATAATATGGTAAGAAAACGTTTGGCACTGGAGGCGAATATAAACCAGCCCACAACTTAATGAAATCAGCTGGAATTTTGCATTTACCATCGAGCATCATCTCTACAAAAATTAATATAATAGAATTCATTTTCATTTCCTTTCCGTATAGCATTCCTACTGACAGGTTTAACCCGCAAAAAAGGCACTAGGGGCACTACTTTCGCCACGCATTCGCTAACTCGCGTTTTCAATTATCCCGCGGCTCCAATGTATGAATCTGGATTGGCGCGTGTTATCGGGGTAGCGCTGTATTTCCCATACAAGTATTGATAATTGTGACTTAACTTCGAGCCACCAAGCGACGAGCACAACATAATAGATATTTGCAACTAGAAAACATGCTTCGGTCTTGTTAAAAAAGATATGCGCTTAAGAAGCAAGTGGATGAAATAGCCATGCAAACTAAATTATGCATTGGCATATCTTATCCTCCAATCACAAATATTGTGTTGGCTCTTTAAGTGCAATGAATCAACCCTAGAATTACGGATCCTAGTCGACAATTTGAGAAAGCATGATGACCATGTATGCACACACATACACACACACACACACACACACACACACACACACACACACACACACACACACACACACACATATATTTATATATATATATATATATATATATATATATATATATATAGAATATATATATAAGGGGAGATATATATAGAGATAGACATAGCAATATATATATATATCTAGATCATAGTAGATATATATATATAGAGATATAGAGAGATATATATATAGATAGAGATATATAGATAGAGATAGATCTCTCTATATCTCTCTATCTATCTATATCTATAGAGATCTCTATCTATAGATATCTATATCTATCTATCTCTAGATCTCTATATCTCTCTCTCTCTCTATCTCTATATCTATCTCTCTATATATCTATATATATATCTCTATATATATATATATATATATATATATATATATATTCTGAGATCAGGAAGTGTCAATAATGCTTGTTGCAACACAACTGTCCGTCAAGGGTAGGCTGCCACACCCTTAACTCGGTAGAAAAAGCAATGACATGCTCTATTGATGTGTTCTCTTGTAGAATGTTACTATATTAGAGTATACCCTAAATATGTGAACTATTATAAGTCGTTGTTATGTGGCCCAAGTTCGTACAGCCAGTTTCATTCAATATCGGAAATAGAAAGTACATACAGAGGTCCCTCCTTGAGAGCGTAGTACACATGTGAATCCACGTATTACAAGCAGGGGATGGGGGCTTTGAACGAAGTCCGTCTGTAGGCGAATTTCCACTGTTGTCTTATTGCCACAAATGAATGTCAACCGAAAGGATAAATTGACGATGTTGAGAGGAAGATGAATGAAGGATCATGTTGCATAATGACATTTGCTGCGGTTTGCCATAGTCTAATTTAAGACCGATAGCGAGTTCTTAACATATTTCTATCCTGTGTTCGATTGAACCTAGTTTAACCCCGTCCACATTACTCGTGCAAACATTGTTAGCAATCCATCCATATGATTTATATCAATTTTAGGATTCACACGCTTTGTATTTGCAATCGTCGTCTTGTTCTGCCACTTAATATAGATTTTTTTATAGTATCACCGGTTAGATTGCAACCCATAAATGTGACGATTACATCGCATTATACAAATGATTAATATTAATTAATATCAATCGTAACCTTCATCAAATTGCTGTCTTTTAAATTCATACCATGAAACGCCACTGTCAAACTATAAATAAATAATTACTTAGCGATCACATAATTGAGTTGTGCTGGCGATGACAGCACAATATATCATTACACTAAACGATACACAGGCAAGCAATTCTTTTATTATATAAAAGTTAATTACCATCACTAGGTCCTTTCATATGTTCGTGACATATGACAAATATCTGATGGAAGTCGCGAACAGAGCAATTATTCTGCATGTGCGATGTTTGTGATTACTCTCCCCTATTTAACTAGTTTGATCAACAATCTCATATATTGTAGTTTGCTAACGACAATAGTCAACTCATTAGCCCCGGGTGAACCTGCACAAAATACCACAGGTTACCATTCGACAGGTTTCAATTGCTTTTCGTGGCAATAGTCTATATTGGTAAGTTTGGCTTACCCTCAAATATTCATCACCTCCTCATATAAAAAACACAACTATTCCCCGCTTATGAAACCGGATGTTAGACACGTAGTCATACTAAACAGCTCGCGTTACTTAATACAAATCAAGTGTTAACATGGTGCTTACTCTAATCTAAAAGCGAAGCCTACATACCTGACGTCGGTGCCTCTAGAAGCGCAGTTTACGAGTTGCTTTTTGAAGAGAGAAACCACAAACCCCTCAGTACAACTGTTCCTCTATTAAAATCATGTTGTCCAACATGGCTACCGTGAGAATCGAAAACGAGACTGATATCACAGAGGTAGCAGAGTTGTTTCTGCGGGGCGAGGTCGAATTGAGAAGCCAGCTAGCAACTCGCGCTTTTCGTGCGTTTACGTGTGAAGTACGAAGAAAATGGGTCAGAGATGATATAATGCTGTTTCATACTGCAGGTTTGAATATTACAATGACCTGTATTGGTTCGGCTTTCTGTTGAAAATCACGAACTTCACCAAATTATGTTGCATTATGAGAGTCGGTCATGTTGAGGTTTTGAACAAAGTTTCTCGACGTGCCGCACTTTCCTGCAGAAACATAACAATAATACAATACTGTAGTAATAAAAACAGTCCTCGTGTCTTTTTGTGATATAATCTTACATTTTGTCACAAATCTCATGGCCTGGAGGGTTTTTGTAAGTTTTTAACGAGTTCATCTGTCATTTGACTTCGGAACCTTAAAAATTTCGCAGGCGGCACTTCGCCTTTACAGCGCGTAAGTGAGAGATAAAAAGTAGTTAATAGCGCGGACGCTGCAGAGGCGAAGTTTCTTTGGCTACTGCAAATCCACCATGGTCACGCTGCAAATGGCCAGAAAAACACAGCAACCCCGGACCGCAGAAAAGATTAACATCCCCGAGTTTCTTAATACTTCAAATTTTAAGCTGGTACATGAATTAACATGACACCTTCAATCATAATCTTCCATAACAGCCGCGGCATATTTGATTTCCTGTTTTATATAAAATATATAATAAGACCATCAAAAATACCATTCCCGCTCTGATCACTCATATTGAAGACGTATGTATTCATGGAAGTAACAGCGGGGAAACTGATTATGCAGTATCGTAGGCCATAAATATCCCCATGGTAGCTAGGTTTTCTATTAGCAGCCAGCGCTCATCTGCCACTGAGTGCGGCGAATATTTAGATTTTATATGTGCTGTAATAGCTTCCTCCTATATGTTGAACCTACATTCATAATTCCTTTATCTTTCTTTGTACATCCCATATTTGTAAACTTATTGCTTGCTTTATAACCGCTTATTACGCTCTACCGTTGTTAAGTAATATGTTTCCTACTCTTACCACTTAGCTTGTAGCAGCCTCAGTCAACACCAATCCCATGTTATATCGCCCATGGCATATTCGATCTCTCGGTTACTGCCACCATTCATCGCATGTCGTGCTTAGCACCCCCGACAGCTCATCGGAGAGGCAAATTAATCTGTATCTAACCCCGCCCCTAAAACACTGCCCCGTCGTTAATTCAATGCACGAGCATGACTCATCATAAAGGTGACACGTGCAAGGATCACGTGTTGGCGTTTTGCAGTGATGTAATGTTGCAGACTACAATCAGTCGCCAATAGTGCCAACTACTATGTTTCCGCTCTGTAAAACAAACAAAGATCTGAATCACAGTATTTTGTTTCCAGTTATATGCGTTTTAATCCCTGCACTATCATGTATAACATAACCCAGTATAAGCCTGTCAGTGACAAGATGGAGCTTCCCTTGCTTGATATTGTGACCGGGCTATCATATGTTGCCAATGCGTTGTGACTTGCAAAATATAAAGACTGCAGTACAACAAATGTCCAACTGAATGGTATCACTTGGTTACTTGCACACATTGACAATGAGGATGATTAACTACGCTGACTTTGATCTATTCCATGTATTACTGAGACCTGTATATAAAGGAGTTTCAATAGAAAGATCACATTGATATATTTTTATTCCATTCGAAATTTTCTATGAGAATGCCTTACATCTTTGTCATGATGTAACACTACTGAACGTAGTGGTTATATTCATGCTGAGCAATCCATAATGCAATATATGCATCTTGCCAAGATCACCTCTTGTGAATCCAATCCGATGGTGGCGCTGATGCGTACGTAAAAATGGAATTAATGCACGCTGAGGGGTTTGGACCCATGTTATCTAGCAATACTGGATGGTGTTATCAATCGAACAAGACACGTGTGGGTGACAATTCGTCTGCCTTCTAAGTGCTTACAATCAATTAAATTCATTTGGTTAAACTTGCATCTGTCAAGAAAAGATTCGCCACAAAAGCGAACTGGCATTAATGATAATTGAGCTCTGAAAACGAAGAGGGGTCGGATAGTAAACAGCTGTTGTGAATTACCCTACGTTCTGTTTATGATTACAAGCCAATCTAGTCAAGATGAGAACAGAGTAACAAATGGTGAAACACATGACAGACTATGCTTGCCGGGTGTAAGTCACTCTCCAGAGTCGCAAGTTGTGCGCCCTGCATGTACGAACATCTGTTTGTAATTCTGCATACCAGAGTGATTGACCAGTTTATACATAACGTTAGCCTCAGAGAACCGCAATACTATCCCTCTGTGCCTGGTTGCTGTTATGTTGAACCCGGTACTAATACGAGTTAGAGCGAGTCTGTGATACTGCTGTCGGATTGGCAGGTCAATTATCCTAGGGTGTTGATAGATGCTTAACCAACTGACGAGGTACGTCACATAGACTCACGCGGCAGTTGATGCAAGCTCGGCCATAAACCCGTTCTCTTCTCGCACGGAACTCACTTCCAGTATTTGATAAATTTGCATCGTTACACATATCTCAAATCTGCTTTTATATTCACATAACAATCCATATTCACCTTATAAGTTGTGGTCCAAGGCCAAACTGCTTCATCGCAATCTGTGTTACTTAATGGATCCTTGAATCTAACGTACAGTAAAATAGTAATTGAGTTGCTTATCTCATTGGTGACTGCACGCAAGTAATCCAAGCATTGAGTGATTTAATTGGAAGCATACTTTGATTATTTTGATATTTGCCCTGTAACTGTGATGATATTCACATTTACCCCCAACAGATAAATTTTATATTTTGAGCTCTTAGATATAAAAACCATTCAAATGGCACTTAAAGTAATTTCAAGTTACTACAGATGTCAATATGAGTATATCTTACTAGCAGAAGCGCTGAATCAGTTCGATGGGTTTGTGGTTTTTCTCTTCAACAGGCAACTCATAAACTTTTCTGCTAGAGACACTGGCGTTGGGTATTGGGGTAAACCACTATTCACTATGAAGCGTTCGTACGACAATCATCACCAATTACATATTATATGGCCTTTGACACATTTGATCTTTCTGGAGATGCAGCCGGTCATGGCCCAGTAAGCTCAATTCAATTTGGAAATGACGAACATTTGCATAGCTACTTAACGTCAATCACAGTATTGTATCACCTGCTTTTAATGTATAATACCTTACGGAACAATTTATTGTTTGCAATTTATTGTCTGTAATGGAACGAGATAAGTCTCTGGTCACGCGTCAAGCTGCCTTGATCTTAACTTCAAATTCTTGGGCTACGACATAAACAAAAACAACAGACGAGGCATTTTTATAGGACTGTGAAATAGATACTAGTTTGTTTCCAGTTATATTATGTCTTGTAAAACATTGTCACTGAGAGAAATATACTTTGCTAGTGGTGCTGCGGATATAAATATTTTAAGCTTAGCGCGGCAGTATAGGCGTATGTGGATTTTTACAAGACAAGGTGACACGTTGTGAGGGATTTGCGGTCCTATTAGTCCATTCTTGATTGCGTTGTTGTTGCAGCAACTGCAGCAAACATTTCACGATAATAAGCATTATGGTTTGCCAGATACTGAACCTGACACATAAAGTACGATGGAACGCATTGTTCTTTGTAGGCGATGGCTTGCATACCTTCCAACCTGACAATCAGTTCTATTCGAATAAAGAACAAATGTTAAGCCTGCATGAATACCGCACATGCAGAATAGTTCCTATAATCAGATGTTTCTCATAAATCTCGTACATACGTTTTCCTGTGTATTGTTTAAGAAGATTGGGGAAAAGAATTGGTCGAGAAAAGCGTAGCTTTGGTTGTTATTCTTAATAGAGTGGCTCAGGAAAAGACCGTTTGTATGCAATTGCTAGGGGTTAAAACTGTCCAGTTTTTAACACGAAACACCATTGCAATTAGCAGAGTTCTGTATAGAGTGGGTTACCATGGACAACCATCAGGATTATATGAACTATATGCGTTTGCACCAAGGTGTGTGATTTGATGTTGTCGTCAAGAGAATCGATATATTGCCATAGATACAATCTCTGTCAAACTACCCATGGATATGGGGATAATGTTACCCGTGTTACCGAGCAATACTGGATTGTGTTCTCTTTCAAACTGGACAAGTGTGCGTAGAATTGGTCTACCTTCTAAGTGTTCTCTATCAATTAAACTCATTTGGTTAAACTTACCTCTGCAAAGAAAGGTTTTGCCACAAAAAGCGAACTGGTAATAACGATTATTGAGCTCAGAAAACGAAGAGGGGTCGCAGAACATACAGCCGTTGTGAATTACCCTTCGTTTTGTATATGATGACAAGCCAATCTAGTCAAGGTGAGAACAGAGCAACAACTACTGAAACACATGACAGACTATGCTCACCGCGTGTAAGTCACGCTCTAAGTCGCAAGTGGTGCTCTCTACATGTACGAACATCTGTTTGTGATTCTGCATACAGGAGTGATTGACCAGTTTATCCATAAAATTAGCCTCAGAGAACCGCCATCCTCTCCCTCTGTATCCCGTCAGTTGCTTCAGCATTTGTTCACTATGGTTTGCGGTACATCACAGAGACCTGACCGCCAGCTGCTGCCTGCTCGGTTATAAACCCGGTTATCCACACACGGAACTCATTTCCACTATTTGATAAATTTCCACATATGTGATTGTATCTTGACGTATACCTCAAATTTGTTAGCATTGTTGTAATTTGACAACAACCATCCGTACTCACTTTATAAGTTATGGTTCCAGGACAAGCTGCATTGTTGGAAGAATTGGATATTTATAACAGTTAGTCTTATAGATAACTGATGAACATGATTTGCAATGTTTGCATCATGGAATCTTACTTACAGTAAAATAATAATCGAATTGCTGATCTTATTGGCGATTGAGGCAATATTTATGCATTGGGTGATTTTATTATAATATTTGTCCTGTATCTGCGATGATATGTATTTACACTGACCAAAATAGACAAATACTGAATTGTATTGATTGAGCTGAATCTATATATATATATATATATGATTAGCTCTATATATATATATATATATATATATATATATATATATATATATATATATATACCACAGATATATATATATATATATATATATATATATATATATATATATCTATATATATATATATATATATATATATATATATATATATATATATATAACCATTTTAATGTCACATAGGAAAATACCACAGATGTAATTATGGGTACCTCTTACCAGTAGGTGCGCTTTAATCACGTGGTGCGCGATTCTCAGGTCACATTTTGGCTGCAGTGCTAATGTTGACAGTAACGGAATTGACCGTTCTCTGTTGGGTACAATATCTCTATGTTATATATATCATACCGCTGCTTCGGATTTCACGGAAGATATTTATAGATGTAATGCGTATTATGTTTTGGGTAGGTAGATGAGTGTGAATTTACCTGACAGCCTTGTGGATATTCCCGGTCACCAACGCATGTATACCAGTGGGTCAGATGGGCGAGCGTTACCTTTCTATATCTTGTCCCCACGCTCAAAATCGCTGAAGCATTGACCTTATTGCATTTTACACTTTGTGTAACTCGGCATGATTCTATCGTTTAGCGTAGTGCACTTGACTACTGACATATTGTGCTACTACTGGATAGGTATTAAGAAATCATCACCTACATCACTCAAAAGTCCATGAATTGATCAGTATATCATTATTTAGTTATTGTTTAACCGTGGTATTTCATGTATAAATGAGAAAAAAAGCATATGGAAGGCTGAAGGTAACGATAGATACAAACATGCACATTATGTGCGAAAACACTATGCAATTGCAACAAATCTTAGTTGCAATCAAAGCAGCACAGCTAAAAATTACAATATGAGGTGGTAAATTTGGACGACAATTGCAAATACAAAGCGTGTGAATCCTACAATTGACAACTACAACAATCATATTGCTGGGTTGCTTACACTGTTTGCACGTGGGCAGGTGAAGACTACGTTCAGTCAACGCAGGATAGAAAATAAGCCATGATCTCACTATCAGTTATAAATTAGATTGTGGCAAGCAGCAAATACTGTCAAACAACATGGTTCATTACTCATTGACCTCTCCAAATTTGCAATTTGTATTGTGGCTTGCTTTTGGCACTTGGCTATTCATATGTACAACGTTATCAAGAATGAACTCTCTGTTAAGGACAAATATATCATGGAGCAGTTTCGCGATGCAATGATATGAAACTCATCTCATACTCGAGGACACATGCCAGATACGGCCATCACCCACAGTTATATGCGAAGATTGACAATTCCTGCAGTAGAATGGAATAATGTAATTTAATTCGGTATATTCAATGTGACTGTTATTGACTTTTGAACAGTGAAAGATGTTGTTTTTATAGGTTTCGAATACAGTACCTATAAAGCCGACTCTTTGCGCATCTCCTCAAATGACTTATTCTCAAAGACGACGATGAGCGACATGAAATCATGAATATCTTTCATGAGTTGCATATACATCAATTAGTGATAAAAACAACAGGATATAAAGTTTAAGCACATGTTTTACCATTATTCTTAATACGCAGATTGTCCTTTGCAGAAGCAATGAAATACCTGGTTAAACTTAGCCAATAGTAGGTAGAATTCCTAACTCCTTTAGCAGTAATGCCAATTTCAATAGATTTTATTACCGTTTCCGAGACACATTGCATGTATTAAGAAATAAACTCATAGACCCTAAAACAAATAAATACATTAAGTAAACATGTTTGGCCATCTTGGAAACTGCACATACAGTGAACGCTTGTCACAGTCTACAAACATCAAATAAATTTCGCCCATATCACCCCCTGCCCCCAGCAGTCCCCCTCCCAGCTCCACTTCCATACCAATGCGAAGGGAAAAATGCGTCCGCTTTGCTTTCTTGTAATTTAGAGTAGTAAATCATTGACTTGTTAATCATGTCGTTAACAGGTTCAGGGCGGATCGTTAATAACGGTTTACTACCGCTATCGATTAACTTCGTAAGAAGAGGGAAGTTTCAACATGATACATTGATGCTCGATATAAGAATTTAAAACACACGACTCCCTTATATTAAACCATGCTGATATAGCATATGTTTATTAAGCGAGTAAATTTTTTAATTAAAATCAAAAATGGACATAATATGTATTTCATGTTCAACATTCCATTTGATTATAACGAAAACAGGTAAATAGGATGACGTTCATCTGCAGGACTTCACTCTATATTAATTTCCCATCTGCATGTTGTGAGTCACCGGGGCTCGGCGTTCAAGGGATGTGGTTTTATTTAAGTTTGGTGGGATATTCTAGTCACTAGGCGAAATGATCTGTTCATATAGACGTGATAAATGGGAGCAGTTACAGTGAGATCATATCTGATAATGGCGTTGTCGTCATGTGATAAATGATCATTGTCAATTGACTGAGCTGCGCACGGAGTCATGGAATCTCATTATGCATATCTGGATTGGATCATGCGAAGTCATATCCGTCATATGTACTAAACGTTTCCCTTTTTGCTTGTGGATATGAGTAAATATATATATATATATATGTGTATATATATATATATATATATATATATATATATATATATATATGTGTGTGTTTATGTATGTGTGTGTGCGTGTGTTTGCGAGTGGATGCATACGTGTGCTTGTGTGTGCGAAAATGTAGTTCAGCATAGCTAAAAGGAAATATACCAGACAAACTAGCTTGTTCCCATGGCGATGCGTTACTTATTGTTTTCATAACAGTCAACGATGCAATCCATCTCGTTCAACGCTAAAATGCAATTAGTAGTAGGTGTGCCAGCGTTAAGATGTTTCTGATGTAAAACACATAATATACATGGCGGATAGAAAGGTATTACATAGGAGACATAGATCATGGTACATATTCACCAGATGTTCCTTGTTGCATTACGCTGTTGTGAATTTGTGCCAAAGCCACCTTTCTAGCCGAGCATTTTGAAGATGAAACATATTCCATAATCAATTTCGTCTGTTTATTGCGATACCTTCTTTTAATTTAAAGTCCCTCATGTGACGATTAATGCAGTCGTCATGCAGGACACTTCCTCACGAGGGTAAGAAATAGCAAGCCTAACTCACCACCCTTGTGGCAGCACTATGGCCAAGGAAAGACATATATGGAATAGGAAAGGAGAGAAGAAGGTGACAATGACATAGCCACGTACTGACAGCAAGGACAAGACGGGATGAAGCAGAAATGTATCGCAGTGAGAGTTTGTGGTAACTGTAGTCAGCACAGAGTTCGATTCTCTAGTCTTGTTGTAATGGCAGAGCTAGCAGACACTCTCTCTGTTCATGTAAGAGAGTTTGAAAGAGAACTTTCGGTGCACAATTAAGCACTTACATTCCAAAGGAACCGCCCAGCGATTGGGATTTAGGAAATGATGAAACACGGGATCAAATAGAGCATGTTTTCCGTTGGAGAGGCTCCTTAATGAAGAAAAGACAGCTAGAACCGCACGGTATTCGGAAGTAATTGCATTTCGAATAAAGCGTCTTCGCTGTCATACATTTGCGCGGTGTAGATAATTGACCACTATGTAAATATGACTACTGTGTTAAGTACCAAATGTTACGCCAACATTCGGATATTTGACATCTTTGTGCTGCAGTTATGGTTGAACTCAGACGTCATTGGAATATTCCAACGCCAACGTGTTTACATTATTTCGCCGGGTAGAGCTTTTTATGGTGTCCCCTTTCAAATACTGCGGCCTCTTTCAAGACAACACGCGCTGTTCTGGCAGGCTTGCAATTGATTCCTTCCGCACAAATTGATAAGATTAACACGAATCGGCTGCGTTGTTGCTGAATGGATTATGCAGAGGAAGAGAGTTTATACAGGTTGACGGTAAACAGGAAGCACCACAAGGTTACTATGTGAAATGTCAGCACCACACATTATTCAGGTTCTATCGATGCCACGTGTACAGAGATAATAACCAACCCATCTACTCGTGGTCACCTGAATATCCCCGCATGGCATACAACCATGTCCACTGTATTTTATGAGTCATGCTGGCTTGCTGGGTTGGCCCATATTTATTTATTTTTTTTATTCATAGGGAAGGGGTGTTTGCGGGGATTAATTGGTACCTCCGGGCAGTTGTCAGTGCTGAGTTCGCCATGTGATGAACCGAGGCAGTTAGAGAGAAACCCGATATGCAGTGGGCTATATCACATGCGCTTTGCAATGAATATTGACAGAGCATGGCAAAGGAGAATAGAGGTTTACAGATGTGATATATCACTTAATTAGATGAATATTTACGAGATAATTCACACAGATATTGATTGAATGGTTATGAGATAAGAGCTCGTTAATAAAACAATTTGGTTGCAAAGAGCAAATGGATTCGCTCCCAAGGACCGACTGATATATCTCACCAAACATTCTCCTCGACAGTATTTGAATTATCATGTTTGACCTTCTGACATTATACATAATTTTGGGTATCTTCAAGTGATTCTTCATTTTCATCACCAGAGCCAATGATTCAGTCGAATCCGCATCGGCCAAATCTAATTGGAAATCACATACTATCCATGGTATTTGTGTAGGCATGGAAACACAACCGAGCATCCTCAAACTAACCTCACCAAAATAATATCATGTTGAAATGACGACTATATGCACTTGCTCGTCATAACTACATTCACCATGATAGTTACACGCATATTTACAATTGATACATATAATCATACACACTAGATCCCTCGGGTCATTGGTCTTGTTCTCCTCTGCTTTGTGTTGAATGTGAGGACAGATGGACAAAATGATTATCTTATTCGCACATTGTATCAGCAAAGATATTCATTAACCAACCAGTTTTACATCGGTGTTTTATTCTGAAACATATTCACTAATCGGCCTTGACATTTGGTTAAGTGCTCACTACGGAATGATGTAAATGTGTTAACAATGATGCAAACATATAAGAAATGTTAAATATAATTGACAACTGCCGCCCAAATCCCGCTCTAATTATCGGTAATTTATCGAAATATATGTAGCCCGTGGCACAGTGGATTAAATAACTTATCAGCTTATTACGCCAGTAGAAACGCATTAGAGTGAATCTGAACAAGATCAATGACTAAACCATGTGCATCTTAGTGCTCTACTATATCAACGTGATAGGCATCTTCATCACCCTATAGCATAAGCAACTGTCAAAACATCTTATGAAGACATAATGAACCCATACAAAAATCACAAGGAAATGCCTTATATTTGTGGTCTATGTGAATAACGGACATATTTACTTACATCCAGCAGTGACACCAAACATTGCTATTGATAATGTTTGTCTCCAGATGCCTCTCTAGTACCATGTGCATATTAGTTGTGCATTGCGTTTGACGGATTAAAGTGTTGATTGTATGAGGACAGGTGTTTGTACAGATAAAGGAAATAATAATGATATAATTAATTTCGTACGCATGGGACAGACATTTGATGTTAATCAAGGTACAGTGCAATCACTGAACAAAGTGTTCGGTGCAATCATAATGTGCAAATAAAGTTAAGTAAAATTATCTAATTCACGGGCCTTACAAAGCTCTTGTAAGGAATATACAATATTCATTGCTTCTTCATCGATGTTCCGTAGACTAACCTTGCTAACAAACTTGTCGCAACTAATTGTCCGGTCGTAAATCATGAGAGCATTACGATTGACAAGGCTCATAATATATCTCGACATTGGTATTAATAAACGCACATAATTGGCTAACCGCCGATACAAGTTCATTCACAACGTTAATTATTCTTTAAGAGGTGGCCTACCAGCTTAAAAGGACTATACTATGACCTTGTTCTAGGGTGGCGTTTCCTAATATGGCGGATACATTTGCGCCATTTGCAGCACACGCTTTGAAAAGAATTGTTCGATAACGTTTATAACGGCGATTGAAACAGACTTGTGCAGTATTTGTCAAATAGCCTGTTACGCACATTTACACAACAGTGACCAAATCGTGACATCGGCATATTAGTGTTCGACACAAGATCACCACATGCAGCATCCATGTTTAATGTTTCTGAATATCTTCCTGTATAGGAACCAAAATTGTCAGCATGTTCACTTACATTTAGTTTAGCACCATTCAATTGGAAATCAACATAGCGCACTTGACAATTACAAAGCTTTAAGATTCGTTGAATATAGCACTATATCCATCGCATGTTTAACCTTCAACATGGCGGCAGTCAAAGAAGGGACAATGGGGAGGACATCATCAGCATAGCTCATTCCTTAGCACAACGAAGACCAACATGGCAACCAATTCCTCTTTGAGAGAGTCGTGACAATCGCTCGTCGATAAAGACACAGAATAAAATTATTTGACAGATAAACTGTTGTTCCACTTAAATCTAAACGTTTGCGGCGTATACAGCAGCGGCGGACGTCTTTGGAGCAGCGTTCACAGTTGACTCCCCAGTAGTTGATGTAGATGCTGATAATGAGGTCAGTATAGTCACAGAGGTAGCAGTCACTGGCATCGACGCTGGTTTTTCCTTGTGAGCGGCATATTTGTGGTCAATATTCTGAATGAGGTTCACCGAGACAGATGATCTGTCTGAAGCGGCACAAGAACGGTCATACAGATTTTATGACATAATATGGCAATTGATGGAGTACTGATTGTGGAAAATGACCATATGTACTAAGAAAAGTGTTATCATGTTTGCATATGTTATGATGAAGGCGTCATGAGAATCAATCGTTTGTCAATGTTTCTGTACCCTTTACTGCCATGTTTTTACAGTCAACTTGGTTCGCACTTAGCGGTTAGAATTTAACAACCTGACACCACTTGTTTGCCAATATATGCACAGATAGCTAATCGGGCAAACTACTCATATATATGGGGATATATACTCTGTATCAATTTAACTCTGTTGTTAAACTTGCCAAAATGGCGCAATTGGATTAATAACTGTTGCACTCTGAGGAACTGAAGGAAACCTCCTTCGATATAAGAGGGGTTGAAAAGCACGCAGTTGTTGCAAATTATCAAGCGTTCTCAATGTGATGACAAGTCAGTCAAACGAAGGTGAGAACAGATGTAGCAACAACTGGTATGGCTCATCATAGACCACGCTCGCCAGGCATATATCACGGCCCAGAGCCGCACATGATGCGCTCTACATGAACGAACAGCTGTTACAAGGAATACGGAGAGCCAGATGAAACGTAGTTTGTTGTGTTGCATCCTTGAGTGGTTAACCAGTTTATCCACAATGTAAGCCTCACATATCCGTTATCTTATCCCTCTGATTTGTTTTAATGTTGATCTCAAGACTATGAGAGTATGAGCTGAAATACTACTGTTTGATTGACAGGTCAATTACCTCGGGAGATGAACAGATGGACTAGCAACTGAAGCGGTATAGTCCCGCCCGCCAACCACAACAAGCTTAGTTATTAATGCGGTTATCATCTCATTTGGAAATTCTAACAATTTTCACTGGTTTTTTTTCAATCTTCACAAGAGAAACCATATCATTATAAACTCCTCAAATGTTAATTACCATCATTCTAATGCAAAACCAATCAATCTCCCCGTTTAATAGATATGCTCGGCATGCAGTTTTGTATGGGCAAACAGTTTTCACCACTGATCTTATTCCTCCCACTTGTTAGTGTTTAAATTACATGCCCACTGACTTTATCTGATATCATTCATTTGTGATGAACATAATTGAGAAACACTAGAACCCTAATTCGCCTCATTCAGTCCGTTTGTCACGATTATTTAATGATACAACTTTGAGGATATGATGACTTAATATGTCGCAGATGTTGAAAGGCATCGTTGCAATGGATTAAAATGTGTACCATCAACGTTTCTTGATTAAAGTGTATAGCATCAACGTTTCCTGATTAGAATGTGTAGCATCAACGTTTCTTGATTAAAGTGCGTAGCATCAACGTTTCTCGATTAAAGTGTGTAGCATTAACGTTTCTTGATTAAAATGTGTATCATCAACGTTTCTTGATCAAAGTGCGTAGCATGAACGTTTCTTGATTAAAATGTGCAGCATCAACGTTTCTTGATTAAAGTGCGTAGCATCTACGTCTTTCTTTATTAAAGTGCGTAGCATCTACGTTTCTTTATTAAAGTGCGTAGCATCAACGTTTCTTGATTAAAATGTGTGCCATCGACGTTTCTTGATTAAAGTGTGTAGCATTAAGGTTTTTTCGGCATTGTAAAATGTTACTTTACAATTTGTTCAGCTTAAATATAGTTTTGTTTTGTGCATGTCTGTGCAACAAACATATGCGATCGAAAAGTAGGCGTATGTACTCAAGTGCGAAGTTGCTGTCACTGCAAAGGTCATGTTCTAAAGTCAGAGTTGCTCTGCAGCGCCGTGGATGATCACGTTGCGCACTCGACTGGGTACTAAGACTAAATGGTTTTCACCTAAGCTGAGGCTTTGGATTTCAGGTATGAACGAAAGAGGCCGAATTTGTTTGACGTGCTTTGTTTTGGGTTATTGGGTGAGTGTAGGCTAATTGAGCTAAGTAACTTGACGCCCTCTACTGTTCTACTCTTTCGTTTGCCACACTATATTTGCCATATGACGTATTGTAGAATTAAGTTAGCTCAGGAAAGATTTAGCAATGATCATCTGTATTGTGTGCAAGTCCATAAAGTGCTTGCTATGCTGTTATTATTAAGCTATCATTTAAGAGTGCTATTCTATAAAATGCAGCTGAATACGATGGATATAATTATGCATATTATGTGCAAACAATGTTATCAGCACGATTCTAATCAGTCACACCAGTGACCCACGAACTGCTAATACAAAGCTTTAATATCCTGCAATTGACATCCACGTCATTCATATAGAATGATTGTTGGAATGGTTTCACGAGTTAAATGGAAGTCTGGGTGAATATGCCTTGCTCTCTCCATTTCATTGATCATCTTACTTTCAATCATGTGACTCAATTAAGGTCTTCTACCAAAAATAGTAATACTCTTTCATAAGATGGGCCATCCTGCTCATACTGCTTAGAGGCTTACATGTATCATATTGCACAGCAGTTTCCTGATGCAATGACATAAATATTCTACACTAAATTGGGGACATATTGCACAATATGTTTGTCCCGCAACAGAGAATGTTTCTTAATGATATCCTCAGAAGTGAAAATCACAATTATGATAACACCGTAGCGCACTACAGAAGTCAGTCAGAGTCAGAGCACTGCAATCAGACTTTGTAACTTACAGAGAACGACAATCGCTGTGATGGACTATAATTATATGTGCATCGATTGCGACTGCAATAATATTATTTGTGTATTTATTTGTGTATTTCACTTGCTTACCATGACATAGCTCCAGTGTGTTCTTGCATTAACAGAGACAAATGTGTCTCTAGAGATTTCGAATGGCCATAAACATGCGTGCATTTCATAGTTTATTACTCACCGTAGTTTCATAGTTTATTACTCAACTAATATTACACTCCGTCTACAAAGCTGATAGCCTAGAGATTGTGACCGGGTGGAGTGATGTGAGACAGCTAATGAGATCGTTTGTTTTCGTGAAATGAGCAGTGTTCGATGTTATATCTATAAATGAAAAGTGTGTTGTTTTATCATTGAGTAATTATTGACCTTTCAAAATCCGTTTTATGTCAGTCATGGAGTTTTGATGGCTTTTATAGATAAACCCACTATGTATTCAATATCTCGCTTGTTTTGAAATCTTAACTTTTTAAGTACACGCTAGTTAAAACGGATTTTGGTTTGGCGAGTAGAGTTATCGATGCATTAACAGAGAGAGAATATATAGGTCCAATATGTTCGATGCAATGAGTTGCATGGTATGAATGTGCGTGTGCGAGTGAGTGTGTATGTGTGTGTATGTGTTTGTGCGTGTGTATGTGTGTGTGATGCCCTTGCGTCTTTGAACAGATTGAAGTGACTTTGCTACCAGTTTTTCGCATGTAACATGAGCATACCAAGCGTGCTCCAGTACACCCAATGCCAATAGCACAATATTGCGAAACCAATATGATGGTAATTAACAACATTACATAAGACGGATTGAATGTGTATGTTTTGTCTTTGTGTTCAGAGAACGAGCTGCTTGGTGTTCATCTATGTACATCCTATGTTGATACACACTGCAAATAACTTACTTTGTGGAGATCTAACGCCTATTCTACTGCGTGGCAGATTCGGTTATGACAAAAGCATAGCAACAGGACCTTGGTCACAGCAGGAAATACACTAAGAGTGTAGTCATAGCACAGCTTATTAAATGAATAAACGCATGTGAAATTTCAAGATATTGAGTGGAATGTCATTTAGTTGGTGATACAAATCTTTCGTAGCCAGAAATAGAATCCCTTTTGCCATGGAATGTAATTGTTCAATGTTGCAGCTTAAAACATGCAATGATCTTTTTAAGATGATCACGCTGATTATATATAGATTACCAGTGTTTCAGCAAGAGAGAGCAGCCGTTTTCTCCAATCAGCCTATTCGTGTTACAATCTTTGTTAACACCATAGTTGTACCTTGTGATTTATCAAATTCACATAATACATGCATCCATATCAAACGCCGTCAAACATTCTATGCTCTAGGTATTACAAATAATTAACTAGTCTAATCTTATCAGTGCATGTGGAGAAAGTCTTTATTACAGTAAACCAAAACTGCGTCAGATAAATATCAATTCAACCCTAATGCTCATGCATACCATTAGAAGATAATAATAGTACTGCTTCATGCCAATTGAAAAAAAGAACCAATGTCGAATATTATTAGAACTACAACCCACCAACACAGTGATTATTGGATCACAAATAAGCCATACCTGCATGTCAACCATGTAGTCGTGTGGTATACAAGCATATTTAAAAACTGAGGGGCAGCTAGAAGACTTTATGGGTTTATTACATCGCTTGGACTTGTCCAAAAATGGCCTATGAAAACAAGTGCTAGGTTCCTTCATCTTGAGTGCAAGCTTTCGAAACGTCGAAAATAAAGCAACCAATATGTGCTATTATATAATTTTCCATTGGGGATGGTTGTGTACAGAATATACAAAATCACAAATTATCACCCACACTTCTACTCTTCCATTTTATTTCTCAAGTGCCTATTTTAAGTTTCCATTAATTGGTATGGCTTTGAAGGAGTTTCATCTACAGTGAACACAGATCGGTTTAACGGGCTGTAGCAGACATAATAATCCGTCGCCATTTCTATAGCATTAATTGGTGTAAGTGACGTTATACCCATGTTTTATTCTCCAATGTTTACAGCGGACTATGCCTGTGGTTGGTAACGGCGATAATGCGCTGTGGACGTCTTTTTAAGTTGTGTGAGAAATTGTAGTCATTTAGCATAGTGCTTAGCGCTGTGATGAAAGGGGGTGATTACAGAGAGATCCGTTCTTGATGACATGGCACGTGATAAATGATGATTATCAATTGACAGAGCAGCACGTGGAATACAGGAAAACTAGAAACCTACCTTCGGGGCGGTATGGTAAGTTTTACACACACACACACACACACACACACACACACACACACACACACACACACACACACACACACACACACACACACACACACACACACACACACACACACACACACACACACACACTACACACGAACTAACACTCAATAACACCACCATAGCTGTCACCCGATTAGCCCCATACGCCATGTCATCATTTCCCAACCAGTGATGAGTCATGCTGGGTTGTTGTGATAGCCTTTGAGTGTAATTTTTTATAATGACGGATTCTGTTCTAGATTGACTCCTAAGTGCTGCCAGCGTAAATGTGCCAGGCAGTTATCGGTGGCTGCCAGAGGCAATGTGAGCGAGATTCGATATGCCATGAGCGATATCACACGCCACGCTTCTGTCTGTGGCGAGGCAATATATGCAAGTGACCGTTCAATCGTTCGTTGATATTTATTTATAAACAAGGATGGCGGTTCTTGAGGTTCTACGTTGCAACCTGACCGTATTCGTGATACTTAAAATATTAATAGAAATGTTCCCTATTTTAATAGTCGTACATTGCCATAAGCAACAGAACGGCACTCCATTGACAGCACAAATTCCGGTCCCATCCTCTCAAAACAAATTTATCAGAGCCGCTCAAGACGACTTGCTCCCTGGTGGTGACCACCTCTGAGTTACACATACTGCTAGTCACATATAGCCTGGATGCTTTAAAACACTATAAAAAGATACACTGACACACACATACCCTTCTTTTATACTATGGCAACGTATCTGTAGCCTCAATTCCAATATTTGCACCGCATGCATTTATGTATCCCATAAAAGCCTTGTTTTTGCTTTCTCATTAATGTGTGCTATTTTTCTACAGCAAGTGAATACAAGAGAACTGGATGTTTTCTATGGTCATTTGTATTGAATATTCGACACAGATACAGATAGCAGGTCGTACTAGGGATATGAGATGGAAGAACAAATGTTGCGATGCAATAAAATACAGACCAATTACTCATATGTCTTGACGAGAGGCTAAAACTAGTGAGTCAATTTAACTCTGCTATCATCCTTACTTAATAATCATTATCCTTTGTTTGCAGTTTTAGTTGTTGATCATCTTTAGAGATGACGAGGTAAATAGACTAAGATGATTAATGTAATGCTGCAGTGTGACTTGTAATGCCGCCGCCCAATTAGCAAGCATCTGTTGCCCTGACAGAGTTGCAATCTTTCTTTGTTTACTATGGAAATCTAAGGCAATACCATAAGGCAATAGGATGACTACATAATTAGATGAACCAACAGTTCAAATGCTACGTTGGCAAGATTACGTATGTTCTGTGAGGATTGTTGAGCATTGCTTCCCATATTATTGTAAATCTACGTCCAAGGTTGTTATTTAACGGCATTTGCAATTGTCTCGTTCGTATTTGATTCCCGTAGCCCACTAATTGAATGAACAATTCGAGCACAGCTGATGAAGCCGTTGTTAAGCGCTTTGTCAAACAACACAGCATTGATCAGTGAATGAGGCGCAGAACCAAAATATTGGAACAAGGGTTTATATTTGGAATATCAAGCCAAAACACGACAATCTTTGAAAATAGACTAGCACAAGGCGAATGGGTAACATATATGCATTGTTATACAACTACGTAAAAGAACAAATACTTACTATATGGCAAGTGGAAATAGCTAGACACGGCTTATTCATTTACATTCGCATAAACGTATAAATATTAAGCAACAGCGTAATTTCCCACAGAGCACGACCTTTTTTAGTTAAATTACTATAATGTCAGGCAGGAAAAGAACGCACAATCTAACATCAATATAAGAATGAATACATGAATCACTACTGTTGCCTCGGCTCTTATTACAGCCTGCTGGTTAGCGAAACAGTAAATTTACCTCCTTCATGCGATGGAAATGTTTTCCACGATTTGTTCTTACCAAAGGCAAGCCAGGTTTATATCCCTAAAGGCACACACCTGCTACCTGTGTTGGAGGAAGAAATAGCATCCCCTCAAGTCACTTTAGACCAACCAAAACAAGCCATATTATGTTATATTCTATTCATATCTCGCCATTACAAGAGCACACAGATCGTATCACATAGATGAAATAAATTGTAGCATAGTTCAGTATATAGCAGATATCCCATAGGAATTGGGATAGTTTAATGAGCGAGACTATCCTTCTTAGATATGCAATAGCGGACTTCGAATAAAAAAACAAAGACAATTTGAAGTACCGTGGATTTGCCATCTTCGTCGTCAATGTAATTGTCCAAAATATTGAGACATTTTCGTAAAGAACGTTTTATAAAGAAAGTATTAAGGGGTGTTCACAATGAAGCATTTAACTCATGTAGCATCCAGCAGACATAGAACAATGATGTCCGTCTTTTTATTTGACTGACCGAAGATATTTGTTATCAATTAAATGTTTTGTGATCTGAACTTCTCTAAGTAGATTTCATAATAAAACTTTGAATCAGAATTGATAGTTTCTACTGTCTCTCTCACGTGATTGCAATGATATTAATTGTATTGAAGTAGTGATATACCTGCAAGAAGATTCAGTGAGTTTTCAGGAATTTTTTTTAAAACGGAGGAGGAGGAGTTATGATGTTTTTTAATTAATGACATAGCAGTATACTGCGTGTTTTTTTTCGGATTTCTAAGTGATCTAGATCAGCAATGAGATCAGCAATGAGGTTGAACCCATGGGCGCATTTTTCGTGTTATGCCTTTCGTAGTGAATTGTTCGGTTTTTAAATATCTTTTCTTAGCATCTAAGATATTGTTCTATTTTTGCCAGCAAATGTATCATGAGGAGCCAACAGTCATTGGTACACAAAGACTTCGGCAAATCAAGCAGACAGGATTGCAAAGTAAACTCATCTACTGCTACAACCGGACTGTAATGTCAAGTGCAGCTGTTGCCACTTCTAAAGCTGCTGCATTTGCCAAGGTCATATTGTGTTGTTTCTCTGTGCCAAGAATAATCCTCATAAATGAGAACAAGTATGGTTGCATATCAAAGATGGTAGCGTGACTGTCTTGTGTCTGTGGATATTCGCGGTTACGGGACAATGCTTGTTGAACGAACAAACTCTTACATGTCTTATACCAACCATCCGCCATAACGCACACTACACATCGAGGTAAGCCCGAATGAGACACGCATTCTTCGTCAATTACAAAGTAGATCATGCTCTCACCATCATCTGAAATAGAGACTGAAGCAAGTTTATCATATATATATATATATATATATATATATATATATATATATATATATATATATATATATATATATATATATATATATATATATATATATATATATATATATATATATATATATATATATATATATATATATATATATATATATATATATATATATATATATATACATGAGGAACCTTGGATATGCCTATCATTTATTAGTGTTTCCAATTGATTATATTAAGCATGAACTGTGCAGTGCATTTGTCCCTTCCTTTCCATTTGTCCCCGCAGACACAACGCTGCTACATTCTGTATGTGATTAATTATGCCCATCGGAATATAAGGGCCCCCATTCCCCTCAAGACATAGATACATTGTAATTGGCGTAAAGACAAAGGTTAGTTAATGGAATGTCAGAGGTGATAAACGAGGGAGGTGATATTAATCATAATTGACCAATGCATAGCGGCAGGGTGAATTAGGAAATGGGCTGTATGTTCTTGAACACAAATCAGGGTTCGATTGTTCTTTCTCGTATTTTTGTGAATACTTAGGCGCCTTACTGTCGATAAAGCAGCGAATAATTGGTTAAAAATGCTAGTTCAGCGATAGCGTGTGACTCACACTATTGCGGCACAGGGACATCAAATGCCGTTTAGAGTATAATCATTCCAGTCACCATGGCAGTTCTAGGCTATGTGAAAATGTGATTTGCAGAGGATGCCTATGCATGACAGTCCTTCTTGCTAATCTCGAACATGCGAAAGCATACGCCATAAACCCTTGGTTAACTGTTTAATGCGGATTCTGGCTTGTCATTAACTAGTAACATATAACATATCTTTGCATTGGGTGGGGTTAATTCGGATCGGGCTGAGTCGGTGGTGAGTCAGAGCGGTCTGTTTCCGTCAGCTCGGCAGGATTGTGAAGACGTAGCGCTGTGACAAATGGAAGAGGGTACAGATATATTCAATGGCTTGTGGTTAAAAAGCATTGCCAATTATAAAATCGGCACATGTGCCAGCGTTAAAATATTCCCATTTAAAAACATATTTGAGAGGGTGATTTAATGCCTACTAGGTAACATCATAAGGCCTGTTGAGCCAAATATGTTGTCTTGCAAAATAGTAACGCCCCACATTGGACTTTCAATACTTGAAACATACAAGCAATCTTCCACATGCCTTGTAATGAATTATTTTATCTCAAATCGTCTACACGCTCGCTTAATGCATTGAGCGGTACGATCAACGCGTTGTGATATTGATTGGTGCTGGTTGACAGCAAACAGGAAGCACCACAAGGTAAACTGATGAAAGGCCAGCACCACACATCGTCAAGGTTTTATTGATAGCCAGCAAGCGAGAAGTCAAACAAAATATGCTATTAACATTCCCGCTCTCTATTGATGTGCGGTGTTATGCTGGTAACAAATACTGGCTTTGAATCTATTCATAAAGGTTGATGAATAGGGTTCGTTCTACAGTGTATCTATTTGTGATCAAGAAGTAAATATGCTACGCAATTGAATACAGGGCTGACGACTGAATCTATAGACTCGCTAAATAATGGTTTATTTTATGAAGATGGTACACGGGTCATGGATCATAACAATTAACTGCACCATTACTCCTATATCCTTACACACATCAGATTGCTGCAGGAGTTGCAGCATCATGATGTTATATACGCAAACGATTTAGTCAAAGTAACGATATAGAAGAGAAACATTTTGCCATCATAATCAGCTTCCATTTTCACTTCTAGTAACACTTCAGCAGTTTGCAGATAACATTACCATGCGAAATGTTAATCTCCGGAATATGTGTCTGATATGCAGCCCAGGGTTAGAGAAATGACAAAGAACAAAAAGTCGTGGAGCATAAAGTGCCTTATCAATCCGAACAGACGCCGGAGGCACTGTGAGGTATAATGCAGATTTGGCGTGCGAAGGCTATAAATATCTCCATGTAAGCCAGAATGTTGCAATTGATAATATTAGATTTGCAATGTTTTATTTTACTGTGGTTTATTTTGTTGTACAAGCGCTTTGACAAGGAAGTGACTGGGAAAAGGTAGGATATCAAATAACCTCTTGCAAAATGCGATATTAATTGGTGTTGAATTAGTGGTTCAGTTAGTTAGTTGGGTATTTATATTGCTATATATAAGCCACTAACATCACTACTATAGGTTCGTTATCTCGATTAAACACTTTCTTTTAATGCTGACCCTGAGTTTAAAGCGCAGTACTTCATGCATCTTCACCGAATCTCTCAGCAAACATATCAATTACGTTTGATTGGGTACAATTAATGGAATAACACCGCTTGAGCCTTGTGCGGGTTAGAGAAAGTACCCTTGATGAAAAGCTACCCCTGATGCTATTGTATAATCAGCAAGAACATTAACAAGCCGAAGTCCAATAGACCAATCAGCCTTTAACCCACAGAACAAACAAACCTATCCTGGAGCTTATATTTACCACTGTGAATGACATTTATGAAGAGAGGAAAACTCTCAAATTTATCATACTAAACAGGGTTGATGTATTTGCTCAACATTTAGACAAAATTGGCACGTGCTTCTGCAATTGCTCACTGTCCCGTGATTGTAGAATGACACCGGATGCATGTACCATAATCATGATCAATGAATTGTAATACCCAGTTAGCCACATCAGTGACTTTTTTGGTAAATGGCCTATACAACATATTAGATACGGCATAAGCAAACAGATTTTTTATATAGCGACCTTGCCTACAATCACGATGTCTTCATGGGCGGGCTTGACATTTTTCAAGGTGATCTCTCAATAATGTTTACGCAAATATGACTCTCTATCGAAGATAAACACTACACAGTTTCAGGACTCATTTGTAGATCATTCAATGGATTCATAAAAACAATTTGCGTTTACAGCCTTTGATGTGCTTTGATGTAGCCGTCTACGAAAACGGTCGATGATCATTGAAAGCATTCAGTATACTTGTCATTAGGCGTATTGTATGATTGGCCTGGTCTGCTTATTATTCGGCAATCAATTCAACTTAGAGTATAGAATATGCATCGATTTGCGAACAGATCAACCGGTGCAATTCACGCTCTGGAGGCTCAGTTAGGACAAGTTTGCATTTGCGACTGAATGACTAGTCTGTTGTACAACCGACCGCAAAAGCAGTGAACACTGCAAATGCAATGAACTGGTCGATTGCAAGGCGAAGTCACGTAGAATGCTCACTGTAACAGTGTGTGATGTTGCATTCTGGAGTGATTGATCACATTGTAGTCTGTCCTTTCTCTAGGCTAATGAGTGTTGGAGTGTTGTGCTGCGATACTGCCTTTTGATTGCCCGAAAAATTATTTTTGGGTGCGAACAGATGGTGTAGCCAACTGATGCGTTACATCATAGAGAACCAATAATCTTCTCATACGTTATTTTCCACTTTATATTTGGCTTTCTTATGGTATATACCAAATTAAAAATAAACAATGAGATATCACTTATACAATTCATAGCAAATTGTGATTTTATATATTCTGTTCATCATTATTGTGCTTGACATTACACCAATATTTACGTTGATGGTTCAATATATATCCCGTACACTTATAATCACTATTGTAGAACTAGAGAGAAAATAGAAAGGAATAATAAAAAACACACAACCAAGAAAACTTGGACTGCTAATGTTAGAATAAGCTATTAGAAACTGCAGCGTTTAAAGCAAAGAACGTTCATAATCAAAGACATCAAAATGCTGTCTTTGTGGGCTGTCACAGCTTTATTTACCACCTAGCTTTCCCGATAAGCTCCATTCATGTTGACCATTATGCTTGTTTATGTTTGACGCGCGCTGCTTGTTATCGCCTGGTCATAGGTCAAAACCGGGTCAAATCGCATGCGCTCCGTTAACTATTGCAGATATGCTATGTTAGCGTAGCGTCAAACATGTCTGCCATGGAGAATGACCATCAAGAGCAGCGATATCAACATTACTGCGAATCGAAAAGCATTTACATGGGTTCCGAATGCACTGCAATAACTCGCGCGGATACCTGTGTAGACTCCCAAGCACTCCCATAGATATAGAGATTCTTCGTTTTGGCATTCACTGCATGTCTTATGCTATTTTACCGAGTCATACCGGCAAGGTGTTCACTCACCGAGTCATCGTATTCAAATTGCACATGCGTGTGCGACATTTCTTCTGTCTTCCAAGACTTCACAATCAACAGCAATCAATCACTGTTGAACATGCCTCTGTGAAGAAAGAATTCTCAACATCACGGGGCTCCATTGCGCTCTGAAGAACACACGATATAACAGGGTTAGGAGAGGCGGCAGTGGCTGTGTATTATACTGCGTTCCTCATGCGATGATAGGCCAATGAAATCAATGTGATAAGTAGCATGAACTAGTGCAGTACATTGAAGGTGCGCATTGCGTCCCAGAAGCTCTGTCTGTCAGGACTACGGCAAAACGGTTCTCCCACGCCAATATTCCCTTTCTCCAATGAATCAAACCTCAGATGCATGTTATTCTTATTGCTTCACATGGAATTACAAACTCTAACCATTAAAAATTGCAGACCAATTGGACTTGAACTCAGATGAAATGCACCTTTAAGAAATAATTCGAAGAGGCTGATTACAATGCAATGCACATGGTTATTAGCATGATGCATCATGAGCAGGTGTATCCCAGCTGCTCAGTATCTTGTCCTATACTCTGCTTTTAGGCACAATAGACGGGTGGTTGCTGAGCAATTAGGCTATGTGTGATGATTAGTTCCAACATACTAAGAGCCTGAGCCGCTGTGATTGTTATGTTGTTGAAAAACACTTGGAAAAATCTACGACGTGTTGCACCTGCCTCTGCTATATTTGTTCACACCTGTGTGTTGATTGGCTCGACACGCTGATGTAAGGCAGATTTGTCACTAAAAGCTTATTTTACGTCATTGTATCAGCACGAAAGCATGTTTATCGGGCAAATAAGCTTTAAAATATAACATCAACTATATAAGTGAAATCTACATTTGCATAAGTTTCTGTGAGCTCCCCACCTGACGTGTCTTCTTTTGTGAAAACTTGCAAATTTGCAAATAGTCCCGACGGAGATGTTCATATCCTGACAGATGGTCCCCATACTAATTATTATATGGCAAGCATTATGCAGTAGATAACAGGATTTCCGTCCCGTTCTCCTAAAGACAAAGCCGAAGGAACATCTACTTGGTGAGAGTTATCGCTAAGGGGTACAGTGTACCTCTTTACATTTACATGTCGTTTCTGGCGACTGGAATTACACAGTCCATCACCAATATTCAGATGCAACATAGAGCAATGGTCTCATCAAACTCATATGTCTCTGGCACAGAGTATATGCCTGTTCCATACCAACTCAAACCATAGAAACAATGTCACATCAATTGAACACTCTCGACCAGTGGTCACCCGATAAGTCCCATGCGCTATATGAGCATTTCCTGTCTATGTGGTGAGTCACACTGCCTGGCCGTGTAGGCGGTGGTGCTGATTTCATCGGGGCGGGGTTGGGTACTGATTAACTTCTCGCCCGGAGGAGGTGTCAGTGCTGCTGAGTGCGTCACGTGATGAACAGCGGCAGTTTCCGCGAGAGCAGATATTCTATGGGCGATAAAGCGTGTGATTAGGGACGAGTGTCGATTGTGTGCTGCATAAAGCATGATCAATCGTTGGGGAAACGGACATTTTGTCCAAATAACGCGTGCTAAATTATAACAACGAAACAATCTTATAAATTGATATCCTTGCCAGTTTGCCAGCCCAACTGACTCATGACGAGCCAGAATAATTAATCTTGTATTGATTACAGTCATGCTGCAACATGATCTTCGTACTAAGTATCTTCGTATCTTAATGTAATATTCCTCACAGAGAAGTATTGTAAGCGATTTCGCACCAAAGCCTTAGATGCTGGTTAATTGTTTGGTTTGCAATTCTTGCATGGTGTGTTAAGTGGGTTATTCTATGCAATGCCTGAAAGATTCAATTTCATGTACAGTCAAAGAATGACTCCATCATTCATTGTTGAATTGTTATCCATTTTGCTGGCTTCAGAAAAATCATTGTCTGTGTCATGGTGTTGTTCTGAAAGCTTTAACAGATGGCGGTCTTTAATATTATTTAAGTTTTATTTCAAGAAACACGAAAGGAGTAATATCTTTGCAAGGTTGGGATATTCTATTATGTTTCAGCAGCGTCATTGCATGCATGCATATTGATGTGCTTAACGTAAGTTGAAAGGAAATTGCAATGCAGAGTAATTAACCAGTGCGAGGATACAGTGATTGGTAACGTAGGTAAACAAAAATTATTGCAAAATTGTTTTCATTAACATTTAGCCGCCTTTGTAACCCAAAAGACATTGATATTGTGCCAAGAAAACATGATCGACGCTATGCTACCGATTCAGAGAGCCTTGGGAGTGTGGTACTCCACCTTCATAAATATATAGAGAAGTAATATAATTTTGCAACAGATTAAAAACTATCAGACCAGGACAAATTTCTGTGTTGAGACAAAACACACTCAACCACAAATAAGCTTCCTTAGCAATTGATACAAAACAAATCGAGGCTGTTCAGTGAGTTATCAGCCACATTAGAGAGTATCTTAGCAATATGAGCAAATATCCAAATTCACACCGCTTCAGTATGTTGAATTACCCTGTACAATGTGGATTTTATAGAGGATGTAACTTGGTACATGTATTCAACGACCGAGTAAGAGCACAGTACAATCATGTCTTTGATATCAAATAGGCTTACTAGAGTCTCGATCGTCGCAGTTTAATACGGTATTAATTGAGCTAAACAGACAAGTGGAATAGGTCTGATGTTTTCACAATATTGAACGACAGTATTCACTGTGTTGATCCATATTTCTAAGGGGTTATGTGCCTTGATATTAAGTTATCTGTATATCGGGGGATTGTATGAATCTAATATGAGAGAGAATTAGCAACAGCTTGCGGGCAGAGCGCAACCAAATAAATGAGAAAGCTCATGCAGAGCAGAATTTGGAATCAAATTAGTGTCAAAGCTTATGTCTTAACTCATGGATATATGGGACATTTTCGCCTTCCAGGACATCTGTCATTAATGCGATTGCAGGAATCGCTTGAGCGATATGTTGGTGACGCTTGGTAATATGATTAACAATTAACACGGCTCCCAACAATCATGGTGTGAAAGGTGTAAGGTTGTAAGAAGCGCAGCGATAGGCAAACTAATAAACATATTCTGGCAAACTCAAAAATAACGCGTGTTGTATGCACCTCACTTGGACCTTATCACCGTTAACTCATCCCCCAAAACACACACACACACACACACACACACACACACACACACACACACACACACACACACACACACACACACACACACACACACACACACACACACACACACACACACACACACACACACACACACACACACACACACACACACACACACACACACACACACACACACACTAACACGCTCTTGTGCAGTGCTACCTCGTCAGCCTTTTGGTTGATAATGTCTGCGTTCAGATATTGTTCTACGAATCCAACCACACAAAACCTCATCAGCAGACAATCGTTGCCTGTGAATGGATGCCCCCTGGTGCTCACGTGGGTATTGTGAATACTTGCTCTCGATTATCTCTAACGTGATCAATGCAAAGGAAACAAAAAGTCATCAGCATCTTTTACTAAAGCCCTTCTTCACATGGGGTGAAAGATATTTCTCTAACATATGGCAACGCACAGAACACGAGAAACGAATCTAAATACTCCTATTACAAAGATACCAAATTACAAAGGTTGCCTTCTGAACTGACAGGAGTCTGAGGTAACATTTATCAAGAGTATTCATCATTCTTGATGTGTATTTATTAGACACGAAGCAGACAGAAGAATAACATATAGATACATTTAACAGTTTTATTAGAACAGCTGACTTCGTTCATAATTTAAATTTGCAAATGTAAACCCAAATCACACACAACTTTCACTATGTAACAATAAAATCGCATTGCGTCTGTGGAACAAGTAGTAATCATGTAGCTATCAACTCAAAGGGCCACGAGGTGAACGTCTCTATCCTGATCGATTTATACACAAAGGAAATTAATATACAACAGAGCGAAATCATCCAGACAAGGACGCCAAATTACAATTGTCATGCAGACCACACAAACCCACTTCTTATCAGCTCATACCATACAAATCGGGACTGTTAATGTGGAACCTATTATACAAATATGCTGTATATGCTATATTGGATAGAATCATTGAAATAAGAGCAAAAAGATTAGGTATGATATAATGCGTACGCCCTTACATTGGCTCAATGTGCAAAAACATTGTTTGAAGAAGCCACCGCGCATAATTGAGTACAAGAGCATAATAAAAACACAGCTCAGTCTTTCATCGTTATCCTTTACACTGCAAACATACGTACGATATCATCTCTATATCAACACACCATAATATGCTTATTTCATTCAACTGAATAAGCAAATTGGCTATTGCTTTCGGTGCCATGCTATTGCATCTCGTATGACTAAATTACATGCTGCTTATTTTTTTACGGGGTTCAAAGAGCTCCTTCTATTTATCGAATACAGCCACTACATACAAGTAGTGAATTACCTCAGAACCCTGCGTATAATACCACAATAATGAATTCCCTGTACGACAAAATTTAGGGTTGATGAATGATAACGGATTTAATGCGCAGAAATAGGGGCGATAGCGACTGTTATGCAACATGAAGCTCATCACGCGATGGGTGCTGGGATATACAAAATTCGCCTGCGAATAGTCGCAAACGAACATCATAAGATTTTAGCGTATGCTTCTACATAATTAATAAATGTACAAATTATTCCATGAATGTTCAGTGCAGATAAAAGCAATGTAATAAACCCTCTGTCCATGAGAATATATTACACACTGTAACAAAACATATCAGTTACACTGTTTCTATGTTATGAATGCGAAGATACAGATCAATTACAAGATCCTCTGAACTGTCATTGGAGAGAGAAAATATTCAGAAAGCTTTTTGCTCTTGTATAAGCAAAGCAATATGTAATATTCAGTATTGGTGTAACTCAATCACACCATGGATAAAATAAAACACGAAATGAAAGGACCTTTCATGCAACATCTATCAAAACCAATGGACATTTATTGTTGATTTGATTTATGGAAAGTAATTAATGACCGCCATAAAGCAATCTGTTTCAATATATCATTCAACCTTCGTGACTGTGGATTTTCGATTTTGTTATATAAATGCCTGATGATACAGATCGAATGCACAAATATATACAGAAGACTGAGATCGTCAAAAGGATAAAGGAACTAAGGCGATTATGAAAATGATGATCACGATCATACTGATAGGTTGAATGGGCATCCGTCGATTGTTCTTGCCGCAATATGCAGGGCTATCATTAATATCAGTTTAAATAGTAACACCTTCAACGGGACACCTCGGTTGTTGTGAATTGCATCCCAACAAAGTAATCTGTCTATATGTGTACAAGTAGACCAGCTAAGCCACATACCAGGATTGATAAAACACCATAACCATGCAACGTAATTATGGTAATGCTTTAGCAGATATAACTTGATAACCACCATGAACAGCTCGTTGGTCTTCCAATTTTATAAAACTTTAATCAAAGATACATGTGTTGTATGTGCTGAATGACCATTGACTATTTTGTAAATCATGAAATCGAACACAGCGGTGGAAAACAATTGCTTTGTAATCACACCAAGTTCGCTGTGTTCGCATGAAGATTGATAGGTTGTATATGCATGTACTTGAATAATAAGCATATCACCAACCACCATTTAGTATAAGTTCCTTTCTGTGCATACGCATAATGTGCATAATATACAGTAGCTTTGCATTTATGAGCATAGTTTTACGAGGGCAGAGGCAAAACTACTCAAGAACTATGGACCTGTAAAGCAATTAACTAGAATGGGAATATGGTACATGCAACATGAATTGTGTTATTGCGCAATCCTTATTGCTTTGCATGCCATATTTATCATAGTGCTTTGACGTCATAATTCCCAATATCTGTGCTTTATGTTGGTGGGATAATGCCTTTTATACAAATTACATTTATTTCCTAATAGAATTTGTTACATGCAAACAAAGTGCAATGCTTAAACCTATCTGCATACTTGTCATAGTAACAGAGAAACAATTATGAACGGGTTAGGATTTAGGAGCAAAGAGAAGAGATTTTAATCTCTAATACCACAATGATTAGCTTATTGGAGTATGTTGGAAATATCATGCAATATGATAAACTTTAAATAATACTAATGTAGGTAACAGTAGGTAGCTATGGATTCAATTACAAATAGAGAAGGTAGATAATCGATTTATGGGCAGTTGTAACTTATATTCCTGCCCTAATGGAAACTAACTATATTTATTTCATCGTTGGCATTTAAAATACAGAAACAAAAGTATTATTCCACAGTCACAAAGAGTCTTTCTACACAGCACACTGCAAAACAATCATTTTGGCCTGTGCGTCGACCTATATACCAATGAAAAACTGCTAACGTGATCTACTGATCCATAAGTGATTAACAAAGAAAATACTGTCTGAATAAGGTGTACGCTCCGATCATGACGTTCAAAATGTCCTTTTTTGTCAGACGTCATGAATAGTACTGTAGCTGTCGTTAATATGTGATTTTGTCTGTAATGTCAGTTATACTTATTGCTGAATAAATGATCTAGTAGCAATAAACGTGCCAGAAAAAGCTATTGCATGTTGCGCACTGGAAAACAAACTAAACAAACTAACGAAAGTTGTAGTAGAAGGATGTGTTTTTAACCATTATCCAATATTGCGATGCGAATAGAAACACAACACATTACGGTGTGTATCAATATGACAATATGTACTCAGTATATTGCAGTGCGTGTACAAACACCTTTATATGTGATCGATACGCAGTCGATATGGCAGATTAATGCTGTTTTGCATAGCTCAAGTTGAAGTATTAAATATTACAATATTTGAGGATACAATGATTGGTAACTCAGAAAGTGCTTGAAACTTTAAAGTCGCAAAGCCAATGAGCCACCTCAGCAAGTAACATCTGTGATTAACTTGTTCATGGTGTCGTATAATATGTGATCAAAATCATGCTGTTTTGCAGTGCTAGTGCCTATAAAGGTTTGGTGAATTGTTTGCTCTGAATAGAGACCTACGTTCAGTTTCGCATGTCAGAGGAATGGTTGCAATCGCCCAATCGTATAACGTCACGCACTATGCCAGCATACAACCTATATTATCAAAACCAACGGAAGCTTAGTGCACTGTGTGGAGTCATATTTTTGCAATGAATACCAATGAATTTCTTCTGACTGGCATCGTCTGTGTGTAAAATGATTAATCTATTTGAATAAGCGCCTTGATAAAAAAAACCATGGGAGGAAATAAAACTAACGCTTTGGAACCTCGTGCTTACATACCAAATATGCCGCAAACATAGCTAAGGTTGTTGCAACAAAGGCAACCCTGCCGCACACAAAAAAAGGATTTGTGAGTGTTTCATTAGTACATCATCATGTAATATCTATAAGATACGAAAACTAACATGGAGTGAGTTATAAACTGGTCCATGTGATAATATATAAATCAGCAGCATAGAGATCAGTAGCATGCTCAATATGCTTATTTCCACCGCATAGGAATTTAGATATATTACCGCTGACTTGTTATATATTCGAATATTTTCCCTATCTGTATTTTACATTACTATTATACTTACGATACCATGTCCGTCGACCTGTACCAGATCGCAGGCTTTGGGACAATTGTAGTAGCTATGTTAATCTATGTCGTGAATATATGTCGTCATATATATAAGATTGAAATCATTATACCTCTAGAACCTAGATTCGTAATTGTTAGTTAGTTGGCACCAGATGAATTGCCGATTCATTGCGGATGCTGTTGGTCCATTTTCTCACAATGAAACATTTAAAACTGTACATGATATGCATATGTGTTTGGCTATCGTTTGAATGACATGGTTTGTTATATGGCAATCTTGTGCCTTTTGGGACGTATGAAGTGTCAATGAGCTTTGTCATGCCTTGATCAATTACCTTGTGGCTCATCAACATCTAGGGTCCATATCTCTACCGTGACAAGAATAATGAATAGCCTTGTTGATCCGTGAAATATTTGATGTGAACCATGAAGGGAGGGTACATCAATTGCAATTGACTATTTGTAAAATAATTGATGTGCAAATAGTATCATTTACACAGTAAACGGCCTATATACCCATTCCACTTCTTGATCACACAATAACCGCAACAATAATCCAATTGAGCTACTTGTGGAGTCTAAATCGAGAAGAATTTTTTTTAAACTACACCTATGATGTGCAAATACCAAAACATATGGTTGGATATGAAAGTTAACATCACGTGATACTATAAACAGGCAATGCAAATCGCAGCGACAGTGGACATGAAAGCCAACTAGTCTGCTGGCAAGCTTAACTCCCAAGTGCATCGCTGAAGCCATTGTGAACTTTATAGACAACAGTGCCATGCTGGCAATATTATATAAATGTACAACATGACAAAGTGTTTCATATATGTTAGCTGAAGGGTCATTCCTATTCGATTCCAAGCCAAAGGTCGATTTAATCTGGTTGCATTTGCCCTTTCTTGATAAGCTATATATTGCCTGATTCTCGTTCAGATAATGATCATGCAACTTCACACGGTTGCTTTGATAAAAACTATCGAGTCAGCTTGGTGACTAGTTTGAACAAATCCTTTGATGTTCTTTGATTTCGAAGTCAATCGGGTCGATCATGTATCTTGACGAACAATTCGAGTACTTCTCATTAGCCGTATTGTACAGTTTTTGCGTTGGATACACTTACGCTCTCAACAACTCGTGTTTGGTCTGCAAAATAACTCTTTTATCATTAGATAACATTAGATGGCGAACTTGTTCTCAGTTGTATTCACGGGATTGGAGGGGAAGATGCAATTTGAGGCCAAGAATGTTACATTGACTTATTGTGATGCATCCACAATAGTTGTTCCTAGTTATTTGCCATGAGTTCGAATAACTATGGATACACGATAACCAACACAGCTTTTGGCCTAAAGTCTCTCCTCGTCGAGTATTTAGCAGAATAATTTACACATTAGATTAATTATCTAATCGTCCGTTATGCCTTTAAGTGCAAGTGACGTCTAATATAAGTGGTACTTCACGTACACTGATAACAGGTGAGTACATTAAGAGATACATTAGGCCGATTGGTTTCATACCTACTGAATTAAAAAATAATTTCTGAAATGCGGATTTATCCATAGCCCAGCTCATACAAAGCCTTTTGATTAACGCGGTCTTTACGGTAATGAATCACAATAAGATATGGATACAAAACAACAACCATACTCAGTATTGCCTTACATCATATCAGAGTTGCCGACGTGCGGTTTTCCGTCTACGTATTTCCTTGTTCCTGAGACCCGAATGGGCGCTGTCAGATAACCTGCAACTTTTCAGCAAAATCAGCACAGAATCGAATCATTACATTGGGTATGACATATTGCATTGAATGGTCAATTATTGGGCATATATACCAGTAATGATGCCTCGATACACCGAAGCTTTGTGCCTTACTGTCTTAGATTTTGGAAGGCTTTCTGTATGGGTTGTGGCCGATGTGCTGAGCACTATCTCTAGTGACGTGCATGCTACGGGTTGTTTGCCATGTTCTTAAAACCTTTCGCATTCTATCATCTATCTACATCACCTGTAAGTTACACCGTTTCCTATTGTAACTTCAGGCGTATTGCAATACGTAGCAATTGGTCAACATATGGATACAATCTTTGCAGGGCTCGTTGAAGGGAATGTTATTGTTCCATAGTAATCCGATCTACTTCTTCCGAATCCCTAAAGTAAGGAAGGGACCAAAATATTTTTGACTTCTTATCATAGGTTGAAGCACGAATGCTGATATAAAGGAAGAGAAGGAGACTTGCCTACAGCAGCACTAGTAACCCCTATCAATGATTATATTACCTCACCTGCTGTTAAGCATGAGTAGCAGGCTGATACTCAGCTGTGTTTGTGACATCATCCTGTGATAATGTTAATGGGAAAGCCAGCGCCCATACTTTTCGATTCCTTTTTTATCATTTTGGCCACAAATGGCGTTTGTCATTCATGCGGTGGTAGGAATCGCTTTAATGTAATTGTGATGACGTTAGGTTATACGATTGACAACTAATGCATGCAATCATGTCTCCCAAACGCGATGACATTCTGTAAACATGCTAAGGTGTTTTTCATGAATAAAATATGCATTACCAAAGCGTAGTTCGTTATAAAAAAAATCACCAACAAGGAAATTAAGCTCTCGATAGTAGGAAATCGACCTAGCCTTATAATTTCTAGACAACTCTGCAGCCATATCCGGTGATCGTGAGTAGGAGAGTTGACATAATATTTAAGTGACTAAATGATTTCTATTGCAAGCATAGGTCTTGGTGGCTCGTTAAAGGGTAGATCTAGTACCTTTGAACATGAAATTGCCTTGGTGTTATTCATATATTCAGTATGTAATCGGATATTGAATCTTTGCTGAATGCAGCGATGTACGTGATTTTGTTCAAAGCCCATGTATTGCATATTGTAATATAGACGTATTAAAGATCTCTTCTCCATTTTTCGCATAGAAAATGCCTTTATTTTGATTATCATAAATATATTGCCATTACCCCGCCGCAACGATATCGTCTTAATTTGTTATATATTGCTAGTGGTAAATGCACAGCACGTAATAGCCTTTTTCTAATGCGTTGGTTGCATGCCAGCTTATCTTTGAGAGACTCTATATAGATGTTATCTACATTGCAGACTCAATCCGATCCCGTTAAGTAACTGATATTGCAATAACTTGAGACGTCAAAGCACAATGATGAATCAACGCAATATTGTCACACTGGCGCACACAAAAATAGCCTCATGGTACAATGCATGTTGTATGCCTCCCTATCGGAGCACATCACTGTTTCCTTCTTATTTGCTTTATGAGTCACAAGGTCAAAGCTTTGCTCGCTTCTATCCATGTTATTGGAGAATATCGGTACAGAAAGATGCCCCGTCTTTTTTTTCAAAATACATTTACTCTCATAAGCCCCCCCCCCCCCCCCACCCACCCCAATTAGACGATATCGTTTTACAATCATAGCACATAAAACACACCAACAGATAGGCTAAGTCTGTCAAAGGATGTCCCTGGGTGATTCTACGGTACCCTGAGAATATAATTGTTTTTAATCATGCTTACAAGAATAAAATGTAATTGTATTACCTTTTGAACTAGCATTGGTCTCAAAGGAAATGTACTTGTTACAGCATAACAATACATCAATAGTAGTGTTGAATAAACTTTGGGTTAGTGATTGGTAATCCAACACTTCAAAGACTGAATAAATACGTGGCATAAACGGGTACATTTATGAAGCCTACATCAAAATCAATATATACATATCATTGATTTGATATATGATTCAGCCTTTGTGACCGTGGTTGACATTTGGTATGTGACAATTCTACGCAAACATCATAATCGGACCACATGTGTACAAGTAGAGCACTTAAGGCACATGCATATAGGGCTGGATAAAAAGCATAGATAAAAATCCTGTTCGATTTTTCGTTTATGGTATAAAAATTAAGAAGGTTCTATTGCGACACACCACGTATCACATTGTGTCCTCCAAGGCATTTATCCCCCCCTGTGGGTCCGGGGGTAGAATAGGCCCACTGTATCCTCCTGCATGTCGTAAGAGGCGACTAATAGGGGGCAACCTGTTGGCCGTGGGTTGCGACTCGTGTCGGAGGAAGATGGGATCCTGGTGGTTGAGCGGAGCGGTCCTTGCGAGGGCTATATCTGCAACACACCACTTTGGCCCGGATTTCGCCTAGACGAGAGGGTGGGTAGGCCTGGCCCATTCCTATCGGCTGGTGGCGTCGTGCCCTGGGACTACCCATCACATGCATTTGGCATCTTCCTTCATGACATTCATTTACTTCATGGACCATTTCTCATTTCATTGGCTTCACTAGTCCCAGAAGGCGGCTGCTTAATCAGGTCAATCGGATTCCATTAAGGGTGTTATGGTGCGCCTCTACGAGCTCAGCACCTTGCCAGTGTCTGGGCTCTATGGGTTACGTATTGTGTCACTTTTTATGGGGGACGAGTATATCACCTGTGTAGCCCTGGCATCTTTAAGATGTCCCTTTATTGGGCTCCGGGGCGGGTGGGGAGCACAGGTGATGAATTGTTGTATTACTATGTCTTCCTCTCATACTGGCCAAAAACGAAGGCATTTAGATGAAAATGAAACTGAAACTGAAAACTGGCCAAGATTTCTTGTGCTTGAAAGAACCGACGGGAGTTTAGAGAAAGTTTCATTCATTGTTCTATTTAAAGGAATTTGTGGTGTTGCCCGGCACTCCCAAAACTCTAAAACTTTTGCGATCTGGGATTTATCTTGTCGAAACTTCAAAACCAATTCATTCCAAACTTCTTCTTCAGACCACCAAATTAGCGAATATCAATGTAAAATTCAGCCCTCATCGAACCCTTAATACCATCAAGGGTGTTATAAAATCTTTCGAACTCAAATACTGCAGCGAAGAAGAGATTTTGGAAGAATTGAAAAATCAAAATGTCAGTGAAGTAGCCAAAGTGCTCATTAATAAAAATGGAGAAAGGGTTCCCACAGGCACCCACATCCTTACTTTCAACACCCCTTACCTTCCAAACAACATTAAAATAGCTGGCCTGAACATCAAAACTGAACCATTCATTCCAAATCCTTTAAGATGCCACAACTGTCAAAGATATGGCCATTTTAAAACCAAATGTAATAGAACACCAATCTGCCCCAAATGCGGTGATGAGCACGGGGAGCAGGATTGCAAAGCACCATTCAAGTGCGCAAACTGCTCCGGTGCTCATCCCGCATACTCTAAACGCTGTTCCATTTGGCAAATCGAAAAACAAATTCAAACACTACATATCACCCAAAAACTTAATTAGTAGAGTGCCAAAATTCAACTTCTTCCAGACCTTCATATGCTAGTACTGCAGCAGCACCTACTAAAATAACCAAATCTATTAGTACACAAACAGAAAACCACCCTCCGAAACCAAACACCCCCACTACCCCAAAAGTCAATGAACACATAACAGCAAACAAATACAATGAGAAATCTAAACTCCCACGGTCTGTAAAATCAAAACTCACCAGGGTTCAGAACCCAGATTCTTTTGTTGGGCCCAACATCTATGGCCCATTGTCTACCATGGAGACTGATGAGGTCCCCCATGGCAGACACACATCATCAGGGGCCAATCGGGACCCTGGGTCTGTAGTGGCCCAGGGAACCTGCGGCCCTAGGAATGCCATGGGGACTGAGGTCCACCATGGCAGCAAACGTCCCGCCAAACCCCCTGATAGGTAATGGCGGGCATTATACAATGGAATTGCCGAGGACTTCGGAATAATCATGAAGAACTTATTACTTTACTCAACAAAAATAATGGTATTGCAGCCTGCCTTCAGGAAACATTTCAGAAAATAAATATAGCTTGAAAGGCTATAAATCTTACCATAAATTTGGAGGCACTGTGGAACGAGCTTCTGGCGGCTCGTCCATTTTAATCAAGGATTTTATTCCCCAGAAAGAAATAGAACTCAATACAAACCTTCAAGCAGTAGCAGTAAATATAACCTTAAATAAGTCCATCACACTTTGCTCCCTTTACTTACCGCCAAGCCAAATTTTTACACGAGGAGAACTGGACAACATTGTGGCCCAGTTGCCAGAGCCAGTTCTCCTCATGGGTGATTTTAATGCCCACAACTCTTTATGGGGCAATACATATGATGATGGAAAAGGCCAAATTGTAGAAGATTTCTTCATTTCTCACAATCTCTGCCTTTTAAATGACGGCTCAAATACATACATCCATCCAGGCTATGGCACACCCACCGCAATAGATCTTTCTTTCTCTTCTCCTTCTTTGTTTCTCGACCTTGCATGGGAAGTTGGTGTCGATGATACCTGTGGAAGTGACCACTTCCCCATTCTTATCCACCTAAACCCTCCGTTACCACCAGAGTCTCCTCCAAAGTGGCAGCTGCATAAAGCAGACTGGCCCTCCTTTGGATCTCTGTGTGGGGAGGCTATCCACAGGGATAAGATGCAAGGGCGAGATACACACATCGATACATTTTGTGCTAAACTGCTTGAAATTGCCTCCAAAACTATTCCTAAGTCCTCGGCAAAGCCCAGGCGCATCCCAAAACCATGGTTTAATCAAGACTGCCAGGACGCCATCAACCACAGAAAAAGGGCCCTTAAGTTATTCCAAACTCACCCAACCCATGCAAACCTGGCATCATTCAGGGCAGCGAGAGCGAGAGCTCGGCGGGTTGTTAAAGAAAGTAAAAATAATTCATGGAAAACTTATATATCAAAATTAAACTCGAGAACATCAATCAAAAAGACATGGGAAATGGTCCGCAAAATAAGTGGAAAAAACACCTCTTCCACTTCTTCTTACCTTCTAACACCAGATGGTAATGAAGTCAAAAACAAACAAGAAATATCTAACATCATAGCGGACACAATAACCATGAATTCTTCCACTGCTAATTATACTGAAAAGTTTCAAAGACATAAACAGATTACTGAAAGAACAAAACTTAATTTTAGGTCAAACAACGAAGAAAATTATAATGTTCCTTTTACTTTAGAAGAATTGAAAGAATCTTTGAAACTCTGCAAGGACACTGCAGTAGGACCAGACGATGTTCATTACCAACTTCTTAAACATCTTCCAGAAGAGTCCTTGTATGTCTTATTAGACATATACAATCACATATGGAGCAGTGGAGAATATCCGGACTCATGGAGAGAGGCTACCATCATCCCTCTCCCAAAGTCCGGAAAAGACCCAACCAACCCGTCGAGCTACAGGCCCATCGCTCTCACGAGCTGTCTCTGTAAAACCATGGAGCGAATCGTTAACAAGCGTCTTATGTGGTACTTGGAAATTAATAATATAATAAATGAACATCAATCTGGCTTTAGAAAAGGCCGATGTACCACAGACAACCTTGTTAAGTTAGAGTCTTATATTAGGGATGCATTTTTAAAGGGGGACCATGTCGTGTCTGTGTTTTTCGATCTTGAGAAAGCATATGACACGACATGGAAATATGGGATTTTAAAAGATCTACAAGAAGCTGGTCTTCGAGGTAATATGCCACTATTTATACAAAATTTTGTAAATGATAGATTTTTTAAGGTAAGAATTGGGACATCACTTTCGGACCAACATGGTCAGGAAATGGGGGTGCCACAGGGCAGCATTCTTTCTGTCACACTTTTCAACCTAAAGATCAATAGCATCACAAAAGTTCTTAAACCTGAAATAGAAAAATCACTTTATGTAGACGATTTCCTTATATCTTACCGATCCAGCAGTATGACCACCATAGAACGCCAGCTACAAATCAACCTTAAACAAATTCAGAAATGGGCAGATGAAAATGGTTTCAAATTTTCCACTACAAAACAGTTTGTGTACATTTTTGTCAAAGAAGGGGCCTTCACCCTGACCCAGAATTAACCATCAATGAAAATCCCGTCCCTGTTGTGGGAGAAACCAAATTCTTAGGTATCATATTTGATTCAAAACTCAATTTTAAATCCCATATTAATTACATCAGGAATAAATGTCTCAAGGCAATGAATCTTCTTAAAGTAGTGTCCAAGCTGGACTGGGGAGCTGACAGGCAGGTCCTGCTCAGGCTCTACCGGTCCTTGATAAGATCAAAGCTTGACTATGGCTGCATCGTTTACGGTGCAGCTCGAAAATCGTATCTAAAACGACTGGACATAGTCCAGAATCAGGCTCTGAGGATTTGCCTTGGGGCATTTCGAACATCACCCATTGAAAGCCTCCACACTGAAGCCAATGAAATGCCTATCCATCTAAGAAGAAACAAACTGGCCCTTCAATATGCAATTAAAATAAAAAGCAATCCAGATCACCCTGCCTATGACATTATCTTCCATCCCAAATACCAAGTAATATATGAAAATAAACCTAATGCCATACCACCTCTTGGCATCCGTATTCAAGAATCGCTAAACAACATATCCAATAATTTAGACATTATTGCTCCAAACAAAATTCCCGAAACACCACCCTGGCAATTGAACACACCAACAATAGACACATCCCTTACCAAATATGATAAATTAAATGCAAATGACCTCTTGATGAAATTTCATGAAATAAAAGAACATCACAAAGACAAGATACTTATTTATACTGATGGATCCAAAGATGCAAACCGTGTGGGCGCTGGAGTCGTGTTCGGACCTCAGACCCACAAGGAAAGACTGCCTGGTGCAGCATCTGTTTTTACAGCTGAAGTTACCGCAATAAGGATGGCATTGGGCCTTATTGCTCACCATCCCAATGCGGATTTTACAATTTTTAGTGATTCTTTATCTGCCCTGGAGGCAATTGGGAATAAGTTGTTATCGTGCCATATTGTTGTAGATATTTTAGAAAATCTTACTCGTTTATCCATGCTGGGAAAAAAATGTTGAGTTTGTCTGGGTACCCAGTCACATAGGTATCCCAGGCAACGAAAGAGCCGATAGGACTGCAAAGGAAGCCCTACATGAGCCAGTGTCTGAAACCAAGATTCCCTTTACAGACTTAAAACCGCAGGTCGTTAAACTTTTTAAACAAAAATGGCAGGACCAGTGGGATGAATCCATTCCAAATAAACTTTACGAAATCCAGCCTCAACTTGGGGAGTGGCCACACAACTGCAGAGAGAGCCGAAGAGAAGAGGTCGTTCTTGCTCGCGCTCGTATAGGACACACCTATACAACTCATGCCTTTCTACTAAGGGATGAGCCCATCCCTGAATGTATTCCTTGTCAATGTGCCTATACTGTCAAGCACATTCTCATTGAATGTGCTGATTTGATTTTGATCCGAAATCGCTTCTTCCGGGTTCAAACCCTTTCAGAATTGTTTGAAAGGGTGAATCCATCCAAGATACTTGGATTCATAAGAGAAATTGGACTTTTCTATAGATTTTAGACCATACAATTCTCAAATTATCATATATAATTCAATTCATATAATTCAATTAATACTAATTTTTAGTTAGTTTTAACCCTTGACTCCTTATCCTTTCGTACTCGTATTTATCCCTCCTTAAGTAGGCACCATATAACACACTAGTGTTGGTGTGCCGTTAAACCCTATACTTACCTTACCTTACCAAGGCATTTATCGCTCATATATTTGTTCTTCGTGTCTGGGAATAAACTTGGTGTGTAATTATGAGCACCATAAGTGAGGTAAGAGGCAACAATAAACATGAGCTGCTGACCCTAAAAACAATTAATAGTGCAACAGTGGCCTTGTGTTGATAGGATGCGCGCTAAATGTGCTGTATTATGATTCTTGTGCGCGTTTGCTTGTGTTGGGTGCCGTATTCATCATTGCGGAAAAACATCACAAAACCACAGTAGCATTGGTTGATATTGATGGGATTGAGTCTGTTATGTAGTAAACGAACGGCACTTCCCCCCCCCCCCAAGCTCCCCCACCCACCCTACCTGGTACTTTGGCATGCAGTGATCGTGCTAGTAAAACTACCCAATTGGAACCTTTGTCAATAGAAATATAGAACCAATGAGGGAGATGGGAATGGTTGTATATTCATGATGATTATGATTTGTCAACCGCTATTAAATCAATACAGAGTAAGGAGCTAATGGGGCTTTTCACAAGCAGTATCAAATACTTTATTATATTCAATAAGATACTAAAATGTAATCAACACAAAGCAACATTTGTGTCACGTATAATATCGCAAATAGAGCATTCAGGAATACCGTTGTGGATTTGACCTTCTATGAAAAGCCAAGAACGATCCTCCGTCTGCAACATTATATTTGCATGAAGATGGGCATAGAAAATATACTATGCCTAAGTATTTACTCACTACATGTATTTCATCGTTGATATTATAAATATACAAACAAATAATATTTCTCACCTGTACCTTGCAACCTTGCACACCAAGATACCGACAATCTTATGATGTCACATGCACCATACACCGACTAGAAATACTGCGAACAATCAGGGGGTAAGTTTCGCCCATGATTTTTTGATTAATGTACCTTCGTACATTACATGGGGACTGTCCTTATAACACAGCATATATAATACGCGTTTGTTGTTGAATCGACAGCTAATGATAGGCTGTGTCTCAGTACTACACTATGGATGTTGTGAATCAATATGTTCTTGTTGCGATATCTGCAGTTATATTATAAATGTATGTCTGACGAGGGCCGTTGTCTGATCACATGGTATGTGCTTTATCCTAGCGCCCTCTGGGACAAGGATGATGTATTAAGCGTCGATGTGCTTTGTCATACCTTGAATCAATAACCCCGTGTCGTGTTCACTGGTAATCTATTCCACGTTTGGGAATATACCAACGCTCCTAATCTAACTGTGACAAAGACATATTGCGATGAGTTCAAAGGAAAACAGCGGACTTGGTCAGTGGAATATTCCATGGAAACAATAAGGATGGCTACATTTATAACTATTGGACATTCTGAAAATCAAATGAATATATATGTAGTGACACGTTTACAACAAACGGACTAAATATTTATTCCATTTCTATCCATTATCTGAAGGACGATGATTCTGTTTGATGGTTGATTATCCAAAACAGATATTCGTTTGCTATCCAAACACCGAGCTGACAGTTGAATTATTCTTGATGCATATACGCTTTTAGATAACCTTTAATACATAGATTGATGCAAGTTGATCATGAAAGTTGACCCGGCTATTTAGGATAAAATATTATAGATGGCATGATGACCATTTATGTACAAATCCTGTGATGTGCTTTGCTGCGGAAATCAAGTGGATCGATTCTCGTTCATGACGAGAGCCAAGAGTACTCGGTATTAGCAGTATTGTATAGTTAGGTGCTGGAGACACCCATGCTATCACTAATCGTACTATTCACAACGCCATGAATATCAACCCTTTGAACATGACACTTCGTCGAACTTTTTTTTCATTTGTCCTCTATTGCAATCATTCTCGTGACGAGGAAGATGCAATCTGGTGCTTGGATTTGTATTTCACTTATCGATTAAATATCCGAAACAGCTTTTGATAGATATTGGCGATGTAATCAGAAAACGTTATAAGATTTAGACAATCAATGATATGTTCAATTATACAAAATAAGTCTCGAAAAGATACTGCAAAATTCTATTCTGATAATGCCAAACACAGCGATATCCCATCAGGACACTGTTTACAGCCGAATCAACGAAAAGTTCAATCACATATATACAAAATATTCTCGTACGTTGCGGTTAGTGACTTAGAAAACATGCGCCAGACGTTGAAATTGGTCTGCGAAACCAAGAAGACAAGATAACTGCAAATAGGTAGTATGATAAGAGGTTGTTAGATTTGATTTCCACAACTCAATAATGTATTTTCTATACTTACGCTTGATGTTTTTTTAGTTTCATCCATGCATGCAGTCACAGAGACATACTGGTTCGATATGGCGGTTGATTAAATTGGTACTCACATTGGAGATATATATATATATATATATATATATATATATATATATATATATATATATATATATATATATATATATATATATATATATATATATATATATATATATATATATATATATATATATATATACATATATATATATATATACATATATGTGTTTAGACGTCGATCAAATAAGTACGTATAAGTAAAAACAGTGAACCCATTAGCAATAACCCCAAGCCTCGCCCACGTCTAGTAGCTGACAGAATCATTTCAACTTTCACAAATATCGACCCATTATCCATGTATCCTTTTGGAGCAATAGATGACAGCTGTTAATGGTATTAATTGTACACAAGTAGTGTTTTAGCATGTCGATAAGCGATTAAGGCAGATTTGTTTCGCAAATATCAGGTGAAATGGTCCCGTTCTCTTGAGACCATATATCATACAATGTCACTTATTTTATGCAGTCTCAATGGTAAAAGATCGCACTATTTATTCATTGGAATTTAGACGGTCAGTCTGGACCTGTGCATCTCTGTAACCCTGACCTGGGCTGATTTATCTTATATGTAATGCATGCACATATGTTGAAATAGTACTTGTTTCGCCATACAACATCTTGTTTTCCAATGTTGCAACTTACGTAGCTTCATATCCCAGCGTGCAAGAGAAAGCTCTTGATATGATAGTTATCGACGAATCCAACACGCAACTATCCAAAATGATCTTTCATATTTATACCATTATATTTGCTTGATTTCTATAAATTCAATGCCTCATTACAGGGATGGAAAACAAGGTGTACCTACCATACTTAATGAGATCCCGGAATCATATGCCCTGGTTCTTCATTGTAATAACTGAGAGTTGGACACGTTGAAATATTGAAGCTAAAATCACGGGTTATCAGCTCGTTAGGAAAGATCTATGTCAGAGAATCTTCGGGGTTTGTGTGAGGGATGGCTTGGGTCGCACTGCCATTTGTAACAATTGACAAATGCCGGGAGTGGAGACGATAATATACCAGTCATCCATTGGCTCTTCTGACTTTCTGTGAAGAATTGGGTGTTCCAAAACATTGGCGCACCCCTGAATATTGATTGCATTCACACATCGAACGTACTCAGGTGTAAAGTGCATCCATTTCATTATATCGGAATTTGGCGTAGAGATTTATAATTATTATATAAATCGCTGAATCTATCAAAGTGATTGAAGAAGTTCTATCCACACTGTGTTGAATCAAACCATATATTTCTGTGCCTTGTGCGTATATCTAGTTCGTTCGAATAAAAGAAAAAACATGTTTTCAGCAGCGCACCACCACCATTAACCATAAATCTCATTGTGTGAGACCTTTTCGACTGCATTTGTGTGCGCCAAAGAACAGATATAGAGGCAATCGTTAACGTGATGTACTGATCCATAAAGCAATTAACACGTAACAATGGCATTATCTTAATGGGGTGCATGCACGGTTGAATGGTGGTGTGAATGCCTGATGGTGTTTGATCGAGTTGTAGTATTGGTTTACATAAGCGATTCTTCGTCGTGCTTGTTCCTCATAAATATTACAACAACTGGTGTTAATGTGGAAAGGATTTTGTCTGTGAAGTCGATAATGTTTACTGCAAATTGTCCCCCGTGGATAATATGGCGTGCAACTGACGTGCCGGAATAAGCTATTACGAACTGTAAATTTGCCCATATCAAAAGGAAAACAAATAAAGGGGGAATTCGTAGCGGCAGGATATGGTTGTATATGCGCAATAATCAGGATAATTGAGTTTTGCAAATGCTGAGGTGATATGTTATTTAAACATTCTTATTAGTGGTAGATAATGGTATAAAACTCACAACCATTTTTGTTTGCATCAATGTGACCCAGTGTACTTATATGGAATGTGAAGTGTAGCTGATGAGAGACCTGCCCTTCAATGAGCTTTCTGGAGCTCCCCTCAGTCAAAATAAATATGTGTGTGGGACAGAACTGAACAGATCGAAAATCACCAAGCACCAATATACTACCCCTTTACAGAGCATTTTTGCCGACATGCCTTTCCACTTACATTTATTCCAGAGATATTGATGTCGGAAAAAAAAAGTTCCATATTACACAATTATGGAAACAGCATTATGTTTGATATCTTACATTTACCAGTATGCTGGCTTCTCTCATAAAACATAATGATGTATTCAGCACAGCAATTGAAATATGCGCTAAGGAAACGCAACAGTATCTTAATCGATACATGTGGGCATTTCGTTCCTTCCTTCAGGTTTTGCGAATAATTTTCGTCCAATTTGACACGAGCTGGCGGGCTGAACTGGGCTTTATGTGCTGATCATCTGCTCACAATGTAAGACTGACTATCGTGCTGACTAGCAAACGAACATTCACCACTCAGCCTTCTTGTAAGCTACATTATATACATCACCGGACATGTAATGGAATGTACCAATGCAAATAGCTCTTAAATATGTCATTTGTGATTTCTTGGGTTCACGCAACAGGTTAGTTAGGCATTCATGTGTTAAAGGAAATGAATAATCTATTACCAAAACATTTTATGCGAAATATATCAGCATCGCAGTGGAAGATTGGCAACTCGATATATTGCGTCATGTATGCCTATATTTTTACTGAGCCAATAATGCAACGTCCTTGCGTCACAACAATATATCGATAGCTGCATGGCGAGGTCTCCTTGAAAAGGCATTTAAATTGCAACAGTTGCTTCTGCGATTTGTCCGTATCATATACGAAGTGTGACTGAGTATCTGTGAGAAAGAAGCGGAACCAACATTTGGTGAGCGCAGTCTGAGATGTGTGGGGCTATATAACGATTCTAGCAGACGATTATTACTATAAATTATGGAAATAAACTTTTCTATGAATTCGATGTATATGCTTACATCTCAGGTGTAGATTTGGATGCTCTGGTATTGTCCAATTATTGAAACAGTGTAATGTGCGGTCAAATGAGCAGCGCTATCCAGACGGGATACTACGGTTCTCGTGCCCGTCTGCTCAAAGATTATTATATAATTATCACAACGGACACGACCATATATTAAATGGCTTTAAGTTCAACCGTTTAGAAATTGCAATCTGGCTATATTACGATTAGCGGACTTAGTGATGTCGGACATATGTAGCCTGTTTGCAGGAGAGATGTGGCTTATAATGCAAGATATACAATGAATGGCATATCAGAGTTCCCCGGGTGTTTGTTCCATTTAGTAAGCATAGCACATTTAGACTAACACGCGGTGCCCTAAGTTTTATTAATTGCCTTTCACTCCAGTGAATAGCCCTTTGTCCGTTAAAAAACTTTCCATGGCAAATTATACTATAGCCTAATGGAAATTGATCGATTCCCTTGATGGCATAAGCAATATTCCCTTAAGTAGATTGGTAACAAAATGAATCAGGCAACAGCCCCCATGGGAAATCTTACTTGAGCTCTCATTTCGAGAACTGCGTTGCATCTTCGGCATTTATCAATAGCGATTGAATATAAAGCTGTGATGTAGAAGTAAAATTTATTCAGCTCCAATTTGTTCCTGTACAAATGAATGTTATGTACACTGAGATCGTACGCAAAACATGAATATACGATAAAATTGCGTAATTCGATTCATCAGTCAACTTAATTAAGTTCCTTGTGCCTCGCTTTGTACACGAATGCGAGAGTTGGAACGACGATGGCGGTTTGACACTTAGTTGGTCTTCAGATCAATTGTTTTGTTTATATCGGAAGTGAAAACAAGGACACCCGCACTTACCAGCAGCTCAATTTTATCTAGGTCATCCCGGCGAGGTGAACGCAATGGCTGTGGATGCAGCCGCCTGTAGACATAAAACCGCTACAATGTGCGAAAGAAGGAACAGGGTATAAGGCTGCATGACCTATTGCCAGGCCGAGTTGTATGTTTGAAAAAGGGGTTGATTTATTATTGGCAGTAGATAAATTTGAGGACAATACCGCGACAGTAACGATACAATGAGGGAAATGTCGATGGTCCATTAGATACGGAAAAAACCCCGCTCTAACCTGAAAAGATTTCTCGAATAATTCAGCTTTTAATCAAGCTTCACAAAGTAAACTACATGGTCCTATTGAACCATTAGTAATTAATTTTCAAGAATTCATACAAAAATGGGTTAGCAAATCTGGCTCGGATAGATTTGTTTCAATATAGAATAAATATGACTTATTAAAATGAAGACATTAGAGTGGATATTTGCTTGTTTTTGTTTCGTTTTAGTTCTTTGATACAACTTGAGCTTTTGCACCTTCTTGACAAGGTAGTACTCGATCGAATGGCTATTGGTTTGTCTTTTTTGTCTGTGTCGTCAACCTTCTTCTCCACAACGACCGCACTCGACGGTACACTGGTGATCTGAGGATCTCTGCTGCGGATCACATATTGCGCAATATCTTTGCATTCAAGGCTATCAGCATTCAAGGCTATAAGCATTCAAGGCTATATCTTTAACTTCATATCAAGGATTAAACACCGGACTTGCATATCCGTCTTAGGACATTTGGTGTGGAACTACAGGTTGTACAGGGTTTTTGGTTGGAACGCAGTGGATATAAAGTTGTGGAGATTAGGGTTAATAGGGTCATGGTGGGACCCGGGGTAGGGATAAAAGTTTGGTCATGGAAGGAATCCCGTAATCCAGCAAACTGCAATTCATTGTCATTTTTAGATATGGTTTAAGATTGGGCAGCTACAGTTAGATATATATATATATAGCTCTTATGAACCAAGTGGAGTACCCGATCGACTGTTGGTCTGTTGGGCTAGATATATAGTCTGCTAGTACAAAATAAGACTAGTGTCCTGTTTGTACACTACAAGACTGTCAAATAGATTGCTCTTAGATTAGAGGGAAAAGTCGGTTAACTCGAGAAGGAAAGACGTGTCACTTAAAAACCACTGGAGTAACACTAGTCAGTGGTAACTTCAATGCGAGATGAATCGCAGCGCAGAATGCATTATATGCATTGGATCAGATAATGTAATAACGGTTACGTTACATCTCACACCATGTTTTTTATAATGTTTCTGTCCTACATAAATCCCAGTTACAGAATAAAACGTTATAAACGTACGTTAATTTTCGACTTAAGTCGCCACTCGGCGTTTGGCGCTGTCGATAACATCACTAAATGTTACATTTTTTATCGATTCCTCCGATCTCAGTTCTGTACACTAAGATGAAATTTTCAATTCGCAATATGCATTGTCAAATTGTTTGACTGTGTAAACATCTGATACCAAAATAGTTATATATGAAACACATTTATTCGGTTATATGTTACCGATATCTAGTTGAACTAATATGAACGCACGTAAGCGGTGTTTCAGTACCCTTTAGGGGAAAGGCAGAAGGAGTAAAACTGTTCTGTATGCTTCATCGGATTACCTAAGCGACACATGAACAGATATTCGGGACATTTTGACGTGATAAGAGTCGGGATACGAGTTAGACACTGAGATAAGTGAATATCGTACACTTTGATAGACGACTCTCTAGCTTGCATGTTTCACTATTTGAATGAGTGAGTAAGGTACCTCGCTCTTGATGGTTCGCATTTGGGCAGCATGGACATGATAATCAATACTAGTCATTAGCACGGACGCTGTCCAAGGTGACATTTATTTGCCCATGGAATACGCGATCTATTTTTTAAGAAACATGAATTAATAACAGAACATCGTCAAAACATGTATATGTCGCGCAAGCGAGTTACATCTTCGCGATTGTTTTTTGTCTGCAGATTATGGTGAAATCCGATCGTAATTAATGGTCAGGGGCAAGGTGTTACAGAGGTGTTTTCCATGTAACTGCATAGTGTTGTTGCGGCTACAGTGTAGTAGCATGGGAGAATGACACTTGCTTGGCAGCAGTCAATATGGCGATAGTTTATGTAGTAACTAAGTTAACGCGGAAATTTGCTGGTCTATTCGATAGTCCCGATGCAACAAGACCCAAACTTTGCTTTATTAATAAGGCTCGATATTAATTCCAATGAGTATATTCCGTGGGTGTTTAGGGAAACTGGATACCATTTGGTCGATTTTGTCCTTGGGACAAACTGCTTGATTGCTTTTAGCTTGTAGTCTTTTCTTTACACTTACGATAACTGACAGCAAGACTAGGTATAGGACACCTCCCATTATGAGGAATTTCACTTCACATGCAAACTGTACAGGATTTTTCAAGGAATCTTGCTTGGCATCAAAAAGACTTTTTTCTCTCTTTATTTCATGACTTCCAGCTGAGTTAGTTGTTGCGAGGTATGAACCATCCATGTTTAAAGGTCTTTTTAAAAACTGAGAAGTTACAATTACATCAACAACATGCTTCTCACTCTCTTTCAATCAATAGTTTTATTAAAAAGTTCAGACTTAGATCATAGGGCGTAATGTTCATTTATTCCAAGCTAAAGAACCGATGACAAACAATTTCCCCCAGGATAAACACACCTTAGTTAATGCATAACGAACAGCATAATGACTTAGTAACAATGCATGCATAAAACATAATACAGCCATGGGTCATCATTCAAAACCCCATCAGTGGAGAATTTAAATGTTGGGGATAAGCATCAATATGTTTATACCATTTACATTGTGAACAATAGATAATATTTTTTGTTTCGTAAAAAACAATTCGTGTACAATTGTGTATCTCAGTGATGATAACTGACAGGGGTGTCCTTTAAAGGCCCACTGGGTTCAATGGCTCTACCATTGACCATTATTGTACTGAATTGGTTTATCCTCAGGGCATGGTAAATTTCTGAAGAAACAAACAATCAGTGCCAGCAATCAAATCAAACAATTAGTGCCAGCAATCAAATCATTCAAGTGCATGTAATTATTTCCAAAAGATATGGTGTAATACAGTTGCCTGTTAATGAGTACAAGTTTTTATAAATGTTGTGCTCATTAAATGTAGTATATCAAAAAGATTAAAACAATACATACATGTACAGTTACTTTCACAAGAATATTAAATTGGACAAAGTATTATTGGTTTGAAATTTCAAGTAATGTAACTTCTTAGGAAATCAGACTTCTATGCATCAGACCCATATTCAGAATATGATGACATGGGAGGTTCTGTCATACCATTGACATATATATCTGTACTTATCCCAGAATTGCCAACTGCTTGAGCAATAGCCAGGAAGAGCATTCTTTTCATGCATGTTTATGTCATGGTGGTGCCTCTGTAGGATTGCAAGCTTGCCTGCTGTTGCCATGAATTCTGTCTCCATGCCTGGAGAAATGTACAGACATATTATTAATGGTAAACAGTCTGGAGTTTTATATAAGGATATTAAATTATGTTAGAAATAATTCATACTTGACTGTAATTGGTTAATGTCTGCCAGATTTCTGCTGTGAATTTGTAGTTGGTCAAGTAGATGTTGACTTCATTTGCCAGCTGTTTCCTTTCTTCTTTGAAGCGTTGCAGGCGAAGCCACTGCTCAACCAGAGCTCGGGTTTTTTAAGAGGTATCAGTTCTGTCACAATTCATTAAGAATCGAATAAGAATATAATTTAAAATCATTTTGCAAGAGCATATCAGATACAAGAACTGCTAACCCTCAGCCATAGCAAAGAGTCTTGACTTTCAGAAACACCCTTGAGAAGAGGGACATGCAAGATTGTGGCAAGGCAATTGTAACTTGTTAGGAGCTGTGACCATCGTAGGCGTTCTGCAGAGAGTTTTGTCCTATGACCTGTGCGCTTTTGCTGCTGTCTAGTATACAGATACAAAAGTATTTGATCATTATGGCCACAAAATTTGGAGGTTTAAGTGAAATATGAATAATTACCAGCCTTCCTTTCAATGAGCATCTTGTGTTTCATAATACTAGTCATCGTCAGCTCCACATCTTGCCTGACACTTGTTATGGATCTTTTTGTAGGACTTGGCCCTGTCTAACAAGCTCACTTTCAGAACTTGTGCTGTTCTTCACCATAAGACTGGGAACATAATATGTATAATAAATACAATCTCATTTTAACATGCTGTTTAAAGGGCACTACATACTTATAAATAAGTTCATCAACCAAATATATATCATAAATCTCATACCTTCTTAGCTGTAATGTGAACTTTTCTTGCATTGAAGTGCACCATGCATTACGCTTATGTTCAAATCTTCCATATAACATGCTACAATAACATATTGTGACTTTTTCCAATGTGCATTTGCAGGGAGATATGATCTTCACTTGCCAAATTTCATTTGTGAAAACTGTGGTTACAATGATCCAATGAAAGTGAGTTTTGTTATAGCATCTTATATAGATAACCTTTTAACAGGCAGAATAAGCACACTGACTGCAGTATTTTGGCAAAAGTTTCTCAGGTACCCTGTTGCAAAAATATCATTCTATTCAGTATAGTGGAATCGATTTGAATGATTATATCCGGCCTTGGGATTATCTTCTGGCATCTCAGTAGGGAGTGGGTAGTAGAAATCAAGATGAAACCATTCCCTGTCATGGCATCCTTCACAAAGGTGTTGGGCTTGTCATGGTCCTCACACTTAAACATCTGGCACTGGAGACACCTGAATATGAAAGTTACACATTAGTGCACAAAAGGTCATTCATAGGTAGATATTACAATATTACTTGCGTAACATTACTGTAGTTTTGATGGATTTGCACACAGGCAACATTCAGGCTCTTGAGCAGATGGCGCCATGTTTGCTAGCAATGAGTCAACTAACGATTGCCTTTGGGTCCCCCAAAGACTTTGGCTTTCCAGTTTTCGCTTTTGCCAATTGGTCAGCTCACTATCATCATGGTCATTTTGAACTTGGGTCAGATAATTGGCTGTACTTTTTCCAAATGTCAGAAACTAAATCGTCTCCTTAACACAGTTAACATCTATCGTCAGAAGATAACTCTATATAAATTTATCCTCTATCACTGTAACTACTAATTCATGTTTAACTTTTATTGAACATAAAAAATGCAGTAGCAACTCTCCACAAATATCATGATCTTACCGATAGGATTTTCCTGTATAAGGGCCTCTACGGAAGTAGGTGTATCAACTGTTTGTAACACAAGCAAAGGATGCACCTGAAAGGATGCACCTGAATGTGTTCTTAGAGAGTAAATTTTGTGAAATTATTTTTCTGGAATATTTCATAATTAACAAAGGTACCATGATTATTTAGTCTGGCTGAAGAAGCTGTTTGCTTGCGCTTCACTCTATGTGGTATTATACCAGAGGTACTCCTCAGTGGAGAGTTAACAACAAGACGGGAAGATTTTGCCTTAGCTGGGCGAAGTGCTTTGAGTAATTTAGCAGCGGCTTTATCAAATGCCTTCTCAGGGTCTGCATTTAAACAAAAGTTTCACATATATTTTTGTATCTGCAGAAATTCTAGCCTTCAAAAGTGCCAAAACAAACATCAAATTCAGTTTATTTAGCTTTCTCCCAACTTACGTCTCCTCACCGATTTCATTGTCCTGTCTATAGCTATCGATAATGCTATCATTTAACAGCCTGTACAACTGCCACAGGAACCCCCCCCCCCCCCCCCAAACTACCAACGAACAAAGAGGAGGTGGTTGCTGATTATGCAAGGCAACTCGCCCCTGGTGTTTTGATGATCTGATGCCACCTAAGAGGCGACGGTCCTTATGCAGAATCGTGACCGTTATAAGCAAATTTGCTCCTTCTCGCAACGCAGACAAGGGACAGTTAAAAAAATATACATTTTCATATCAACAAATGTCTTATCATCAATCTTGCCTAGTGTCCAACAACAGTCATACTTCTAATCAACAGAATCAACGAAATCCAACACAATTTTAAAATTGTTGTCCATCATGGCTATCGTACAATCGAAAACATGAACGAGAATTAACGCATTTTGGGAGTCAACCATGTTGGGTTTTTTTTAACAAAGTTTCATGATGTGCCATAATTTATAGCTGTGGACGACTCTTATTGACATATTTTTATACTACCGTCATGTGCGCCTACGTATTTTAGTGCTCAAACAGAACAAGTAGACAAAACTGTATTATTATAAACAGTCCTCGTGTGATTTTGTGATATAATCTTGCATTTTGTCACAAATTGTTTTGCTTGGAGGGCTTTGGTAAGTTTTTAGTAAGCTCCGTAATTTCACTGGCTGCGCTTCGCCTCTAAAGCTCGGATGTGAGATCGAAAGTAGTAAATAGAGCGGAGCTGTCAGAGGTTGAGATTCTTTGCCTAGTTGCTGATAAAAGGAACGCTGTACATTTCCATATCATCATATCAGATTGTCGATAATATAGGCATGACATAAACGTTTGCGGGAAGCAAAGCCCCTCTTCCCTAGCCGCACACGACGGTAATATAAACAAGACAACCCCTTCCACTGATCGAAATAAATTGCGTAACCTAAGATAGAGAGCGTGTAAATATGAAACAAGTGACTATAACATTACAGCATGGAACAAATATTACTACAAGTGCCCTTTGACAAGTTTCATGGTGCTTACACCTGAGTCCATCATCGGTTAGTGTACATAATTGACGATTTAATAACAATTAAAACATCGAAGCATCCTCACCTGACAGTATGTCCGCCATCTTGGGCTGATGAAGCTCGGTAGAAAGGGATCCTTCCTTATTTCACGCCCCATGCCAAACCGTTCTCCTTACACTCTCCTACGTGCGGTAGTTTATGAAAGGCTGTCGGGAATAGGCACAGCGAGGCCTTCTTACACTACCCAATGGGTGCTAATGTAAGGCGAAGTGACCACTATCCAATGGTTGAGAGTGTAAGCTCGCGAATGGGTTGCATTAACTGAACAATTTTTGCAAGTGTGCTCTTCTTCCTTCATAAATATGCGCAGATTGATATGCATACCGGAGAACACCTGCCAAGACAAGGGTGCCAAGTAACTGTTTCAAGAAAAAACACTCACCCACGAATTCGTTTTCTTAGCATCTGATATCAAACACATCGGGGCTGTTTATATGTTAACGGTTTATGAATGTGTGCTATCTGCTACATTAACAAGAATTGTTGACATAAGAAGAACGATCTAGACATCTCAAGTACGGAACCGCGATAAGTGTGGTGTATTGCATTAGCAAGTACATTAGCTCCACCGACATTAATCTTTTTTAGAAATACATTATAGCACAGTATTATATAGTCAATATCATAGCTCAATATTTCCATGTCATCAACAAAAATACACACATGCGTATGGTATCAATTTCGTTGCATAAAGACAAGATGAAAGAAGAATGATGTTGGCTTCATTAAAATTAAAAAGCAAATGGGTAATCTGTCATTTATCTCTACCCTTGCGATGGATAACAAAAATAGAATATATATATATATATTATATATATATGTTAATATTGTAACAAACCGGAAGATTGTGAACAAATATGGGTAAATATACCTCAGGGATGGAGCGTATCTACCCTGGATGATCATGACTGGATGGCACCTTCAAAGCATCACAATAATACATGGATGGTTATCTGATCCTCTGGCATGTCCTGGATGGGTACCGAAATGATACTGACTTATAGCAGTATGCTATCATTATACGGACCCGAAAATAGCGTACAGGTGAAGTGTTGAAGTACTTTTTTAAAGCATTTCATCAAATGTTTTGCGTCTGATGTCTGTTATTGGAATATATCAGGGTGACAGAATGTTGCTATATTCCTTCCACCCGTGTAAATATAACTTGGGCATATATATCTGACGTAAAAAAAATGCATCGTGAGGTGTTCATAATTTAACAGCAATAGTGCTCTGTGGAATATTACATATTAAATCCGTGTATAAATAGTAACAACTTTTAAGGCGGAGGGGGATTTCCAAAATGATTGATTCTGACGGGAATGAAAGTCATCGATACTATTTGATGAAATGACAATGTGGCAATGCATAGGAGACATATACTTATTGTTCCTACCGTTCATACAAAGATACAAAACTACTTGAAAAGTCTTCTGAACTGATTTGAGACCAGGGGGCACACATTGATTGGGCCCATAAATTTTGCAATATATATATATATATATATATATATATATATATATATATATATATATATACATATATATATATGCGTATATACATAAATACATACATATATATCATATATATATATATATATGTATTTATATGCACGTATCTACCTGTATATATACATATATATATATACATACATATATATATATATATATATATATATATATATATATATATATATATATATATATATATATATATATATATAGGTATTATATATATATATATATATATATATATATATATCCTATATATATATATATATATATACATATATTATATATATATATATTATATATATATATATATATATATATAAGATATAATTATATAATATAGATATATATATATATATATATATATGATATGTAGAGAGAATATATATATATATATATAGCGAGATAAAATATATATATATATATATATATATATATATATATATATATATATATATATATATATATATATATATATATATATATATATATATATATATATATATATATATATATATATATGGTGGCAGTAGTTTTGTATATATATAAACACGGCTTATTCTTTTACATTCGCATAAACATATATATATATATGTTAAGCAACATCGTAATTTCCAACAATGCATACACGGCTTATTCTTTTACATTCAAATAAACATATATATATATATGTTAAGCAGCAGCGTAATTTCCAACAGTGTATGATTTTTTCTAGCTTACATTACTACAATGGCAGGAAGGAAAAGAACGCACAATCTAACATCAATATAAGAATGAATACATGAATCACTTCTGTTGCCCCGATATCCCTCGGCTCTTATTACAGCCTGCTGGTTAAAGAAACAGTAAATATAGCTCCTTCATGCGAAGGAAATGTTTTCCACGATTTGTTCTTACCAAAGGCCAACTATGTATATATCCCTTAAGGCACACACCTGCTACATGCGTCGGAGGAAGAAACAGCATCCCCTCAAGTCTCTTCAGACCAACCAAAACAAATCATATTATATTCTATCATATTCATATCCCGCCATTACACACACACATACACAAACACACACGCACAAACTTACACACACATCATATATATATATATATATATATATATATATATATATAGATAGAGATATATATAGATATATATATATAGAGATATAGATATATATATATAATATATATATATATATATATATATATACATATATAGAGAATATATATATATACATATATATATATATAGTTATATATATATATATATAGATATATATATATATATATATATATATATATATATATATATATAGGATATATATATATATATATATATATATATATATATATATATATATATATATATATATATATATATATATATATAGGGCACTTCAATGTGGTCTTACGTTTTGTCAGACATTTAGTTTAAGTATCATTCCCTAGTTTTGTGTTTTTTACTCAGGCGTACTGCCAAAGTGTGTTAGTTACGCTCCGAGTACTGTGTTTGTGATGTTGCATCCCGGAGTCATTCACCAATATATCCGCAATGTACGCATCAGATATCCTCCATCCTTATCATCCGTGCCTGGTTGATGTTCTGTGAACTGCACACTAATGAGGTGTGGAGTGTTAGGCTGAGATACTGTAGTGTGATTGGTAGGTCAATTATCTCAGGGTGTGAACAGAAGTATAAATATCTGATACGGCAGAGACCATGCCCGCCACCTGCTACAAGCTATCCCATGAATTTTGCCTGAAGCCCCATTTCCCACCTTTTAATCAATCTTTGCACGGCTAGCTGTATCTTTACAAACACCTACATTAAAAATAGTGTAAGCAAACATTATGAATTTCGTTTAGCGCGCTGTAGCTTTCGGAAATAGTCATCATTAGCATTATCAACCCCACCTCCTAACATACTTTAAAACAATCTTCAATATCCGCCCTTTACGAAGTACCTCATTGTCTACAAGTAAATCATCTAACGGTTAGTGCGTATATTGTGATGTTAAGTCCATTATTCATGTTGCCGCTACTCGTAACATCACGATTCACGAGATTGAATGTAACGTACAATCTAAGGAGCAGTTGAACATTTTTGACGATTTCTGGAATAGAGCTATGAACAGAGTGATTTCTGGAATAGATATATGTATCGAGTGATTTTTGGAATATACCAGTGTATATATATAAATTGATTGAATGATATTTGGCCTGTAACCTGGTTAGCTTTAATTTACGGCGTCCATAATTGATTAATACTGAGCAGTCAGACATACAAACCATACAAAAAGGATATGAAGAGAAATGTAGTGTTACAATATAGCTTTGTTCATAACGTCAGCATGTCCGCCTCATAATTACAGGCGTGCTTTATTCAGTCTGTTTATTCTGATGTTTAGGTCATTAGACATAAATTTGAAAATATATTATTTGAAGAGCGACAACTTCAACCATCAAACTTTTGATATGCATTTCGCAATGAAATTTTGGGTTTTTTAAATTCCGTTTCTGATTATCTAAGATATTGTTCTATTTTTGCCAGCAAATGTATCCTGAGGAGCCAACAGTAATTGACACACAAAGACTTCGGCAAATCAAACACACAGAATTGCAGAGTAAACTAATCTACTGCTACAACCTTACTGTGATGTCAAGTGCAGCTGTTGCCACTTCTAAAGATGCTGCATTTGCCAAGGTCATATTGTGTTGTTTCTCTGTGGTGACGTGCAAGAACACCTAGCGCCCAACTGCATGCAGTGGCTTCATCATGGTTAGTACGAAATGCCAAGAATAACCCTGATTTATGAGAACAAGTTTGGTTGCATATTAAAGATGGTAGCGTGACTGTCTTGTGTCTGCGGATATTCGCGGTTAATGGACAATGCGTGTTGAACGAACAAAGTCTTACATGTCTTATACCAACCATCCGCCATAACGCAAACTACCCATCGATGTACGCCCGAATGAGACACGCATTCTTCGTCAATTACAAAGTAGATCATGCTCTCACCATCATCTGAAATAGAGACTGAGGCAAGTTTATCATATGATTAGGTATTGGTTTGTTGACAGCAAAAGTATTACTATT
>CM067358.1:48189266-48221766 GCA_034190875.2 Urechis unicinctus | reverse complement strand
ATTAGGCGTATTGTATGATTGGCCTGGTCTGCTTATTATTCGGCAATCAATTCAACTTAGAGTATAGAATATGCATCGATTTGAAACCATGAGCATTTTGAAGGGTGGGTCCGTATTCACATGGCAATCAGATGTTCCACAATATAGGCTAGTCTACCGAAAGTTCAGTGTGAACATTTCAATATTGGGTTTGCCAACTTGTCCCTGTGAAGAAAGTAAACGCTACGAAGTAAGATTTCTATTTATTGTGCTCTAAAGAAGTAGATTATATATATTTCGACATAAGAGTACATACAGTTGTCACGGATTATCCTGTGTCGTTCACGCGAAGACAGGGTATTCAAATGAATGTGCGAACAGATCAACAGGTGCAATTCACGCTCTGGAGGCTCAGTTAGGACAAGTTTGCATTTGCGACTGAATGACTAGTCTGTTGTACAACCGACCGCAAAAGCAGTGAACACTGCAAATGCAATGAACTGGTCGATTGCAAGGCGAAGTCACGTAGAATGCTCACTGTAACAGTGTGTGATGTTGCATTCTGGAGTGATTGATCACATTGTAGTCTGTCCTTTCTCTAGGCTAATGAGTGTTGTGCTGCGATACTGCCTTTTGATTGCCCGAAAAATTATTTTTGGGTGCGAACAGATGGTGTAGCCAACTGATGCGTTACATCATAGAGAACAAATTATCTTCTCATACGTTATTTTCCACTTTATATTTGGCTTTCTTATGGAATATACCAAATTAAAAATAAACAATGCGATATCACTTATACAATTCAGAGCAAATTGTGATTTTATATATTCTGTTCATCATTATTGTGCTTGACATTACACCAATATTTACGTTGATGGTTCAATATGTATCCCGTACACTTATAATCACTATTGTAGAACTAGAGAGAAAATAGAAAGGAATAATAAAAAACACACAACCAAGAAAACTTGGACTGCTAATGTTAGAATAAGCTATTAGAAAACTGCAGCGTTTATAGTAAAGAACGTTCATAATCAAAGACATCAAAATGCTGTCTTTGTGGGCTGTCACAGCTTTATTTACCACCTAGCTTTCCCGATAAGTTCCATTCATGTTGACCATTATGCTTGTTTATGTTTGACGCGCTCTGCTTGTTATCGCCTGGTCATAGGTCAAAACCGGGTCAAATCGCATGCGCTCCGTTAACTATTGCAGATATGCTATGTTAGCGTAGCGTCAAACATGTCTGCCATGGAGAATGACCATCAAGAGCAGCGATATCAACATACCGCGACATTGCTGCGAATCGAAAAGCATTTACATGGGTTCCGAATGCGCTGCAATAACTCGCGCGGATACCTGGAAAAATCTACGACGTGTTGCACCTGCCTCTGCTATATTTGTTTACACCTGTGTGTTGATTGGCTCGACACGCTGATGTAACGCAGATTTGTCACTAAACGCTTATTTTACGTCATTGTATCAGCACGAAAGCATGTTTTATCGGGCAAATAAGCTTTAAAATATAACATCAACTATATAAGTAAAATCTACATTTGCATAAATTTCTGTGAGCTCCCCACCTGACGTGTCTTCTTTTGTGAAAACTTGCAAATTTGCAAATAGTCCCGACGGAGATGTACATATCCTGACAGATGGTCCCCATACTAATTATTATATGGCAAGCATTATGCAGTAGATAACAGGATTTCCGTCCCGTTCTCCTAAAGACAAAACCGAAGGAACATCTACTTGGTGAGAGTTATCACTAAGGGGTACAGTGTACCTCTTTACATTTACATGTCGTTTCTGGCGACTGGAATTACACAGTCCATCACCAATATTCAGATGCAACATAGAGCAATGGTCTCATCAAACTCATATGTCTCTGGCACAGAGTATATGCCTGTTCCATACCAACTCAAACCATAGAAACAATGTCACATCAATTGAACACTCTCGACCAGTGGTCACCCGATAAGTCCCATGCGCTATATGAGCATTTCCTGTCTATGTGGTGAGTCACACTGCCTGGCCGTGTAGGCGGTGGTGCTGATTTCATCGGGGCGGGGTTGGGTACTGATTAACTTCTCGCCCGGAGGAGGTGTCAGTGCTGAGTGCGTCACGTGATGAACAGCGGCAGTTTCCGCGAGAGCAGATATTCTATGGGCGATAAAGCGTGTGATTAGGGACGAGTGTCGATTGTGTGCTGCATAAAGCATGATCAATCGTTGGGGAAACGTTACATTTTGTCCAAATAACGCGTGATAAATTATAACAAAGAAACAATCTTATAAATTGATATCCTTGTCAGTTTGCCAGCCCAACTGACTCATGACGAGCCAGAATAATTAATCTTGTATTGATTACAGTCATGCTGCAACATCATCTTCTTACTAAGTATCTTCGTATCTTAATGTTATATTCCTCACTGAGAAGTATTGTTAGCGATTTCGCACCAAAGCCTTAGATGCTGGTTAATTGTTTGGTTTGCAATTCTTGCATGGTGTGTTAAGTGGGTTAATCTTTGCAATGCCTGAAAGATTCAATTTCATGTACAGTCAAAGAATGACTCCATCATTCATTGTTGAATTGTTATCCATTTTGCTGGCTTCAGAAAAATCATTGTCTGTGTCATGGTGTTGTTCTGAAAGCTTTAACAGATGGCGGTCTTTAATATTATTTAAGTTCTATTTCAAGAAACACGAAAGGAGTAATATCTTTGCAAGGTTGGGATATTCTATTATGTTTCAGCAGCGTCATTGCATGCATGCATATTGATGTGCTTAACGTAAGTTGAAAGGAAATTGCAATGCAGAGTAATTAACCAGTGCGAGGATACAGTGATTGGTAACGTAGGTAAACAAAAATTATTGCAAAATTGTTTTCATTAGCATTTAGCCGCCGTTGTAACCCAAAAGACATTGATATTGTGCCAAGTAACATGATCGACGCCATGCTACCGATTCAAAGAGCCTTGGGAGTGTGGTACTCCATCTTCATAAATATATAGAGAAGTAATATAATTTTGCAACAGATTAAAAACTATCAGACCAGGACAAATGTCTGTGTTGAGACAAAAAACACTCACCCACAAATAAGCTTCCTTAGCAATTGATACAAAACAAATCGAGGCTGTTCAGTGAGTTATCAGCCACATTAGAGAGTATCTTAGCAATATGAGCAAATATCCAAATTCACACCGCTTCAGTATGTTGAATTACCCTGTACAATGCGGATTTTATAGAGGATGTAACTTGGTACATGTATTCAACGACCGAGTAAGAGCACAGTACAATCATGTCTTTGATATAATATAGGCTTACTAGAGTCACAATCGGCGCAGTTTAATACGGTATTAATTGAGCTAAACAGACAAGTGGAATTGGTCTGATGTTTTCACAATATTGAACGACAGTATTCACTGTGTTGATCCATATTTCCAAGGGGTTATGTGCCTTGATATTAAGTTATCTGTATATCGGGGGATTGTATGAATCTAATATGAGAGAGAATTAGCAACAGCTTGCGGGCAGAGCGCCTATGACTGTATCACTAATCAAATGTATTCGCGCGAGGAGATCATCTTCAGAGTTTTGCATCCAAATAAATGAGAAAGCTCATGCAGAGCAGAATTTGGAATCAAATTAGTGTCAAAGCTTATGTCTTAACTCATGGATATATGGGACATTTTCGCCTTCCAGGACATCTGTCATTAATGCAATTAACACGGCTCCCAACAATCATGGTGTGAAAGGTGTAAGGTTGTAAGAAGCGCAGCGATAGGCAAACTAATAAACATATTCTGGCAAACTCAAAAATAACGCATGTTGTATGCACCTCACTTGGACCTTATCACCGTTAACTCATCCCCCAAAACACACACACACACACACACACACACACACACACACACACACACACACACACACACACACACACACACACACACACACACACACACACACACACACACACACACACACACACACACACACACACACACACACACACACACACACACACACACACACACACACTAACACGTCAGCCTTTTGGTTGATAATGTCTGCGTTCAGATATTGTTCTACGAATCCAACCACACAAAACCTCATCAGCAGACAATCGTTGCCTGTGAATGGATGCCCCCTGGTGCTCACGTGGGTATTGTGAATACTTGCTCTCGATTATCTCTAACGTGATCAATGCAAAGGAAACAAAAAGTCATCAGCATCTTTTATTAAAGCCCTTCTTCACATGGGTGAAAGATATTTCTATAACATATGGCAACGCACAGAACACGATAAACGAATCTAAATACTCATATTACAAAGATACCAAATTACAAAGGTTGCCTTCTGAACTGACACGAGTCTGAGGTAACATTTATCAAGAGTATTCATCATTCTTGACGCCGCCTAAAACTGCATATTTGCAATGTATCCCATTGTAATGTGTATTTATTAGACAGGAAGCAGACAGAAGAATAACATATAGATGCATTTAACAGTTTCATTAGAACAGCTGACTTCGTTCATAATTTAAATTTGCAAATGTAAACCAAAATCACACACAACTTGCACTATGTAACAATAAAATCGCTTTGCGTCTGTGGAACAAGTAGTAATCATATAGCTATCAACTCAAAGGGCCACGAGGTGAACGTCTCTATCCTGATCGATTTATACACAAAGGAAATTAATATACAACAGAGTGAAATCATCCAGACAAGGACGCCAAATTACAATTGTCATGCAGACCACACAAACCCACTTCTTATCAGCTCATACCATACAAATTGGGACTGTTAATGTGGAACCTATTATACAAATATGCTGTATAGGCTATATTGGATAGAATCATTGAAATAAGAGCAAACATCAAAATACACGATTCTGAAGTATTGCAAAAAGATTAGGTATGATATAATGCGTACGCCCTTACATTGGCTCAATGTGCGAAAACATTGTTTGAAGAAGCCACCGCGCATAATTGAGTACAAGAGCATAATAAAAACACAGCTCAGTCTTTCATCGTTATCCTTTACATTGCAAACATACGTACGATATCATCTCTATATCAACACACCATAATATGCTTATTTCATTCAACTGAATAATCAAATTGGCTATTGCTTTCGGTGCCATGCTATTGCATCTCGTATGACTAAATTACATGCTGCTTATTTTTTTACGGGGTTCAAAGAGCTCCTACTATTTATCGAATACAGCCACTACATACAAGTGGTGAATTAGCTCAGAACCCTGCGTATAATCCCAAATAATGAATTCCCTGTACGACAAAATTTAGGGTTGATGAATGATGACGGATTGAATGCGCAGAAATAGGGGCGATAGCGACTGTTATGCAACATGAAGCTCATCACGCGATGGGTTCTGGGATATACAAAATTCGCCAAAAACACATTTCTCGAATAGTCGCAAACGAACATCATAAGATTTTAGCGTATGCTTCTACATAATTAATAAATGTACAAATTATTCCATGAATGTTCAGTGCAGATAAAAGCAATGTAATAAACCCTCTGTCCATGAGAATATATTACACACTGTAACAAAGCATATCAGTTACACTGTTTCTATGTTATGAATGCGAAGATACAGATCAATTACAAGATCCTCTGAACTGTCATTGGAGAGAGAAAATATTTTCAGAAAGCTTTTTGCTCTTGCATAAGCAAAACAATATGTAATATTCAGTATTGGTGTAACTCAATCACCCCATGGATAAAATAAAACACGAAATGAAAGGACCTTTCATGCAACATCTATCAAAACCAATGGACATTTATTGTTGATTTGATTTATGGAAAGTAATTAATGATCACCATAAAGCAATCTGTTTCAATATATGATTCAACCTTCGTGACTGTGGATTGTTGATTTTGTTATATAAATGCCTGATGATACAGATCGAATGCACAAATATATACAGAAGACTGAGATCGTCAAAAGGATAAAGGAACTAAGGCGATTATGAAAATGATGATCACGATCACACTGATAGGTTTAATGGGCGTTCATCGATTGTTCTTGGCGCAATATGCAGGGCTATCATTAATATCAGTTTAAATAGTAACACCTTCAAAGGGACACCTCGGTTGTTGTGAATTGCATCCCAACAAAGTAATCTGTCTATATGTGTACAAGTAGACTAGCTAAGCCACATACCAGGATTGATAAAACACCATAACCATGCAACGTAATTATGGTAATGCTTTAGCAGATATAACTTGATAACCACCATGAACAGCTCGTTGGTCTTCCAATTTTATAAAACTTTAATCACAGATACATGTGTTGTATGTGCTGAATGACCATTGACTATTTTGTAAATCATGAAATCGAACACAGCGGTGGAAAACAATTGCTTTGTAATCACACCAAGTTCGCTGTGTTCGCATGAAGGTTGTTAGGTTGTATATGCATGTACTTGAATAATAAGCATATCACCAACCACCATTTACTATGTTCCTTTCTGTGCGTACGCATAATGTGCATAATATACAGTAGCTTTGCATTTATGAGCATAGTTTTACGAGGGCAGAGGCAAAAATACTCAAGTACTATGGACCTGTAAAGCAATTAACTAGAATGGGAATATGGTACATGCAACATGAATTGTGTTATTGCGCAATCCTTATTGCTTTGCATGCCATATTTATCATAGTGCTTTGACGTCATAATTCCCAATATCTGTGCTTTATGTTGGTGGGATAATGCCTTATATACATATTACATTTATTTCCTAATATAATTTGTTACATGCAAACAAAGTGCAATGCTTAAACATATCTGCATACTTGTCATAGTAACAGAGAACAATTATGAACGGGTTAGGATTTAGGAGCAAAGAGAAGAGATTTTAATCTCTAATACCACAATGATTAGCTTATTGGAGTATGTTGGAAATATCATGCAATATGATAAACTTTAAATAATACTAATGTAGGTAGCAGTAGGTAGCTATGGATTCAGTTACAAATAGAGAAGGTAGATAATCGATTTATGGGCAGTTGTGACTTATATTCCTGCCCTAATGGAAACTAAACTATATTTATTTCATCGTTGGCATTTAAAATACAGAAACAAAAGTATTATTCCACAGTCACAAAGAGTCTTTCTACACAGCACACTGCAAAACAATCATTTTGGCCTGTGCGTCGACCTATATACCAATAAAAAACTGCTACCGTGATCTACTGATCCATAAGTGATTAACAAAGAAAATACTGTCTGAATAAGGTGTACGCTCCGATCATGACGTTCAAAATGTCCTTTTTTGTCAGACGTCATGAATAGTACTGTAGCTGTCGTTAATATGTGATTTTGTCTGTAATGTGTGTGTGTATATATATATGTGTGTGTGTGTGTGTGTGTGTGTGTGTGTGTGTGTGTGTGTGTGTGTGTGTGTGTGTGTGTGTGTGTGTGTGTGTGTGTGTGTGTGTGTGTGTATGTGTGTGTGTATGTGTATGTGATCGATACGCAGTCGATTAAATTCATGCTGTTTTGCAGTGCTAGCTACGCCTATAAAGGTTTGGTGAATTGTTTGCTCTGAATAGAGACCTGACGTTCAGTTTCGCATGTCAGAGGAATGGTTGCAATCGCCCAATCGTATAACGTCACGCACTACCCCAGCATACAACGTATATTATCAAAACCAACAGAAGCTTAGGGCATTGTGTGGAGTCAAATTTTTGCAATGAATACCAATGAATTTCTTCTGACTGGCATCGTCTGTGTGTAAAATGATTAATCTATTTGAATAAGCGCCTTGATAAAAAAAAACCATGGGAGGAAATAAAACTAACGCTTTGGAACCTCGTGCTTACATACCAAATATGCCGCAAACATAGCTAAGGTTGTTGCAACAAAGGCAACCCTGCCGCACACAAAAAAAGGATTTGTGAGTGTTTCATTAGTACATCATCATGTAATATCTATTAGATACGAAAACTAACATGTAGTGAGTTATAAATTGGTCCATGTGATAATATATAAATCAGCAGCATAGAGATCAGTAGCATGCTCAATATGCTTATTTCCACCGCATAGGAATTTAGATATATTACCGCTAGTATATTCATAAATATTTTCCCTATTGGATACCACCGTCGATGTACCAATTGCCGATTCATCTTGCGGATGTCTGTTGGTCCATTTTCTCTAGAACAATGAAACTGATTCATTGCGGATGCTGTCCATATGAAACATTTAAAATATGATATGTTTGGCTATCGTTTGAATGACATGGTTTGTTATATGGCAATCTTGTGCCTTTTGGGACGTATGAAGTGTCAATGAGCTTCGTCATGCCTTGATCAATTACCTTGTGGCTCATCAACATCTAGGGTCCATATCTCTACCGTGACAAGAATAATGAATAGCTTGTTGATCCGTGAAATATTTGATGTGAACCATGAAGGGAGGGTACATCAATTGCAATTGACTATTTGTAAAATAATTGATGTGCAAATAGTATCATTTACACAGTAAACGGCCTATATACCCATTCCACTTCTTGATCACACAATAATCGCAACAATAATCCAATTGAGCTACTTGTGGAGTCTAAATCGAGAAGAATTTTTTTTAAACTACATATCTCACCTATGATGTGCAAATACCAAAACATATGGTTGGATATGAAAGTTAACATCACGTGATACTATAAACAGGCAATGCAAATCGCAGCGACAGTGGACATGAAAGCCAACTAGTCTGCTGGCAAGCTTAACTCCCAATGCATCGCTGAAGCCATTGTGAACTTTATAGACAACAGTGCCATGCTGGCAATATTATATAAATGTACAACATGACAAAGTGTTTCATATATGTTAGCTGAAGGGCAGTGATTCTGTTTAATCAGTGATTGTCCAAAACAGATGTTCATTCCTATTCGATTCCAAGCCAAAGGTCGATTTAATCTGGTTGCATTTGCCCTTTCTTGATAAGCTATATATTGCCAGATTGTTGTTCAGATAACGATCATGCAACTTCACACGGTTGCTTTGATAAAAACTATCGAGTCAGCTTGGTGACTAGTTTGAACAAATCCTTTGATGTTCTTTGATTTCGAAGTCAATCGGGTCGATCATGTATCTTGACGAACAATTCGAGTACTTCTCATTAGCCGTATTGTACAGTTTTTGCGTTGGATACACTTACGCTCTCAACAACTCGTGTTTGGGTCTCTTTTATCATTAGAAAATAGACTCTTGTTCTCGGTTTATCATTAGATAACATTAGATGGCGAACTTCGAATAACTATGGATACACGATAACCAACACAGCTTTTGGCCTAAAGTCTCTCCTCGTCGAGTATTTAGCAGAATAATTTACACATTAGATTAATTATCTAATCGTCCGTTAGGCCTTTAAGTGCAAGTGACGTCTAATATAAGTGGTACTTCACGTACACTGATAACAGGTGAGTACATTAAGAGATACATTAGGCCGATTGGTTTCATACCTACTGAATTAAAAAATAATTTCTGAAATGCGGATTTATCCATAGCCCAGCTCATACAAAGCCTTTTGATTAACGCGGTCTTTACGGTAATGAATCACAATAAGATGGGGATACAGAACAACAACCATACTCAGTATTGCCTTACATCATATCAGAGTTGCCGACGTGCGGTTTTCCGTCTACGTATTTCCTTGTTCCTGAGACCCGAATGGGCGCTGTCAGATAACCTGCAACTTTTCAGCAAAATCAGCACAGAATCGAATCATTACATTCGGTATGACATATTGCATTGAATGGTCAATTATTGGGCATATATACCAGTAATGATGCCTCGATACACCGAAGCTTTGTGCCTTACTGTCTTAGATTTTGGAAGGCTTTCTGTATGGGTTGTGGCCGATGTGCTGAGCACTATCTCTAGTGACGTGCATGCTACGGGTTGTTTGCCATGTTCTTAAAACCTTTCGCATTCTATCATCTATCTACATCACCTGTAAGTTACACCGTTTCCTATTGTAACTTCAGGCGTATTGCAATACGTAGCAATTGGCCAACATATGGATACAATCTTTGCAGGGCTCGTTGAAGGGAATGTTATTGTTCCATAGTAATCCGATCTACTTCTTCCGAATCCCTAAAGTAAGGAAGGGACCAAAATATTTTTGACTTCTTATCACAAGTTGAAGCACGAATGCTGATATAAAGGAAGAGAAGGAGACTTGCCTACAGCAGCACTAGTAACCCCTATCAATGATTATATTACCTCACCTGCTGTTAAGCATGAGTAGCAGGCTGATACTCAGCTGTGTTTGTGGCATCATACTGTGATAAATATTGTCTAGCATCGTCAGTTTTCAAGTTAATGGGAAAGCCAGCGCCCATACTGTTCGATTCTTTTTTTATCATTTTGGCCACAAATGGCGTCTGTCATTCATGCGGTGGTAGGAATCGCTTTAATGTAATTGTGATGACGTTAGGTTATACGATTGACAACTAGTGCATGCAATGTCTCCCAAACGCGATGGCGTTGTGTTTACATGTTAAGGCATTTTTCATTAATAAAATATGCATTACCAAAGCGTAGTTCGTTATAAAAAAAATCACCAACAAGGAAATTAAGCTCTCGATAGTAGGAAATCGACCTAGCCTTATAATTTCTAGACAACTCTGCAGCCATATCCGGTGATCGTGAGTAGGAGAGTTGACATAATATTAAGTGACTAAATGATTTCTATTGCAAGCATAGGTCTTGGCGGCTCGTTAAAGGGTAGATCTAGTACCTTTGAACATGAAATTGGCTTGGTGTTATTCATATATTCAGTATGTAATCGGATATTGAATCGTTGCTGAATGCAGCGATGTTCTTGATTTTGTTCAAAGCCCATGTATTGCATATTGTAATATAGACGTATCAAAGATCTCTTCTCCATTTTTCGCATAGAAAATGCCTTTATTTTGATTATCATAAATATATTGCCATACCCTGCCGCAACGATATCGTCTTAATTTGTTATATATTGCTAGTGGTAAATGCACAGTACGTAATAGCCTTTTTCTAGTGCGTTGGTTGCATGCCAGCTTATCTTTGAGAGACTCTATATAGATGTTATCTACATTGCAGACTCAATCCGATCCCGTTAAGTAACTGATATTGCAATAACTTGCGACGTCGAAGCACAATGATGAATCAACGCAATATTGTCACACTGGCGCACACAAAAATAGCCTCATGGTACAATGCATGTTGTATGCTGTATGCCTCCCTATCGGAGCACATTACTGTTTCCTTCTTATTTGCTTTATGAGTCACAAGGTCAAAGCTTTGCTCGCTTCTATCCTTGTTATTGGAGAATATCGGTACAGAAAGATGCCCCGTCTTTTTTTTCAAAATACATTTACTCTCATAAGCCCCCCCTCCCCCCAATTAGACGATATCGTTTTACAATCATAGCACATAAAACACACCAACAGATAGGCTAAGTCTGTCAAAGGATGTCCCTGGGTGATTTTACGGTACCCTGAAAACATAATTGTTTTTAATCATGCATACAAGAATAAAATGTAATTGTATTACCTTTTGAACTAGCATTGGTCTCAAAGGAAATGTACTTGTTACAGCATAACAATACATCAATAGTAGTGTTGAATAAACTTTGGGTTAGTGATTGGTAATCCAACACTTCAAAGACTGAATAAATACGTGGCATAAACGGGTACCTTTATGAAGCCTACATCAAAATCAATATATACGTATCATTGATTTGATATATGATTCAGCCTTTGTGACCGTGGTTGACATTTGGTATGTGACAATTCTACGCAAACATCATGATCGGACCACATGTGTACAAGTAGAGCACTTAAGGCACATGCATATATGGCTGGATAAAAAGCATAGATAAAAATCCTGTTCGATTTTTCGTGTATGGTATAAAAATTAAGAAGGTTCTATTGCGACACACGACGTATCACATTGTGTCCTCCAAGGCATTTATCGCTCATATATTTGTTCTTCGTGTCTGGGAATAAACTTGGTGTGTAATTATGAGCATCATAAGTGAGGTAAGAGGCAACAATAAACATGAGCTGCTGACCCCTAAAAAACAATTAACAGTGCAACAGTGGCCTTGTGTTGATAGGATGCGCGCTAAATGTGCTGTATTATGATTCTTGTGCGCGTTTGCTTGTGTTGGGTGCCGTATTCATCATTGCGGAAAAACATCACAAAACCACAATAGCATTGGTTGATATTGATGGGATTGAGTCTGTTATGTAGAAAACGAACGGCACCCCCCACCCCCAACTCCCCCACCCACCCTACCTGGTACTTTGGCATGCAGTGATCGTGCTAGTAAAACTACCCAATTGGAACTTTTGTCAATAGAAATATAGAACCAATGAGGGAGATGGGAATGGTTGTATATTCATGATGATTATGATTTCAGAGGAAAATGTAGGTGAATATTTTGTTTGTGTCAACCGCTATTAAATCAATACAGAGTAAGGAGCTAATGGGGCTTTTCACAAGCAGTATCAAATACTTTATTATATTCAATAAGATACTAAAATGTAATCAACACAAAGCAACATTTGTGTCACGTATAATATCGCAAATAGAGCATTCAGGAATACCGTTGTGGATTTGATCTTCTATGAAAAGCGATCCTCCGTCTACAAGATTATATTTGCATGAAGATGGGCATAGAAAATATACTATGCCTAATGTATTTACTTACTACATGTATTTCATCGTTGACATAATAAATATGCAAACAAATAATATTTCTCACCTGTACCTTGCAACCTTGCACACCAAGATACCGACAATCTTATGATGTCACATGCACCATACACCGACTAGAAATACTGCGAACAATCAGGGGGTAGGTTTCGCCCATGATTTTTGGATTAATGTACCTTCGTACATTACATGGGGACTGTCCTTATAACACAGCATATATAATACGCGTTTGTTGTTGAATCGACAGCTAATGATAGGCTGTGTCTCAGTACTACACTATGGATGTTGTGAATCAATATGTTCTTGTTGCGATATCTGCAGTTATCTTATAAATGTATGTCTGACGAGGGCCGTTGTCTGATTACATGGTATGTGCTTTATCCTAGCGCCCTCTGGGACAAGGATGATGTATTAAGCGTCGATGTGCTTTGTCATACCTTGAATCAATAACCCTATGTCGTGTTCACTGGTAATCTATTCCACGTTTGGGAATATACTAACGCTCCTAATCTTGCTGTGACAAAGACATATTGCGATGAGTTCAAAGGAAAACAGCGGACTTGGTCAGTGGAATATTCCATGGAAACAATAAGGGTGGCTACATTTATAACTATTGGACATTCTGAAAATCAAATGAATATATATGTAGTGACACGTTTACAACAAACGGACTAAATATTTTTGCATTTCTATCCATTATCTGAAGGACGATGATTCTGTTTGATGGTTGATTATCCAAAACAGATATTCGTTTCCTATCCGAAAACCGAGCTGACAGTTGAATTATTCTTGATGCATATACCCTTTTAGATAACCTTTAATACATAGATTGATGCAAGTTGATCATGAAAGTTGACCCGGCTATTTAGGAAAAAATATTATAGATGGCATGATGACCATTTATGTACAAACCCTTTGATGTGCTTTGCTGCGGAAATCAAGTGTATCGACTCTCGTTCATGACGAGAGCTCAGAGTACTCGGTATTAGCAGTATTGTATAGTTTGGTGCTGGAGACACCCATGCTATCACTAATCATGCTATTCACAGCGCCATGAATATCAACCCTTTGAACATGACACTTCGTCGAACTGTTTTTCATTTGTCCTCTATTGCAATCATTCTCGTGATGAGCAAGATGCAATCTGGTGCTTGGATTTGTATTTCACTTATCGATTATATATCCAAAATAGCGTTTGATAGATATTGGCGATGTAATCAGAAAACGTTATAAGAATTAGACAATCAATGATATGTTCAATTATACAAAATAAATCTCGAAAAGATACTGCAAAATTCTATTCTGATAATGCCAAACACAGCGATATCCCATCAGGACACTGTTTACAGCCGAATCAACGAAAAGTTCCATCACATATATACAAAATATTCTCGTACGTTGCGGTTAGTGACTTAGAAAACATACGCCAGACGTTGAAATTGGTCTGCGAAACCAAGAAGACAAGATAACTGCAAATAGGTAGTATGATAAGAGGTTGTTAGATTTGATTTCCACAACTCAATAATGTATTTTCTATACTTACGCTTGATGTTTTTTAAGTTTCATCCATGCATGCAGTCACAGAGACATACTGGTTCGATATGGCGGTTGATTAAATTGGTACTCACATTGAGAGATATATATATATATATATATATATATATATATATATATATATATATATATATATATATATATATATATATATATATATATATATATATATATATATATATATATATATATATATACGTATATATGTTTAGACGTCGATCAAATAAGTACGTATAAGTAAAAACAGTGAACCCATTAGCAATAACCCCAAGCCTCGCCCACGTCTAGTAGCTGACAGAATCATTTCATCTTTCACAAATATCGACCCATTATCCATGTATCCTTTTGGAGCAATAGATGACAGCTGTTAATGGTATTAATTGTACACAAGTAGTGTTTTAGCATGTCGATAAGCGATTAAGGCAGATTTGTTTCGCAAATATCAGGTGAAATGGTCCGTTTCTCTTGAGACCATATATCATACAATGTCAATTATTTTATGCAGTCTCAATGGTAAAAGATCGCACTATTTATTTATTGGAATTTAGACGGTCAGTCAGGACCTGTGCATCTCTGTAATCCTGACCTGGGCTGATTGAGCTTATATGTAATGCATGCACATATGTTGAAATAGTGCTTGTTTCGCCATACAACATCTTGTTTTCCAATGTTGCAACTTACGTAGCTTCATATCCCAGCGTGCAAGAGAAAGCTCTTTATATGATAGTTATCGACGAATCCAACTCGCAACTATCCAAAATAATTCTTCATATTTATACCATTATATTTGCTTGATTTCAATAAATTCAATGCCTCATTACAGGGATGGAATACAAGGTGTACCTACCATACTTAATGAGATCCCGGAATCATATGCCCGGGTTCTTTATTGTAATAACTGAGAGTTGGACACGTGGAAATATTGAAGCTAAAATCACGGGTTATCAGCTCGTTAGGAAAGATCTATGTCAGCGAATCTTCGGGGTTTGTGTGAGGGATGGATTGGGTCGTACTGCCATTTGTAACAATTGACAAATGCCGGGACTTTTCATGACATTAGGTGGAGTGGAGACGATAATATACCAGTCATCCATTGGCTCCTCTGACTTTCTGTGAAGAATTGGATGTTCCAAAACGTTGGCGCACCCCTGAATATTGATTGCATTCACACATCGAACGTACTCAGGTGTAAAGTGCATCCATTTCATTATATCGGAATTTGGCGTAGAGATTCATAATTATTATATAAATCGCTGAATCTATCAAAGTGATTGAAGAAGTTCTATCCACACTGTGTTGAATCAAACCATATATTTCTGTGCCTTGTGCGTATATCAAGTTCGTTCGAATAAAAGAAAAACATATGTTTTCAGCAGCGCACCACCACCATTAACCATAAATCATCTCATTGTGTGAGACCTTTTCGACTGCATTTGTGTGCGCCAATGAACAGATATAGAGGCAATCGTTAACGTGATGTACTGATCCATAAAGCAATTAACACGTAACAGTGGCATTATCTTAATGGGGTGCATGCACGGTTGAATGGTGGTGTGAATGCCTGATGGTGTTTGATCGAGTTGTAGTATTGGTTTACATAAGCGATTCTTCGTCGTGCTTGTTCCTCATAAATATTACAACAACTGGTGTTAATGTGGAAAGGATTTTGTCTGTGAAGTCGATAATGTTTACTGAAAATTGTCCCCCGTGGATAATATGGCGTGCAACTGACGTGCCGGAATAAGCTATTACGAACTGTAAATTTGCCCATATCAAAAGGAAAACAAATAAAGGGGGAATTCGTAGCGGCAGGATATGGTTGTATATGCGCAATAATCAGGATAATTGCGTTTTGCAAATGCTGAGGTGATATGTTATTTATACATTCTTATTAGTTGTAGATAATGGTATAAAACTCACAACCATTTTTGTTTGCATCAATGTGACCCAGTGTACTTATATGGAATGTGTAGCTGATGAGAGACCTGCCCTTAATTGAGTTTTCTGGAGCTCCCCTCAGTCAAACAAAATGTGTGTGTGGGACAGAACTGAACAGATCAAAAATCACCAAGCACCAATATACTACCCCTTTACAGAGCATTTTTGCCGACATGCCTTTCCCTACATTTATTACAGAGATATTGATGTCGGAAAAAAAAAAAGTTCCATATTACACAATTATGGAAACAGCATTATCTTTGATATCTTACATTTTACCAGTATGCTGGCTCCTCTCATAAAAATAATGATGTATACACACAGCAATTGAAATATGCGCTAAGGAAACGCAACAGTGTCTTAATCGATACATGTGGGCATTTCATTTCCTCCCTTCAGGTTTTGCGAATAATTTTCGTCTCAATTTGACACGAGCTGGCGGGCTGAACTGGGCGTATGTGTTGATCATCTGCTCACAGCGTAGACTGACGAGCTCGTGCTGACTCAAATGAACATTCACCATCAACTTCTTGTAAGCTAAATTATATACAGCACCGGACATAAGGCAATGGAATGTACCAATGCAAATAGCAAGAATATGTCGTTTGTGGTTTTTGGGCTCACGTAACGGGTCAGTTAGGCATCATGTCTTAATAGAAATGAATAATCTATTACAAAAATTTATGCTAAATATCAGCATCGCAGTGGAAGATTGGCAACTCGATACATTGCGTCATGTATACCTATATTGTACTGAGCCAATAATGCAACGTCCTTGCGTCACAAAATATATCGATAGCTCCTTGGCGAGGTCTCATTGAAAAGGCATTAAAATTACAACACTTGCTTCTGCGAATTGTCCGTATCATCTTCTCTGACCTTTGATAGAATCACTGCAGCCAGAAAGCGAAGTGTGACTTAGTATCTATGAGCAAGAAGCGGAACAAGCATTTAGTGAGCGCAGTCTGAGATGTGTGGGGCTATATAACGATTCCAGTAGACGATTATTACTATAAATTATAGAAATAAATTTTATGTAAATTCTATGTATATGTATACATCTAATGCATAGTTTTGGAAGCTCTCGTGTTGTCCAATTGTTGATACATTTTGATGTGCGGTCAAATGAGCTGCGCTATCCAAATTGCAACGTAAACTCATCTACTGCTACAACCTTTCTGTAATGTCAAGTGCAGCTGTTGTCACTTCTCAAGCTCCTGCATTTGCCAAGGTCATATTGTGTTGTTTCTCTGTGGTGACGTGCAAGTACACCTAGCGCCCAATTACAAGCAGTGGCTTCATCATGGTTCGTACGTCATGCCAAGAATAACCCTCATCTATGAGAACAAGTTTGGTTGCACATTAAAGGTGGTAGCGTGACTGTCTTGTGTTTGCGGATATTTGCGGTTAATGGACAATGTGTGTTGAACGAACAAACTCTTACATGTCTTATCCAAACCATCCGCCATAACGCAAACTACCCATCGATATACACCCGAATGAGAAGATCATGAAAGTAGATCAAGCTCTCACCATCATCTGAAATAGAGACTGAGGCTAGTTTATCATGTGATTATGTATTGTTTGTTCACAAAAAAAGTAATACTGTTCCACCTACAAGACTTTGTGCAATCCCCTTCCTTGTTCATAATACGTATATCCTAATATGGCACACTTAAAAAGGACAAATTATATCATAGAGAAGTTCCTGATGCAGTGTTTGTGGACATATTAAACATAGCATAGCACGCTATAGTTGTTGCTTTGTGACTGAGACTCTTCTATATCATTCAAAAAAAAAACTAACGCAAGGAAATCACTCCAATTACCCATTGTAATTTGCAGCTGACCTCTGAGAATGCGATACGGGTAGAGCAAAGTAAAACTAGGATGGAAACTCTTTTATTAATCACATTAATAAAAATACTACGCAAGATAAATCACTCATAGTTATCATTGTAATTTGCAGTTGACCTCTGAGGGTGCGATACGCTAGAGCAAAGACAGATAGCTGCCCCTATGTAGAATGCCTACCCATCTTTACCAATCTCATCAAATAATTGTGTCACATGGATTGCAATCATGAACATATACATCGCAAGTCAATACACAAATACTAGGCTTGCCGATGATATTATGTGACGGTACTTAACTTAACCTTTAATTGACCTGATAGAATGTATAGTCGTCTGTCAGGTACAATAAGAATGTATTGTATAGAAAACGCAATTCCCCCGATTAATATGTATTTATCAACATAATGTGTTTTCAAGTAGCATTGACACAGCATCAGATTGCTTGTAACCCGAAATAGCTTGTTATAAAGTACAACCTGCATTTTTATTTGTGACTCAATCCTAGGCATCTTGAGGATGTGGTTCCTGACCAAGCAATGTCATATTACCAGTGACAAATTCCAGCAGGTAATAGTATACATATATACATGTAATCGTTTACAAAAGTATACGTATGTATAAATATATATATATACCAATATAAATATATATATATATATATATATATACATACATATATATCCATATATATACATATATATGTATATACATACATATATATACGCATATATATGCATATATTTGTGTATATAAATATATATTTATATATATATACGCAAATATATATACATGTGAATATAAACATATACATATATATATAAATTTTAAAATATACATACCTATATATATATATATATTTATATACATATATTTTTCGACATATCTTTGTATTCATATGAATATATGTATACATCTATGTATATATGTATATATATGTATATTATATATATGCATACATATTTATATATATATATATATATATATATATATATATATATATATATATATATATATATATATATATATATATATATATATATATATATATATATATATATATATATATATATATATATATATATATATATATATATATATAACGCACAACGCTGCTAAATTCCGCTTGTGATTAATTATGCCCATCGGAATATAAGGGCCCCCATTTCCCTCAAGACAAAGATACATTGTAATTGGCGTAAAGACAAAGGTTAGTTATTGGAATGTCAGAAGTGATAAACGAGGGAGGTGATATTAATCATAAAATGATCATTGCATAGCGGCAGGGTGAATTAGTAAATGCTCCGTATGTTCTTCCCAGTTTCTTGAACTCAAATCAGGGTTCGATAGTTCTTTCTCGTTTTATTGTGAATACTTCGGCATCTTACTGTCGATAAAGCAATGAATAATTGGTTTAAAATGCTAGTTAGCGATAGCGTGTGACTCACACTATTGAGGCACAGGGACATCTAACGCCAGTCACCATGGAAGTTATAGGATATGTCAAAATGTGATTTGCAGTGGATGCCTATGCATGAAAATCCTTATTACAAATCTCGAACATGCGAAAGCATACACCATAAGCCCTTGGTTAACTGTTTAATGCGGAGTCTGACTTGTCATTAACTAGTGACATATAACAAATCTTTACATTGTGTGAGGTTATTTCGCATCGGCTGACACTGTGGTGAGTCAGGGCGGACTGTTTGCATCCACTCGGCAGGATTGTCAACGCGTAGCGCTGTGACAAATGGGAGAGGGTACAGATATATTCAATGGCTTGTGCGTACAAATCATTGCCAATTATATAATCGGCACATGTGCCAGCGTTAAAATATCCCTTTTTTAAAAAATACAAGTGGGTGATTTAGCACCTACTTGGTAACATCATCAGGCCCGTTGAGCCAAATATGTTGCCTTGCAATAGTAAGACCCAACATTGGACTGTCAATACTACGGCCTCCTTCAAGCACACAAGCAATCTTTCATCATGCCTTGTAATGAATTACAAATCGTCTTCACGCTTAATGCATTGAGCGGATCGATCAACGCATTGGGCCATTGATTGGTGCTGGTTGACAGTAAACAGGAACCCCCACAAGGTTAATTGATGAAATGCCAGCACCGCACATCGTTAAGGTTTTATTGAAACCCAGCACGCGGGAAGTCAAAGAAAATGTGCTATTAACATTCCCGCTCTCCATTGATTTGTAGTGTTGTGTTGCTAACAAATGCTGGCTTTGAATTTATTCAGAAAGATTGATGCATTGGGTTCGTTCGACAGTGTTTTTATTTGTGATCAAACCCAGAAGCAACTATGCTACACAGTTGAATACAGGGCAGAAGACTGAATTTAATTTATGAAGATGCTACACGGGTCATGGATCATAACAATAAACTGCACCATTACGCCTCTTTCTTTACGTATAACATGATGTTATATACGTAAACGATTTCGTCAAAGTAACGATATAGAAGAGGAAGATTATGCCATCGTAATCAGCTTTCAGTTTTACTTCTAGTAACACTAATCAGCAGTTTGCAGATAAAATTACCGCGCGAAATGCTAATCTTTGGAGTATGTGTCTGATATGCAGCCCAGGGTTGGATAAACGCCAAAGAACAAAAAGTCGTGGAGCATAAAGTGCCTTATCCAACCGAACAGAAGCCGGAGGCACTGTGATGTATAATGGCGTGCGAAGGCTATAAATGTCTCCATGTAAGCCAGAATGTTGCAATTAATAATATTAGATTTGCAATGTGTTATTTTACTGTGGTTTATTTTGTTGCACAAGCGCTTTGACAAGGAAGTGACTGGGAAAAGGGAGGATATCAAAGAGCCTCTTGCAAAATGCGACGTTTTAGTTGATGTTCAAGTAGTGGTTTAGTTGGTTGGTTGGGTATTTATATTGCTATATAAAAGCCACTAACATCACTACTATAGGTTCTTTATCGCGAGATAATCACGTTTGTAGCCAATGTACGATTGAACACTTTATTTTAATGGTGACCCTGAGTTTAAAGCTGAGTACTTTATGCATCTTCACCGAATCTCTCAGCAAACATATCAATTGGGTACAATTGATGGAGTAAGTGATATTGTACAACACCGCTTGAGCCTTGTGCGGGTTGGAGAAAGTACCCTTGATGAAAAAGCTACCCCTGATACATGTCATTAGGCGTATTGTATGATTGGCCTGGTCTGCTTATTATTCGGAAATCATTTCAAATTAGATTATAAAATATGAATCGAATAGAAACCTTGAGCATTTTGAAGGGTGGGTATTTAATCACATGGCAATCAGATGTTCCCTAATATAGGCTAGTCTACCGAAAGTTCAATGAGAACATTTCAATATTGGGTTTACCATCTTGTCCCTGTGAAGAAAGTACTCGCTACGAAACGGAGTAAGATTTCTATTTATTGTGCTCTCAAGAACTAGACTGTATATATTTCGACATCAGAGAACATACAGTTGTCACGGATCATCCTGTGTCGTACACGCGAAGACAGGCTAATCAAATCAATGTACGAACAGATCAACTGGTGCTATTTAAGCTCTGGAGGCTTAGTTGGAACAAGTTTGCACTTGCAACTGAATGACTAGTCTGTTGTACAATCGACCGCAAATGCAATGAACACTGCAAATGCAATGAACTGGTCGATTGCAAGGCGAAGTCACATAGAATGCTTGACACGAACGAGCAGATGTTGATTGAATTAAGTATATCTAAATCTAAGAGTATGTGATGTTGTATTCTGGATGTTAGTCTATCCACAATGTTAGTCTATCCTTTCTCTAGGCTAATGAGGGTTGGAGTATTGTGCTGCGATACTGCCTTTTGATTGGCGAACGAACAGATGCGTTACATCATAGAGAACCCGACGGCGTGTTGCACCTGCCTCTGCTATATTTGTTCACACTTGTGTGTTGATTGGCTCGACACGCTGATGTAAGGCAGATTTGTCACTAAAATCTTATTTTACGTCATTGTATCAGCACGAAAGCATGTTTATCAGGCAAATAAGCTTTAAAATATAACATCAACTATATAATTGAAATCTACATTTGCATAAGTTTCTGTGAGCTCCCCAACTGACGTGTCTTCTTTTGTGAAAACTTTGAAGGAATTAAGTCAGTTGCTAGGTCCACATTGAACGATGAAAACGCAATATTCTGTGTAAATTTGCAATTTGCAAATAGTCCCGACGGAGATGTTATATGGCAAAGCATAATGCAGTAGATAACAGGATTTCCGTCCCGTTCTCCTAAAGACAAAAACCGAAGGAACATTTACTTGGTGAGATTTATCGCTAAGGGGTACAGTGTACAGTATAGGGGCGGGGTCGGGCCGCATACGCGGTGGTGCTGATTTCATCGGGGCGGGGTTGGGTACTGATTAACTTCTCGCCCGGAGGAGGTGTCAGTGCTGAGTGCGTCACGTGATGAACAGCGGCAGTTTCCGCGAGAGCAGATATTCCATGGGCGATATAGCGTGTGATTAGTGACGAGTGTCAATTGTGTCCTGCATAAAGCATGATCAATCGTTGGGGAAACGGACATTTTGTCCAAGTAACGTGTGATATAATATAACAAAGAAACAATCTTATAGATTGATATCCTTGGCAGTTTGTCACCCCAACTGACTCATGACGAGCCAAAATAATTAACCTTGTATTGATAACAGTCATGCTGCAACATCATCTTCGTACTAAGTATCTTCGTATCTTAATGTTATATTCCTCAAAGAGAAGTATTGTAAGCGATTTCGCATCAAAGCCTTAGATGCTGGTTAATCGTTTGGTTTGCAATTCTTGCATGGTGTGTTAAGTGGGTTATCCATCATTCATCGTTGAATTGTTATCCATTTTGCTGGCTTCAGAAAAATCATTTTCTGTGTCATGGTGTTGTTCTGAAAGCTTTAACAGATGGCGATCTTTGATATTATTTCAGTTCTATTTTAAGAAAGACAAAACGAATAAGATCTTTGCAAGCTTGGGATATTCTTTTATGTTGCAACAGCGTCATTGCATGCATGCATATTGATGTGCTTAACGTAATTTGAAAGGGAAATTACAATGCAGAGTAATTAATCAACGCGAGAATACAGTGATTGGTAACGCAGGTAAACAAAAATGATTGCAAAATTATTTTCATTAGCATTTAGCCGCCTTTGTCACCCAAAATACATTAATATTGTGCCAAGAAAACATGATCTACGCTATGCTACCAATTCAAAGAGCCTTGGGAGTGTGGTACTCCATATTCATAAATATATACAGAAGGGATACATTGTTGCAACAGAATAAAAACTATTAGACCAGGACAAATTTTTGTGTTGCAACAAAATACACTCACCCACAAATAAGCTTCGTTAGCAATTGATACAAAACAAATAGAGGCTGTTCAGTGAGCTATCAGCCACATTAGAGTGTTTCTTAACAATATGAGCAAATGAGCAGTGGGTATGGCATGTTGAATTAGCCTGTATAATGACTCATGCAGATTAGAGTTTTAAAATCAAATTAGTGCCAAAGCTTATGTCTTAACTCATGGATATATGGGACATTTTCGCCTTCCAAGGCATCTGTCATTCATGCGATTGTAGGAATCGCTTGAGCGATATGTTGGTGACGCTTGGTAATATGATTAACAATTAGTGCATCTCATAACGGCTCCCAACAATTATGGTGTGAAAGGTGTAGGGTTGTAAGAAGCACAGCGATAGGCAAACTAATAAACATATTCTGGCAAACTCAAAAATAACGCATGTTGTATGCACCTCACTTGGACCTTATCACCGTTAACTCATCCCCCAAAACACACACACACACACACACACACACACACACACACACACACACACACACACACACACACACACACACACACACACACACACACACACACACACACACACACACACACACTAACACAAACACATTCATACTAATATTCATCAGTCATTTGCTCTTGCACAGTGTTACCTCGTCAGCTTTTTGGTTGATAATGTCTGCGTTCAGATATTGTTCTACGAATCCAACCACACAAAACCTCATCAGCAGACAACCGTTGCCTGTGAATGGATGCCCCCTGGTGCTCACGTGGGGATTGTGAATACTTGCTCTCGATTATCTCTAACGTGATCAACGCAAAGGAAACAAAAAGTCATCAGCATGTTTTACTAAAGCCCTCCACATGGGGAAAAAGATATTTCTCTAACATATGGCAACGCACAGAACACGATAAACGAATCTAAATACTCCTATTACAAAGATACCAAATTACAAAGGTTGCCTTCTGAACTGACAGGAGTCAGAGGTAACATTTATCTAGAGTATTCATCATTCTTGACGCCGCCAAAAAATGCATATTTGCGATATATCCCATTGTAATGTGTATTTATTAGACGTGAAGCAGACAGAAGAGAATAGTTTTACGAGGGCAGAGGCAAAAATACTCAAGAACTATGGACCTATAAAGCAATTAACTAGAATGGGAATATGATACATGCAACATGAACTGTGTTATTGCGCAATCCTTATTGCTTTGCATGCCAGATTTATCATAGTCCTTCGACATCATAATTCCCAATATCTGTGCTTTATGTTGGTGGGATAATGCATGTAATACAAATTACATGTATTTCCCTTATATATTTTGTTACATGCAAACAAAGTGCAAGCAATGCCTAAATGTATCTTCATACTTGTCAAAGTAACAGAGAACAATTATGAGCGGGTTAGGATTTAGAAGCAAAGAGAAGGGATTTAATCTCTAATACCACAACGATTAGCTTATTGGAGTCAGTTGAAAATATCATGCTATAATGTATTATTTACTAAAACTTTAAACAATTCCAATGTAGGTAACAGTAGGTAGCTATGAATTTAATCACAAATAGAACAGGTATATATTCGATTTATGGGCAGTTGTAGCTTATATTGCTGCCCTAATTGAAACTATGCTATGAATATTTCATCGTTGGCATTTAAAATACAGAAACAAAAGTATTATTCCACAGTCACAAAGAGTCTTTCTATCCAGCAAACTGCAAAACAATCATTTTCGCCTGTGCGTCGACCTATATACCAATGAAAAACTGCTAGCGTGATCTACTGATCCATAAGTGATTAACAATGAAATACTGACAGTGTCTGAATGGGGTGTACGCTCCGATCTTGACGCTTAAAATGTCCTTTTTTGTCAGACGTATTATTTGTTTGCATTCCGAATTCATCGTCGCGCCTTGACGTCATGAATACTACTATAGCTGTTGTTAATATGTGATCTTGTCTGTAATGTCATTTATACTTATTGCCGAATACATGCCACCTTTGGATGATCTAGGAGCAATCAACGTACCAGCAAAAGCTATTGTATGTTGTGCACTGGAAAACAAATTAAACAAACTAAGGGAATTTCCCAGTAGAGGGGTGTGTTTTATGTGCTTTTATCCATTATCCAATATTGCGTTGCGAATAGAAACACCAACATTACGGTGTGTATCAATATGACACAGGGTACTCAGTATATTGCAGATAGAATGCGTGGAGGTACAAACGAACGATCTGTCTATATGTGATCGATACGCAGTCGTTTAAAGTAGGAAAAATTATTAAATACAGCGTTATTTGCCCACATGAGATTACAACGATTGGTAACTCAGAAAGTGCTTGAAACTTTAAAAAGCAAATGAGCCACCTCAGCAAGTTACATCTGTGATTTACTTCTTCACAACAACATAATCGGGAAGAGCATCATATTTGCAGTGCTAGCTACGCCTATTGAGGGTTTGGTGCATTGTTTGCTCTGAATAGAGACCTGACGTTTAGCTTAGCATGTCAGAGGAATGGTTGCAATTGCCCAATCGTAAAACGTCACGCACTATGCAAGCATACAACGTATCTTATCAAAACAAACAGAAGCCTAGGGCACTGTGTGGACGAATGTGCTTTTTGCATGAGACGCAGATAAATATTTGAGTAAGTCATATTTTTGCAATGAATACCAATGAATTTCATCTGACTGGTATCGTCTGTGTGTAAAATGATTAATCTATTTGAACAAGCGCCTTGATGAAAAATCCTGGAAGGAAATAAAACTAACGCTTTGGAACCTCGTGCCAAATATGCTGCAAACATAGCCAAGGTTGTTGCAACAAAGGCAACCTTGCCGCACACACAAAAAAGGGATTTGTGAGTGTTTCATTAGTACATCATCATGTTATATCTATAAGATACGAAAACTAACATGGAGTGATTATGAACTGGTCCATGTGATACTGTTTTATCAGCAGCATTAAAATCAGCAGCATGCTCAATATGCTTATTTCCACCACATAGAATTTAGATATATTACCGCTGACATGCTGACAATATTATATGAATGTACAACATGACAAAGATCACGTTTCATATTTGTTAGTTGAAGGGCAGTGATTCAGTTTAATTAGTGATTGCCCAAAACAGATGTTCATTCCCATTCGATTCCAAGCCGACGGTTCATTTAATCTGGTTGCATTTGCCCTTTCTTGATAACCTACATCTTGCCTGATTTTTGTTCAGATAATGATCATGCAACTTCACACGGTTACATTGATAAAAAAACTATCGAGTCAGGTTGATGACTAGTTTTTCACAAATCATTTGATGTTCTTTGATTCGGAAGTCAATTGGGTCGATCATATATCATGACGAAAAATTCGAGTACTTCTCATTAGGCGTATTGTACAGTTTTTGCGTTGGATACACTTACGCTCTCGTCAACTCGTTTTTGGTCTGCAAAATAACATTCAACTCTTTTATCATTAGATCATAAAAGATGGCGAACTTGTTCACAGTTGTATACACTGGATTGGAAGGGAAGATGCAATTTGATGCCAGGAATGTTACACTTACTTATTGTATTGCATCCACAATAGTTGTTCCGAGTCATGAGTTCGGATAACTATGGATACAAGATAACCAACACAGCTTTTGGCCTAAAGCCTCTCCTATTTAGCAGAATAATTTACACATTAGATTAATTATCTAATCGTGCAAGTGACGTCTAATACAAGTGGTACTTCACGTACACTAATAACAGGTGAGTACATCAAGAGATACAGTAGGCCGATTGGTTTCATACCTACTGAATTAAAAAATAAGTCAAATTTCTGAAATGCGGATTTATCCATAGCCCAGCTCATACAAAGCCTTAGAGTTGCCGACATGCGTTTTTCCGTCTACGTATTTCCTTGTTCCTGAGACCCGAATGGGCGCTGTCAGATAACCTGCAACTTTTCAGCAAAATCAGCACAGAATCGAATCATTACATTGGGTATGATATATTGCATTGAATGGTCAATTATTGGGTATATATACCAGTAAAGATGCCTCGATACACCGAAGCTTTGTGCCTTACTGTCTTAGATTTTGGAAGGCTTCCTGTATGGGTTGTGGCCGATGTGCTGAGCACTATCTCTAGTGACGTGCATGCTATGGGTTGTTTTCTAAAAACCTTTAGCATTCTATCATCTATCTACATCACTTGTAAGTTACACCGCTTCCCTATTGTAACTTCAGGCGTATTGCAGTACGTAGCAATTGGCAAACATATGGATACAATCTTTGCAGGGCTAGTTGAATGGAATGTTAATGTTCCATAGTAATCCGATCTACTTCCTCAGAATCCCCAAAGTAAGGAATGGACAAAAATATTTTTTACTTCTTATCACAAGTTGAAGCACGAATGCTGATATAAAGGAAGAGAAGGAGAGCAGCACTAGTAACCCCGATCAATGATTATATTACCTCACCTGCTGTTACGCATGAGTAGCAGGCTGATAGTCAGCTGTGTTTGTGGCATCATACTGTGATAAATATTGTCTAGCATCGTCAGTTTTCCAGTTAATGGGAAAGCCAGCGCCCATACTTTTCGATTCTTTTTTTATCATTTTGGCCATACATGGCGTCAGTCATTCATGCGGTGGTAGGAATCGCTTTAATGTAATTGTGATGACGTTAGGTTATACGATTGACAACTAATGCATGCAATCATGTCTCCCAAACGCAATGGCGTTGTGTTAACATGTTTAGGCATTTTTCATTAATAAAATATGCATTACCAAAGCTTAGTTGGTTATAACAAAATCACCAACACGGAAATTAAGTTCTCGATAGTAGGAAATCGACCTAGCCTTATAATTTCTAGACAACTCTGCAGCCAAAGCAAGTCGTATCCTATGACCATGATTAGGAGAGTTGACACAATAGTTAAGTGACTAAATCATTTCTATTGCAAGCATCGGTCTTGGCGGCTCGTTAAAGGGTAGATCCAATTCCTTTCAACATGAAATTGGCTTGGTGTTAATCATATATCCAGTATGTAATCGGATGTTGAATCTTTGCTGAATGCAGCGATGTTCGTGATTTTGTTCAAAGCCCATGTATTGTATATTATAATATAGACGGATCAAAGATCTCTTCTCCATTTTTCGCATTGAAAATGCATTTATTTTGATTATCATAAATATATTGCCATACCCTGCCGCAATGATATCGTCTTAATTTGTTATATATTGCTAGTGGTAAATGCACAGAACGTAATAGCCATTTCTAGTGCGTTGGTTGTATGCCAGCTTATCTTTGAGAGACTCTATATAGATGTAATCTACATTACAGACTCGATCCGATTCCGTTAAGTAACTGATATTGCAATAACTTGCGACGTCGAAGCACAATGATAAATCAACGCAATAATGTCACACTGGCGCACACAAAAATAACCTCATGGTATAATTCATGCTGTATGCCTCCATATCGGACAATATCACTGTATGCCTCCCTTTGTTATTGTAGTATATCGGTACAGAGAGAATATCTTTTTTTTTCAAAATATATTTACTGCTTTAAGCCTCACAAGGTCTGATCCGCTATGTTTTTTGCTCGCTTCGTTATCAATCTTGTTATTGTAGTATATCGGTACAGAAAGAAGTCCACATGTCAAGAATTTTTTTTCAAAATATATACAGCATTACCTGCTTTTAAGTATCCCAACACTCCCTCCATTCCCCCCCCCACACATACACATAGATAAAAATCCTGTTCGATTTTTCGTTTATGGTATAAATATTCGCATTGTATCTCTTCTCAAAGGCATTTATTGCTAATATATTTGTTCTTTGTGTCTATAAATGTAATTAAGCAACAAATAATATTTCCCACCTGTACCTTGCAACCTTGCACACTTAGATACCAACAATCTTATGATGTCACATGTACCGACATGAAGTACTGCGAACAACCATGGGGGTCATTTCGCCCGTGTTGTTTGGACTAATGTACCGTGATACATTACACTGGACTGTCCTTAAAACACAGCATATATAACAGCATATATAACTCGTGTTTGAACGTTTGTCAATAGAAATATAGAACCAATGAGGGAGATGGGAATGGCTGTTTATTCATAATGAGGAAAATGTGAATCGACATTTCCCACCTGTACCTTGCAACCTTGCACACTAAGATACCACAATGATGTCACATGCACCGAAATGAAATACTGTGTCCTGGACTAATGGTCAAAAAGTCCTTATAACACAGCATATATAACTCGTGTTTGTTGGTGAATCGACAGCTAATGATAGGCTGTGTCCCGGTAAAACACTATGTGTGTTGTGAAACTATATGTTCTTGTTGTGATGTCTACACTTATCTTATAAATGTATGTCGGACGAGAGCCGTTGTCTGATTACATGGTATGTTCTTTGTCCTAGCGCCATCAGGGACAAGAATGATATATTAAGAGTCGATGTGCTTTGTCATACCTTGAATCAATTATCCTGTGTCGTGTTCACTGCTAATCTATTTCACCTTCGGGAATATACCAACGCTCCTAATCTAAATGTGACAAAGACATATTGCGATGAGTACAAAGAAAAACAGCGGACTTGGTCAGTGGAACATTTGATGGAAACAATGAGGGTGGCTACATTTATAACTATCGGCCATTCTGAAAATCAAATGAATATATATGTAGTAACACGTTTACTACAAACGGACTACATATTTGTTCCATTTCTATCCATTATCTTTTTTGATAACCTTTAATACATAGATTGAAACAAGTTGATCATGAAAGTTGACTCGGCTATTCAGGATAACATATTATAGATGGCATGATGACCATTTATGCACAAATCCTGTGATGTGCTTTGCTGCGGAAATCAAGTGGATCGATTCTCGTTCATGACGAGAGCCCAGAGTACTCGGTATTAGCAGTATTGTATAGTTTGGTGCTGGAGACACCCATGCTATCACTAATCATGCTATTCACAACGCCATGAATATCAACCCTTTGAACATGACACTTCGTCGAACTGTTTTTTCATTTGTCCTCTATTTCAATCATTCTCGTGATGAGGAAGATGCAATCTGGTGCTTGGATTTGTATTTCACTTATCGATTATATATCCAAAATAGCTTTTGATAGATATTGGCGATGTAATCAGAAAAAGTTAAAGATATAGACAATCAATGATATGTTCAAGTATACAAAATAAGTCTCGAAAAGATACTGCGAAATGCTATTCTGATAATGCCAAACACAGCGATATCCCATAAGGACACTGTTAACAGCCGAATCTAAGAAAATTCCAAATCAAATAAATACAAAGTATTCTCGTTCGTTGCGGTTAGTGACTTAGAAAACATACGCCAGAGGTTGAAATTGGTCTACGAAACCATGGAGACAAGATAACTGCAAATAGGTAGTATGATAAGAGGTTGGCGTAATCTATTGATTTACAGCACGTTACCATAACTACGATTGCCTTACATTATTGTTCAGGGCCAATTCCATTAGTTGATGTTTCCTTGTTTTTGATGGCATTGCTCCATGCTGTCTGTGAAATTGCCACGGCTATATGCTTTCTATAGCCACTTTTAATTTATTTTGGAACAATGAAGCATGATATATGAAACATATTTTCTTCCGATCATGATCTTGAACTAATGAAAGATTATTTAATAGTCATTTATGTTGAGGTCGTTCACACCATATTGTATATCATTGTATAGTTAGAAAATAGACAATATTACCAATTACAAATAATATTATTACACAATAAGTACCTTATAGCTGCGACAAACTTTTATAAAGTGCAGTAAAAGAAAACAGTTGCACTGTAATTAATACAAGGGAAAGCTTCAACCAGAAGACGAAGTCATATACAGATATATTACATAAACTGACCAGTCACTGCAGTCGAGGAAATTCGGCAAGTGAATGGGCAACGGCCAAGATGTGCTGGACGACAAACCAAAGTGAAAGCATTCCATGCTTAGCAAATTGTTAACTCTCTTTTTAAAGCGATGTATTTTAAGATGTTATAATGGTCTTAAAGCATTAAAAAAAGATTTTTGTATCGATGACTGTCTAAATATCGCCCAAGTGCGATGGTTCTGAGGGCTTCCGGTTAGATTCTCTTTGTAAATAAATGTCATTCATTGTGGTTGGCACGTTTGACGGTACAGGTACTTTTGACTTTATTTATTGATACTGTTAGTGCGTCTAAAGGAATACTAATCAGGAACCATCCAAATTCATGGAAATTCTCTTCTTTTTGGGGGAAATAATATCCGTCAAATCGAGCCCTATATGAAGCTGAATATCAGATACCCATTGCTGGTAAACAATTCGCGGTGTATTATTATGTACCAACTTCTGATAGGCGATAGTGGTCCATTTGATGGTATCCACGGTACTGTAAAAGAACCAAACGATGAGGATGAAGTTAGATGAGGTGAATCATTTCGGTTTGCCTGGAGTTCATTGACAAGACAATTGCTTGCACATTCAAAGGATTTTACAAAATGCAGTTCTGTTTACGGCTAATTCAATTTACCACGTTGGATTAGGATCATCGTCAAGTATTTACTTATACCCACTCTTCCAACTACGATTGATTCATGGAGGAACATCACAACGTTTACGTAGGTAATACAAAACCAATGCAAATACACATGATTTCCCGTCAGACACCAAGAGAACAATACATATTTGTCATATTTGTCAACCTTGTCCGTTGTGTAGGTTCTAACCATGTCACCAGTGCAGCTAAGGTAAAGCAGAACTGCTTTGTGCAGAGCAACAAAGGATTTGCATTGTACATCCGCGTGCGCTTGATCTAGTTGGATTGAATGATGGGATTCCCACGACCGGTTACGGTTACAAAATTAATCAGGCAACAGCATTTACATATTCACGTGAGATGGGCAACTGGGAAATAAGATAACTGATATCAGCAAAAGTATTCTACAATGAAATAAGATAAATATAGATTATATAAATGACTTTGATGTGGTCAGCCAAGTAAAAGGTATCCGGTATTGTTTGACGCATCACTAAACACTAATACTGCGAACTCAATCCGTCCAAGTGAATGGCAATCGCGA
>CM067358.1:48129266-48184266 GCA_034190875.2 Urechis unicinctus | reverse complement strand
ATTGCATGCATGCATATTGATGTGCTTAACGTAAGTTGAAAGGAAATTGCAATGCAGAGTGCGAGGATACAGTGATTGGTAACGTAGGTAAACAAAAATTATTGCAAAATTGTTTTCATTAGCATTTAGCCGCCTTTGTAACACAAAAGACATTGATATTGTGCCAAGAAAACATGATCGACGCTATGCTACCAATTCAAAGAGCCTTGGGAGTGTGGTACTCCACCTTCATAAATATATAGAGAAGTAATATAATTTTGCAACAGATTAAAAACTATCAGACCAGGACAAATTTCTGTGTTGAGACAAAACACACTCACCCACAAATAAGTTTCCTTAGCAGTTGATACAAAACAAATCGAGGCTGTTCAGTGAGTTATCAGCCACATTAGAGAGTATCTTAGCAATATGAGCAAATATCCAAATTCACACCGCTTCAGTATGTTGAATTACCCTGTACAATGCGGATTTTATAGAGGATGTAACTTGGTACATGTATTCAACGACCGAGTAAGAGCACAGTACAATCATGTCTTTGATATCAAATAGGCTTACTAGAGTCTCAATCGTCGCAGTTTAATACGGTATTAATTGAGCTAAACAGACAAGTGGAATAGGTCTGATGTTTTCACAATATTGAACGACAGTATTCACTGTGTTGATCCATATTTCTAAGGGGTTATGTGCCTTGATGTTAAGTTATCTGTATATCGTGCGATTGTATGAATCTAATATGAGAGAGAATTAGCAACAGCTTGCGGGCAGAGCGCCTATGACTGTATCACTAATCAAATGTATTCGCGCGAGGAGATCATCTTCAGAGTTTTGCATCCAAATAAATAAGAAAGCTCATGCAGAGCAGAATTTGGAATCAAATTAGTGTCAAAGCTTATGTCTTAACTCATGGATATATGGGACATTTTCGCCTTCCAGGACATCTGTCATTAATGCGATTGCAGGAATCGCTTGAGCGATATGTTGGTGACGCTTGGTAATATGATTAACAATTAGTGCATCTCATCACGGCTCCCAACAATCATGGTGTGAAAGGTGTAAGGTTGTAAGAAGCGCAGCGATAGGCAAACTAATAAACATATTCTGGCAAACTCAAAAATAACGCATGTTGTATGCACCTTATCACCGTTAACTCATCCCCCAAAACAGACACACAACACACACACACACACACACACACACACACACACACACACACACACACACACACACACACACACACACACACACACACACACACACACACACACACACACACACACACACACACACACACACACACACACACACACACACACACACACACACACACACACTAACACGCTCTTGCGCAGTGTTACCTCGTCAGCCTTTTGGTTGATAATGTCTGCCTTCAGATATTGTTCTACGAATCCAACCACACAAAACCTCATCAGCAGACAATCGTTGCCTGTGAATGGATGCTCCCTGGTGCTCACGTGGGTATCGTGAATACTTGCTCTCGATTATCTCTAACGTGATCAACGCAAAGGAAACAAAAAGTCATCAGCATCTTTTGTTCAGTGCAGATAAAAGCAATGTAATAAACCCTCTGTCCATGAGAATATATTACACACTGTAACAAAACATATCAGTTCCACTGTTTCTATGTTATGAATGCGAAGATACAGATCAATTACAAGATCCTCTGAACTGTCATTGGAGAGAGAAAATATTCAGAAAGCTTTTTGCTCTTGTATAAGCAAAGCAATATGTAATATTCAGTATTGGTGTAACTCAATCACCCCATGGATAAAATAAAACACGAAATGAAAGGACCTTTCATGCAACATCTATCAAAACCAATGGACATTTATTGTTGATTTGATTTATGGAAAGTAATTAATGATCGCCATAAAGCAATCTGTTTCAATATATGATTCAACCTTCGTGACTGTGGATTTTCGATTTTGTTATATAAATGCCTGATGATACAGATCGAATGCACAAATATATACAGAAGACTGAGATCGTCTAAAGGATAAAGGAACTAAGGCGATTATGAAAATGATGATCACGATCATACTGATAGGTTGAATGGGCGTCCGTCGATTGTTCTTGCCACAATATGCAGGGCTATCATTAATATCAGTTTAAATAGTAACACCTTCAACGGGACACCTCGGTTGTTGTGAATTGCATCCCAACAAAGTAATCTGTCTATATGTGTACAAGTAGACCAGCTAAGCCACATACCAGGATTGATAAAACACCATAACCATGCAACGTAATTATGGTAATGCTTTAGCAGATATAACTTGATAACCACCATGAACAGCTCGTTGGTCTTCCAATTTTATAAAACTTGAATGAAAGATACATGTGTTGTATGTGCTGAATGACCATTGACTATTTTGTAAATCATGAAATCGAACACAGCGGTGGAAAACAATTGCTTTGTAATCACACCAAGTTCGCTGTGTTCGCATGAAGATTGTTAGGTTGTATATACATGTACTTGAATAATAAGCATATCACCAACCACCATTTAGTATAAGTTCCTTTCTGTGCATACGCATAATGTGCATGATATACAGTAGCTTTGCATTCATGAGCATAGTTTTACGAGGGCAGAGGCAAAAATAATCAAGTACTATGGACCTGTAAAGCAATTAACTAGAATGGGAATATGGTACATGCAACATGAATTGTGTTATTGCGCAATCCTTATTGCTTTGCATGCCATATTTATCATAGTGCTTTGACGTCATAATTCCCAATATCTGTGCTTTATGTTGGTGGGATAATGCCTTATATACATATTACATTTATTTCCTAATATAATTTGTTACATGCAAACAAAGTGCAATGCTTAAACATATCTGCATACTTGTCATAGTAACAGAGAACAATTTTGAACGGGTTAGGATTTAGGAGCAAAGAGAAGAGATTTTAATCTCTAATACCACAATAATTAGCTTATTGGAGTATGTTGGAAATATCATGCAATATGATAAACTTTAAATAATACTAATGTAGGTAGCAGTAGGTAGCTATGGATTCAGTTACAAATAGAGAAGGTAGATAATCGATTTATGGGCAGTTGTGACTTATATTCCTGCCCTAATGGAAACTAAACTATATTTATTTCATCGTTGGCATTTAAAATACAGAAACAAAAGTATTATTCCTCAGTCACAAAGAGTCTTTCTACACAGCACACTGCAAAACAATCATTTTGGCCTGTGCGTCGACCTATATACCAATGAAAAACTGCTACCGTGATCTACTGATCCATAAGTGATTAACAAAGAAAATATTGTCTGAATAAGGTGTACGCTCCGATCATGACGTTCAAAATGTCCTTTTTTGTCAGACGTCATGAATAGTACTGTAGCTGTCGTTAATATGTGATTTTGTCTGTAATGTCAGTTATACTTATTGCTGAATAAATGATCTAGTAGCAATAAACGTGCCAGAAAAAGCTATTGCATGTTGCGCACTGGAAAACAAACTAAACAAACTAACGAAAGTTGTAGTAGAAGGATGTTCTTTTATCCATTATCCAATATTGCGATGCGAATAGAAACACCAACATTACGGTGTGTATCAATATGACACAGGGTACTCAGTATATTGCAGATACAATGCGTGGAGGTACAGACGAACGACCTGTCTTTCAATTAGCCAATCAAGTCGAAATATAAGTTCACAACTAAAATAAAAAGAGTCAAAATAACTATGGCACTGAAACACTGCCTTAATACCACAGTTACAAAAAACTATAATGTATCCAGAAAAACAAAAACTAATATATCCACAGATAACAATATATAAATATATATATATATATATATATATATATATATATATATATATATATATATATATATATATTATATATATATATATATATATATATATATATATATATATATATATATATGTGTGTGTGTGTGTGTGTGTGTGTGTGTGTGTGTGTGTGTGTGTGTGTGTGTGTGTGTGTGTGTGTGTGTGTGTGTGTGTGTGTGTGTGTGTGTGTGTGTGTGTGTGTGTGTGTGTGTGTGTGTGTGTGTGTGTGTGTGTATGCAAACATATATGTGATCGATACGCAGTCGATTAAATTCATGCTGTTTTGCCTAGCTCAAGTTTGAAAACTTATTAAATTATTTGCCGACATGAGGATTCAATGATTGGTAACTCAGGAAGTGCTTGAAACTTTAAAGTCGCAAAGCCAATGAGCCACCTCAGCAAGTAACATCTGTGATTAACTTCTTCATAACAACATAATCGTGAAAAGCATCATATTTGCAGTGCTAGCTACGCCTATAAAGGTTTGGTGATTTGTTTGCTCTGAATAGAGACCTGACGTTCAGTTTCGCATGTCAGAGGAATGGTTGCAATCGCCCTATCGTATAACGTCACGCACTACGCCAGCATACAACGTATATTATCAAAACCAACGGAAGCTTAGTGCACTGTGTGGAGTCATATTTTTGCAATGAATACCAATGAATTTCTTCTGACTGGCATCGTCTGTGTGTAAAATGATAAATCTATTTGAATAAGCGCCTTGATAAAAAAAACCATTGGAGGAAATAAAACTAACGCTTTGGAACCTCGTGCTTACATACCAAATATGCCGCAAACATAGCTAAGGTTGTTGCAACAAAGGCAACCCTGCCGCACACACAAAAAAGGGATTTGTGAGTTTTTCATTAGTACATCATCATGTTATATCTATAAGATACGAAAACTAACATGGAGTGAGTTATAAACTGGTCCATGTGATAATATATAAATCAGCAGCATAGAGATCAGTAGCATGCTCAATATGCTTATTTCCACCGCATAGGAATTTAGATATATTACCGCTGACTTGTTATATATTCGAATATTTTCCCTATCTGTATTTTACATTACTATTATACTTACGATACCATGTTCGTCGACCTGTACCAGATCGCAGGCTTTGGGACAATTGTAGTAGCTATGTTAATCTATGTCGTGAATATATATATATAAGATTGAAATCATTATACCTCTAGAACCTAGATTCGTAATTGTTAGTTAGTTGGCACCAGATGAATTGCTGATTCATTGCGGATGCTGTTGGTCCATTTTCTCACAATGAAACATTTAAAACTGTACATGATATGCATATGTGTTTGGCTATCGTTTGAATGACATGGTTTGTTATATGGCAATCTTGTGCCTTTTGGGACGTATGAAGTGTCAATGAGCTTTGTCATGCCTTGATCAATTACCTTGTGGCTCATCAACATCTAGGGTCCATATCTCTACCGTGACAAGAATAATGAATAGCCTTGTTGATCCGTGAAATATTTGATGTGAACCATGAAGGGAGGGTACATCAATTGCAATTGACTATTTGTAAAATAATTGATGTGCAAATAGTATCATTTACACAGTAAACGGCCTATATACCCATTCCACTTCTTGATCACACAATAACCGCAACAATAATCCAATTGAGCTACTTGTGGAGTCTAAATCGAGAAGAATTTTTTTTTAAACTACATATCTCACCTATGATGTGCAAATACCAAAACATATGGTTGGATATGAAAGTTAACATCACGTGATACTATAAACAGGCAATGCAAATCGCAGCGACAGTGGACATGAAAGCCAACTAGTCTGCTGGCAAGCTCAACTCCCAAGTGCATCTCTGAAGCCACTGTGAACTTTATAGACAACAGTGCCATGCTGGCAATATTATATAAATGTACAACATGACAAAGTGTTTCATATATGTTAGCTGAAGGGCAGTGATTCTGTTTAATCAGTGATTGTCCAAAACAGATGTTCATTACCATTCGATTCCAAGCCAACGGTCGCACTTGCCCTTTCTTGATAAGCTACATATTGCCAGATTGTTGTTCAGATAACGATCATGCAACTTCACACGGTTGCTTTGATAAAAACTATCGAGTCAGCTTGGTGACTAGTTGAACAAATCCTTTGATGTTCTTTGATTTCGAAGTCAATTGGGTCGATCATGTATCTTGACGAACAATTCGAGTACTTCTCATTAGCCGTATTGTACAGTTTTTGCGTTGGATACACTTACGCTCTCAACAACTCGTGTGTTTGGTCTGCAAAATAACTCTTTTATCATTAGATAACATTAGATGGCGAACTTGTTCTCAGTTGTATTCACGGGATTGGAGGGGAAGATGCAATTTGAGGCCAAGAATGTTACATTGACTTATTGCGATGCATCCACAATAGTTGTTCCTAGTTATTTGCCATGAGTTCGAATAACTATGGATACACGATAACCAACACAGCTTTTGGCCTAAAGTCTCTCCTCGTCGAGTATTTAGCAGAATAATTTACACATTAGATTAATTATCTAATCGTCCGTTATGCCTTTAAGTGCAAGTGACGTCTAATATAAGTGGTACTTCACGTACACTGATAACAGGTGAGTACATTAAGAGATACATTAGGCCGATTGGTTTCATACCTACTGAATTAAAAGATAATTTCTGAAATGCGGATTTATCCATAGCCCAGCTCATACAAAGCCTTTTGTTTAACGCGGTCTTTATAGTAATGAATCGCAATATGATGTGGATACAGAACAACCACCATACTCAGTATTGCCTTACATCATATCAGAGTTGCCGACGTGCGGTTTTCCGTCTACGTATTTCCTTGTTCCTGAGACCCGAATGGGCGCTGTCAGATAACCTGCAACTTTTCAGCAAAATCAGCACAGAATCGAATCATTACATTGGGTATGATATATTGCATTGAATGGTCAATTATTGGGCATATATACCAGTAAAGATGCCTCGATACACCGCAGCTTTGTGCCTTACTGTCTTAGATTTTGGAAGGCTTCCTGCATGGGTTGTGGCCGATGTGCTGAGCACTATCTCTAGTGACGTGCATGCTACGGGTTGTTTTCTAAAAACCTTTAGCATTCTATCATCTATCTACATCACTTGTAAGTTACACCGCTTTCCTATTGTAACTTCAGGCGTATTGCAGTGCGTAGCAATTGGCAAACATATGGATACAATCTTTTCCGGGCTCGTTGAAGGGAATGTTATTGTTCCATAGTAATCCGATCCACTTCTTCAGAATCCCCAAAGTAAGGAAGGGACAAAAATATTTTTGACTTCTTATCACAAGTTGAAGCACGAATGCTGATATAAAGGAAGAGAAGGAGACTTGCCTACATCAGCACTAGTAACCCCTATCAATGATTATATTACCTCACCTGCTGTTAAGCATGAGTAGCTGGCTGATACTCAGCTGTGTTTGTGGCATCATACTGTGATAAATATTGTCTAGCATCGTCAGTTTTCAAGTTAATGGGAAAGCCAGCGCCCATACTTTTCGATTCTTTTTTTATCATTTTGGCCACAAATGGCGTCTGTCATTCATGCGATGGTAGGAATCGCTTTAATGTAATTGTGATGACGTAAGGTTATACGATTGACAACTGGTGCATGCAATCATGTCTTCCTAACGCGATGACATTCTGTAAACATGCTAAGGTGTTTTTCATGAATAAAATATGCATTACCAAAGCGTAGTTGGTTATAAAAAAAATCACCAACAAGGAAATTAAGCTCTCGATAGTAGGAAATCGACCTAGCCTTATAATTTCTAGACAACTCTGCAGCCATATCCGGTGATCGTGAGTAGGAGAGTTGACACAATATTTAAGTGACTAAATGATTTCTATTGCAAGCATAGGTCTTGGCGGCTCGTTAAAGGGTAGATCTAGTACCTTTGAACATGAAATTGCCTTGGTGTTATTCATATATTCAGTATGTAATCGGATATTGAATCGTTGCTGAATGCAGCGATGTTCTTGATTTTGTTCAAAGCCCATGTATTGCATATTGTAATATAGACGTATCAAAGATCTCTTCTCCATTTTTCGCATAGAAAATGCCTTTATTTTGATTATCATAAATATATTGCCATACCCTGCCGCAACGATATCGTCTTAATTTGTTATATATTGCTAGTGGTAAATGCACAGTACGTAATAGCCTTTTCTAGTGCGTTGGTTGCATGCCAGCTTATCTTTGAGAGACTCTATATAGATGTTATGTACATTGCAGACTCAATCCGATGCCGTTAAGTAACTGATATTGCAATAACCTGGTACGTCGAAGCACAATAATGAATCAACGCAATATTGTCACACTGGCGCACACAAAAAGAGCTGTTTGCTGTATGCCTCCCTATCGGACAATATCACTGTTTCCTTCTTATTTGCTTTATGAGTCACAAGGTCAAAGCTTTGCACGCTTCTATCCTTGTTATTGGAGTATATCGGTACAGAAAGATGCCTCGTCTTTTTTTTCAAATTACATTTACTCTCATAAGCCCCCCCCCCCCCTCCCCCCAATTAGACGATATCGTTTTACAATCATAGCACATAAAACACACCAACAGATAGGCTAAGTCTGTCAAAGGATGTCCCTGGGTGATTCTACGGTACCCTGAAAACATAATTGTTTTTAATCATGCATACAAGAATAAATTGTATTACCTTTCGAACTTGCATTGGTCTCAAAGGAAATTACTTGTTACAGCATAACAATACATCATTAGTAGTGTTGAATAAACTTTGGGTTAGTGATTGGTAATCCAACACTTCAAAGACTGAATAAACACGGGGCATAAAAAGGTACCTTTATGAAGCCTACATCAAAATCAATCTATACATATCATTGATTTGATATATGATTCAGCCTTTGTGACCGTGGTTGACATTTGGTATGTGACAATTCTACGCAAACATCCTGATCTGACCACATGTGTACAAGTAGAGCACTAAAGGCACATACATATATGGCTGGATAAAAAGCATAGATAACAATCCTGTTCGATTTTTCGTTTATGGTATTAATATTAAGAACGTTCTATTGCGACACACCACGTATCTCATTGTGTCCTCCAAGGCATTTATTGCTCATATATTTGTTCTTCATGTCTGGGAATAAACTTGGTGTGTAATTATGAGCGCCATAAGTGAGGTAAGAGGCAACAATAAACATGAGCTGCTGATCCTAAAAACAATTAACAAGGAAACAGTGGCCTTAGGATGCGCGCTAAATGTGTTGTGTTATGACTCTTGTGCGCGTTTGTTTGTGTTGGGTGCCGTATTCATCATTGCGGAAAGCATCACAAAAACACAATAGCATTGGTTGATATTGATATGATTGAGTCTGTTATGTAGATAACGTCTATTTCGAACGGCCCCCCACGAATCCCCCCCTCATCCCACCTGGTACTGGCATGCAGCGATCGTGCTAGTAAAACTACCAAATTGGAACGTTTATCAATATAAAAATAGAACCAATGAGGGATATGGGAATGGTTGTATATTCATGATGATTATGATTTGTAGGTGAATATTTTGTCTTAACCGCTATTAAATCAATACTGAATAAGGAGCTAAAGGTGCTTTTCACAAGCAGTATCAAATACTTTATATTCAATAAGATACTAAAATGTAATCAACACAAAACAACATTTGTGTCACTTATAATATCGCAAACAGAGCATTCAGGAATACCGTTGTGGATTTGACATTCTATGAAAAGCCAAGAACGATCCTCTGTCTACAAAATTATATTTGCATGAAGTTGGGCATAGAAAATATACTATGCATAAAGTATTTACTCACTACATGTATTTCATCGTTGGCATTATAAATATACAAACAAATAATATTTCTCACCTGTACTTTGCAACCTTATGATGTCACATGCACCATACACCGACTTGAAATACTGCGAACAACCAGGGGGTACGTTTCGCCCATGATTTTTGGACTAATGTACCGTTGTACATTACACGGGACAGGTTTTATAACACAGCATATATAATACGTGTTTGTTGTTGAATCGACAGCTAATGATAGTATCTGCACTTATCTTATAAATGTATGTCTGACGAGAGCCGTTGTCTGATTACATGGTATGATGTGTGTTATCCTAGCGCCCTCTGGGACAAGGATGATATATTAAGCGTCGATGTGCTTTGTCATACCTTGAATCAATTACCCTGTGTCGTGTTCACTGCTAATCTATTTCACCTTTGGGAATATACAACGCTCCTAATCTAACTGCGACAAAGACATATTGCGATGAGTTCAAAGGAAAATAGCGGACTTGATAAGTGGAACATTTGATTGAAACAATGAGGGTGACTACATTTATAACTATCGGCCATTCTGAAAATCAAATGAATATATATGTAGTAACACGTTTACTACAAACGGACTACATATTTGTTCCATTTCTATCCGTTATCTGTTTTGATAACCTTTAATACATAGATTGATACAAGTTGATCATGAAAGTTGACTCGGCTATTTAGGATAAAATATTATAGATGGCATGATGACCATTTATGAATAAATTATTTGATGTGCTTTGCTGCGGAAATCAAGTGGATCGATTTCGTTCATGACGAGAGCCAAGAGTACTCGGTATTAGCAGTATTGTATAGTCTGGTGCTGAAGACACCCATGCTATCACTAATTATTTATTGGAATTTAGACGGTCTTTCTGGACCTGTGCATCTCTGTAATCCTGACTTGGGCAGATTGAGCTTATATGTAATGCATGCACATATGTTGAAATAGTGCTTGTTTCGCCATACAACATCTTGTTTTCCAATGTTGCAACTTACGTAGCTTCATATTCCAGCGTACAAGAAAAAGCTCTTGATATGATAGTTATCGACGAATCCAACACGAAACTATGCAAAATGATCTTTCATATTTATACCATTATATTTGCTTGATTTCTATAAATTCAATGTCTCATTACAGGGATGGAAAACAAGGTGTACCTACCATACTTAATGAGATCCCAGAATCAGATGCCCTGGTTCTTAATGGTAATAACTGAGAGTTGGACACGTGGAAATATTGAAGATAAAATCACGGGTTTTCAACTCGTTAGGAAAGATTTATGTCAGAGAATCTTCGGGGTTTGTGTGAGGGGTGGGTTAGGTCGCACTGCCATTTGTAACAATTGACAAATGCCGGGACTTTTCATGGCATTAGGTGGAGTGGAGACGATAATATACCAGTCATCCATTGGGTCCTCTGACTTTCGGTGAAGAATTGCGTGTTCCAAAACGCTGGCGCACCCCTGAATATTGATTACATTCACACATCGAAAGTACTCAGGTGTAAAGTGCATCCATTTTATTATATCGCGTAGGCGTAGAGATATATAATTATCATATAAATCGCTGAATCTATCAAAGCGATTGAAGTTCTACCCACACTGTGTTAAATCAAACCATATATTTATGTGCCCTTGTGCGTATATCTTGTTCGTTCAAAGTAGATTAAGAATAAAAGAAAAACATGTTTTCAGCAGCGCACCACCACCATTAACCATAAATCATTTCATTGTGTGAGACATTTTCGACCGCATTTGTGTGCACCAATGAACAGATATAGAGGCAATCGTTAACGTGATGTACTGATCCATAAAGCAATTAACACGTAACAGTGGCATTATCTAAATGGGGTGCATGCACGGTTGATTGTGGTATGAATGCCTGATGGTGTTTGATCGAGTTGTAGTACTGGTTTACATAAGCGATTCTTCGTCGTGCTTGGTTGTCATAAATATTACAACAACTGGTGATAATGTGTAAGGGATTTTGTCTGTAAAGTCGATAATGTTTACTGCAAATTGTCCCCCGTGGATAATATGGCGTGCAACTGACGTGCCGGAATAAGCTATTTCGAACTGTACCTTTGCCCATATCAAAAAGAAAAATAAAGGGGGAATTCGTAGCGGCAGGATATGGTTGTAAATTCGCAATAATCAGGATAATTGCGTTTTGCAAATGCTGAGGTGATATCTTATTTATACATTCTTATCAGTGGTAGATAATGGTTTAAAACTCACAACCATTTTTGTTTGCATCAATGTGACCCAGTGTACTTATATGGAATGTGGAGTGTAGCTGATGAGAGACCTGCCCTTCAATGAGCTTTCTGGAGCTCCCCTCAGTCAAACAAAATGTGTGTGTGGGACAGAACTGAACAGATCGAAAATCACCAAGCACCAATATATTTCCCCTTTACAGAGCATTATTACCGTCATGCCCTCCACTTTATTCCAGAGATATTGATGTCGGAAAAAACAGTTCCATATTGCACCATTATGGAAACAGCATTATGTTTGATATCTTACAGCAGTGTGCTGGCTCCTCTCATAAAACATACACACGCTAATGAAACGCAACAGTGTCTTAATCGACACATGTGGGCATTTCAGTTTTGCGAATAATTTTCGTCCAACTTGACACGAGCTGTCGGGCTGAACTAGGCTTAATGTGTTGATCATCTGCTCATAATGTAAGAGTATCGAGCTGACTGTCAAACGAACATTCACCTCTCACCCTTCTTGTAAGCTACATTATATACATCACCGTACATAAGGCAATGGAATGTACCAATGTAAATAACAAGAATGTCAAGTGTGGTTTTTTGGGCTCACGCAACGGGTTAGTTAGGCAATCATGTGTTAATAGAAATGAATGAATCTGTAACTAAAAAATGTTATGCTAAATATATCAGCATCGCAGTGGAAGATTGGCAACTCGATACATTGCATCATGTAAACCTATATTTGTACTGAGCCAATAATGCAACGTCCTTGCGTCACAACAATATATCGATAGCTCCTTGGCGAGGTCTCCTTGAAAAGGCATTTAAATTACAACACTTGCTTCCGCGAATTGTCCGTATCATCTTCTCTGACCTTTGATAGAATCACTGCAGCCAGAAAGCGAAGTGTGACTTAGTATCTATGAGAAAGAAGCGAAACAAGCATTTAGTGAGCGCAGTCTGAGATGTGTGGGGCTATATAACGATTCCAGTAGACGATTATTACTATAAATTATAGAAATAAATTTTTCTATGAATTCTATGTATATGTATATATCTAATGCATAGTTTTGGAAGCTCTCGTGTTGTCTAATTGTTGATACATTTTGATGTGCGGTCAAATGAGCTGCGCTATCCAGATGTTGAGTGCCAAATTGATAAAAAAAACTACCCGTCATCATAACGTACCCTTTCAGTCATTAGTTGATGGATTAACCCCCTACAGCTGATATGTATTATAAACCTCAGCTTCCAAGATCCACGAGTGACCTAGTCGAAGTAGGCTAATAAAGATCAAGTTCTTATATACCCTACACATGGAGTTCGAGTCTTCATTATCACAAGTGCGTATCGTGTGCATCTCCACACCACAGATCACGATACGACACAGACTACGGTTTTCGTGCCCGTCTGCTCCAAGATTATTATATAATTATCACAACGGACACGACCAAACATTAAATGGCTTTAAGTTCAACTGAATTACGGCTTTATTATGATTGGCTGACTTAGCGATGTCGGACACATGTAGCCTGTTTGTGGAGAAATGTGGCTAATGATACAAGAGATACAATGAATGGCATGTCAGAGTTTCCCGGGTGTTTGCTCCATTTAGTATGCATAGCACATTTAGACTAATACGCAGTACCCTAAGTTTTATTAATGGCCTTTCACTCCAGTGAATAGCCTTTTTTCGTTAAAAACTCAGTTGAGATGAATGTCGAGGCCTTTCCATGGCAAATTATACAATAGCCTAATGGCAGTTGATCGATTCCCTTGATGGCATAAGCAATATTCCCTTAAGTAGATTGATTCAGTATTTGATAATGGCATTTATGGAGCTCCCGATACTCAATAACGAAGTTGACTTCATTTATAATAAAAGATGGATTCTACATAAAACACTGTCCCCGTGCAGACTGGTTATTCAACGAAATGTTAATTCCAATAAACTTGCCAGGTTGTGTGACACAATAACCAAATGCATAAATCCCAGAAAAAGCGTTTTTTCATCACAATACTTACCAACGCGCAAGATGTTTGAAATTGTTTGAAACCAGTTGCCACAATAGCACGAGGAAGATGCCTATCAGGTCGATATAGAAGCGCATAGAATAGCAACACATGGTAATCTCCAATCGATTCGTACACATTCGCAGTATTGGCGAGATAATTGGACGTGCTTTTGTAATCATCTCTTGGCGGAAGAATGTTGATCCTTCCGTTTACGACAAGAGAAACCTGATAGATACACATCGGATAGAAGAATGATATCATTCCACTAAAGACAAATCATTGAAGCAGGGCATCAGATGTGAAATATACATCACAACCCAGTGACGTAATCTATTGATTTACAGCACTTTACCATAACTACGATTGCCTTACATTATTGTTCAGGGCCAATTCCATTAATTGATGTTTCTTTGTTTTTGATCGTATTGCTCCATGCTGTCTGTAAAATAGCCACGGATTTGTGCTCTCTATAGCCACTTTTAATTTATTTTGGAACAATGAAGCATGATATATGAGACAAGATTATTTAATAGTCATTTATGTTGAGGTCGTTCAGACCATGTTGTATACCAAAGTAGACAAAGAATGGACAACTGTACCAATTGCGCATGATATTATTACACAATAAGTAAATTTTTATAAAGTGCAGTCAAAGAAAACAGTTACATTGTAATTAATACAAGGGAAAGCCTCAGCCAGAAGACGACGTCATATGCTGATAAATTACATAAACTGACCAGTCACTGCAGTCGAGGAACATTCGGCAAGTGAATGGGCAACGCCCAAGTTGTGCTGGACGACAAACCGAAGTGAGAGCATTTCATGCTTAGCAAATTGTTAACTCTCTTTTTGAAGTGATTGTTTTCAAGATGGTATAAAGCATATTTGGTCTTGAAGCATTAAAAAGAGCTTTTTCGATCGATGACTCTTTAAATATCGCCCCGGTGTGATGGTTCTGAGGGCTTCCGGTTAGGTTCTCTTTGTAAATAAATGTCATTCATTGTGGTTGGCACGTTTGACTTTATTTATTGATACTGTTAGTGCGTCTAAAGGAATACTAATCAGGAACCATCCAAATTCATGGAAATTCTGTTGTAAAAGAATTTTCTCTTTTTTGGGGGGGAAATAATATCCGTCAAATCGAGCCTTATATGAAGCTGAATATCAGATACCCATTCCTGGTAAACAATTCGCGGTATATTATTATGTACCAACTTTTGATCGGCGATAGTGGTACGCTTGATGGTATCCATTGTCCTGTAAAAGAGCCAAACGCTTGCTGTCTGACCTAAAGATACATCTTCAACGTCAGTGAAAACAAACGATCCTAAGGAAGATAAGGTGAATCATTTCGGTTTGCCCTGACTTCATTGACATTACAATTGCTTGCACATTCAAAGCATTTCACAAAATGCAGTTTTGTTTACGGCTTATTCAATTTACCACGTTAGATTAGATAAACAGGATCATCGTCAAATATTTACTTATATCCATTGGTCCAACTACGATTGATTCATGGAGGAAAATCGCAACGTTTACGTAAGTAACATATACCAATGCAAATGCTCAAGATTTCCCGTCAAACATCCAGAGAACAATACAAATTTGTCATATTTATCAGCATTGTCCGTTGTGTAGGTTCTAACCAAGCCACCAGTGCAGATAATGTAAAGCAGAACTGCTTTGCGCAGAGCAACATATGAGTTGCATTATACATCCGCGTGCGCTCGATCTAGTTGGGATTGAGAGATTGGATTCCCATGTCCGGCTACGGTAACAAAATGAATCAGGCAACAGCCCCCATGGGAAATCTTACTTGAGCTCTCATTTCGAGAACTGCATTGCATGTTCGGCATTTATCAATAGCGATTGAATATAAAGCTGTGGTGTAGAAGTAAAAATTTTTCAGCTCCAATTTGTTCCTGTACAAATGAATGTTATGTATATATCAATATGCTTTCATATTCCAAACCATATCACAAACAGTTGTTTTAATATTAAATGACGTACATATATTTGTGACGTTGTCACCTAATACGCAGCTCAAGAACGATTTGGAATATTGAGCATCAATAACTGAATAATTTTTCAAGTGTGCTCTTCTTCCTGCATAAATATGCACAGATTTGATATGCATACCTGAGAACACCTGCCAAGATAAGGGTGCCAAGTTACTGTTTCAAGACAAAGCACTCACCCACGAATTCGTTTTCTTAGCATCTGATTTCAAACACATCGGGACTGTTTATTTGTTAACGGTTTTATGAATGTGTGCTATCTGCTACATTAATAAGAATTGCTGACATGAAAACAACGATCCAGACATCTCAATTACGGAACCGCGATAAGTGTGGTGTATATCATTAGCAAGTACATTAGCTCGACCGACATTATTTTTGTTAGAAATACATTATAGCACATTATTATATAGTCAATATGATTGCTCAATATTTCCATGTCATCAAAAAAAATACACACATGCGTATGGTATCAATTACGTTGCATAACGACAAGATGAAAGCACAATGATGTTGGCTTCATTAAAATTAAAAAGCAAATGGGTAATCTGTCATTTTTGCGTTGGATAACTAACTTGACAGAAGTGTTAAAAACCGATTTCATGGAATAGGCTTTTATATCAATTATATCAATATTGTAACACCGGAAGATTGTGAACAAATCTGTGGGTAAACCGAATGGAATGCGCAATCCGTACCTCAGGGATGGAGCGTGTCAGATGTTCCAGTTGCATCTGTTGTATCTACCCTGGATGACGTCATGACTGGATGGCACCTTCAAAGCATCACAATAATTCTGACCCATAATATCCAAACCAACTGTTTTGGATGGTTATTTGATCCTCTGGCATGTCCTGGATAGGTACCTAATTGATACTGGCTATGGCAGTAGGCTATCGTTATGCTCGCCTGAAAATGGCTTACACGTGAAGTACTTTTGTAAAGCATTTCATCAAATGCTTTGTGTCTGATGTTTGTTATTGTAACATATCAGGGTGACAGAATGTTGTGGAATATTGCAATCCGAGTATAAATAGTAACAACCTTTAATGTGGTGGGGGATTTCCAAAATGATTGATTCTGACGGAAATGAAAGTCATTGATACTATTTGATGAAATGACTGCGGCAATGCAATATATATATCGACATACCTATATATAACTACATATATATATATATATATATATGTATTTCTATATTATATATATAAATGAATACAATATATAAATATATATACATACAAATATTTATATATACATATATATATATATATATATATATATATATATATATATATATATATATATATATATAAATGCATATATATATACATATATATATGCGTATATTCATAAATACATATATATGTATACATATATACATATATATATATGCATATATATATATGTATATATCTACATGTATACATGCACATATAAATATTCATATGTATATATGTATATATATATATATATATGTATGCATGCATATATATATATATATATATATATATACATATATGTATTGATAAATATATATTATATATATATATATATTCATATATATATATATATATGTAAATATATATATATATATATATATATATATATATATATATATATCTATAAATATATATATATATATATATATATATATATATATATCTATATATATATATATCTATATATATATATATATATATATATATATATATATATATATATATATATATATATATATATATATATATATATATATATATATGAGCAAATCTTGTATTTACTGTCGCAAAATTTGTTTACCAATATATTATGGAGTGTTATTTTCTGTGAACCACTAGGTTCAATACGCTTCTAGTATTTTCCTGTTGTTGTCTTATCAGGACGCGGGTTCGATTGGATTTAACTGTGTAAATCATGACGATGCCTGACAAAAGGAATATATTGTTATTTATTGCAACAATCTAGTTCACACATAAATATTTATCGCCGTCACATGCTAGAATATTTCTCTACATTTTGCCTCCGGGATTGGGTTCGTTCTGATGAGACGCAATATGTGCTTGTATGGTGCATGCCGTTTTACGACGGAGTTATCCCAACCATTTCTCCAGCACGAAGCTGTCTGTAAGACACCATGCTCACTGCAGGTAATATTATCATTTCTAGCCAACCAGTAGCTGTTTGGCTGCTATGTGCAACACAATATGTCAAGTTGACCCGTTTGGCGAGAATCAAAATGACCGATTGAACTGTTGGCGAGACAAAATATGACCAATGGAACTGCTTGGCGGAACAAAACATGACCAATTGACCTGGCGAGACAACATATGACCAATTGAACTGCTACGGGAAACCAAATATGACCAACTGAGCTGCTGGGTGAGACAAACAAATCACCAATTTAACTGCTTGCTGTGACACAATTTGACCAATGTACGCATCAACGTGACCTACTATGACCAGCTTCGCGATACATGGCGTGACCTACTATGACCAGCTTCACTGCATGACATGGCGTGACCTACTATGACCAGCTTCACTGCATGACATTGCGTGACCTACTATGACCAGCTTCACTGCATGACATGGCGTGACCTACTATGACCAGCTTCGCGGCATGACATGGCGTGACCTACTATGACCAGCTTCACTGCATGACATGGCGTGACCTACTATGACCAACTTCACTGCATGACATGGCGTGACCTACTATGACCAGCTTCGCGGCATGACATGGCGTGACCTACTATGACCAGCTTCACTGCATGACATGGCGTGACCTACTATGACCAGCTTCACTGCATGACATTGCGTGACCTATGCTTCCTCTTGATGGAACGGAACATGACTGGTTGCGTGTATCTTACTCAACAACCATGTCTGTTCTATTCAAATCCTGCTAGCTTCCGCTTGCTTCTAACCTCTCACTCTAGCGCTCTTCTGATTGGGTGTAACCCCCTCTCTATATGTACACGCCTGCAATTGTTCGAGTGATAGGGAGCTTTATGTTATATTTCTATGTGACGCATGATTTCAAGTAATCATCCAAATATTAAATAGTGACATCAGAGTTCAGGTTCCAGGCGTGGAGCATGATAGTTAATTAATGCACGTAATTATGATTGCATCTGCTCAGCCGTCTAAGTAATTATGTCCCTATGATAATGCTGCATATGACGATAGGCTAACATAACTTCACACTCAACAATAGCGTTTTGTTTTATAGCGAGCGGTTTAGACGCATATATCTGCTATTTATAAAAGATGAAAATATATATATTTCATGGTTACAGACAGGCTGCGCTGACCATACTTCAATTGCAGCCGCTCGAGATTCAGGAGGATTGTGTGTAGGCTGTTACAGATTTAGTCAAAAATGATTTACCATATTCCCTTCCATATATATATATATATATATATATATATATATATATATATATATATATATATATATATATATATATATATATATATATAGATAATATAAATATATATATATGTATATATGTATACAAATATATATATAAATGTATGTATATATATATATATATAAATATATATATACATATATATATATATCTTTATTTATATATATATTTATACATCCACACACACTCACACACTCACACGCACACACACACACACATAACGAACTAACACTCAATACCACCAACACAGGTGTGGCCCCATTAGCCCCACACGCCATGTCAGCATTTCCCATCCAGTGATGAGTCATGCTGGGATGTTGTGTTAGCCTTTAGGTGTAATTTGTTTTTGTAAGTGTGGATTCTGTTCTAGATTGACTCCAAAGTGTTGTCAGCGTAAATGTCTCAGGCGATTATCGGCGGTTGTCAGAGACAAAGTGAGCGAGGTTCGATATGCCATGGACAATATCACACGCGATATCAAAAAAGTTCATTGATCAGACTATAAGAATGTGATCCAGGGAATAGAATATCCTTCTTAGATATGCAATAGTGGACTTGGAATAAAAATCAAAAGACAATTTGAAGTAGTGTGGATTTGCCATCTTCGTCGTCATTGTAATTGCCCAATATTAAGACTTTTTCGTAAAGAACTTTTTATAAAAGAAGCATCAAGGGGTGTTCACAATACTCACATTTAACTAACGTAGCATCCAGCAGACATAGCTCATAGTCTGGTATTAAAGTGCCTATGACACCAAATTTTCATGATAATTTTTATTTAACCAAATGAAAGACAAAATTGCATTTACTCTGTTTTTGTGGTTCAATTTCCGAACAAGTCACCCGAACCTAATGTAAATTGAAATATAAAGTCGATTTTTCGGCACCCACCGCCATTTTCCAAATTTTCGGCCCAGGACCCCGTGACGTCACTTGGGGGAGTCGTCACTGACAGGTCTGCAGTTTTCACAGTATACAATGGCGAATGTTTCGGCGAGCGATGTATCTGAGTTGGACGGTTTGACGATGGAGTTTTGGGTTGAAGAGCCTCAAATGTTTGAGCCATCAAATCCAGAGGATGTAGCTGGTATTGTGCCGTACAGATTCGAACCATATCTGTCCGAAAACAGCGCCAGCGAATCTGACAGTGACAGGACTGATTCACGTGTTCCGAGAAGCGATAATCCGAACATGAACCGTCTTCAAAACATTGATTGGTGAGTCCTAATGAAATTGTAACCACTGCACGAAACTATTTTCTCTTTTGATTTTATATTATAAATGAAGAATACCTTTATCATTTGTTTTCGTTTTTCTTGGTGTTATTCAATGTGGTTTGTAGTCGCCAACGAACTTAGCGAAAAATCTTAGACTATGTCTTAGACAGAGTTTGGTATGTATTTGATAGGTTTTTGAAACCCTGGTTTCAGGTGCCAATGCGGAGGCTGCTTAACCATGCCAACTGTCAGGGAAAGTGTCTGCTGTGTGGAGCAGGAGAAAGTGATGATTAAAATAGAAAATCTACCAGAAATTAAATGTGTGACGCAGCATCCAAATTTTAATGCTGTATGTCTTAATGAAGATGTATTGGAGACAGCGTACTATGCCTACAAGCAGGATCATGGTCCATACAAGGGAAACAAGTAAGTATTGACAGACAACAAACACCAAATTATAAATTTATGTTGGGAAAAAATCCCCAAACTACTGGGTCATTTTTACTCAAATGAATGACGTTTTCAATTCAGACTGAATTATTAATACAGTTTATACCAGGATAACACTATTTTTGTGACTCAATCATCAAATCAATGTATGGGTTAAAATACCATATTTATTCAGCACTGTAAAGATGTTTAAGGGTTTGTGTATGGTTGTGTGTTACAGCTGGAAGCGTTACACTGGATACAGGCAGTTTATCCGGTGGTGCTACCATTATCTTGGCAAGAAAAATCGCATACCTATACCATCCTGTGTAACTTCAGTCATACAAAAACCATTTCCAGAGGAGAGATTGGGTGGGATCTCCAGTGCTTCCATATCCTCATCATTTATGTCACTGGCCTTGCATATGGTGACTGTCATTGCCAAAAGATCTTCTACATAGCCTGTATTGTATATATGTGTTAGTTGTTCATTTGAGATTACAGATTATAATTTTCACATAAAAGTGAAATTTAGAAACAATCCCTACCATAAGTTGGATCATTCAGCACTTTCCTCACTGTGTGACCTCCTCCCTTGTGTTTGGGGTAGTGGAGGCTGTACATGTCCTCACCCTGTGCTGTTATTCTTTGTTGTCGTCCAGCATTTTCATTGAAATGCATAGTTGCAATGATTGATCTGAAATCATTTATGAACCTTTCTATCAGTTTGAAATAGGATAAGTTTGTGCTTTTCATGTTTGATTTATTGGATGTTTTGTGATAAGTTGGATTCAGCAGTAAATTAACTTTATTCAGGACTAGAATGAATGACGTGAGGAAAGATACTTCATGAAATTAAACGGCTTGTTTATTCCACTTTGTTTTTGTTTATGGATCCACTTGTCAACAACAATCCTACATTTGAAAGAAGGGTAAAATCTAACTAGTTCCAACTTTAAAGCTAAGCAGACTGGGATAGTTGAAAGATTTACCGGCAAAGTAGACCAGGGTAACTGAAAGCATAGGTTTTTGGAGCAAACTGGATCAGAAGGCTGTGGAAAGCCTCTATGTAGGAGGTCTGGGCATTGCCTGATAGTCTCTTGATGTCCTTGCACAATCTCTTGTTGGTGATAATTTTTTCCAATTCTGTGGCACACCTCGTATCTAAGGATGTAAAGAGCAATTTAACTGCAAGTTTTTTTTTTGTGTTTCAAGGAAATTTAAGGAACTTGTGGTCTTTTTAGTCTGAACTCTAAAATGATATATTGTATCACCTGGCTTGATCCACCTTTTGCGTCTCTCACGACCAGTCAAAGGTCCATGAACACAGGACTGGAACAGACCACCAAACCCAGAATGAATATTTTGAATGTGGTCAAGGATTGAGAGCCACTTGTCCAACACCAGCTGTCCATTTCCAGGGGGGCTTGATACTACACTCCAGTACAGGTGGTTCACAATACTTGGTATCCACGCTTGAATATCTGCCAGATCTTTACCTCTGGCCACTGCCTTCAATTTCTTTTTGATGCCTGAAATATGTAGGAGCATGGGTGAAGTAATAGCATTGCACAGTTCATTATCATTTTACAAAAATACAATTTGAAATATTTACCCTTAGCAACATGCCAAATGTCAAATTCATGAGTGATGCCTGGGTGCTCCTCTTGGATAAACTTAGCAATTTGCGGGTGGCGGTCCGTTATGAGCGTCTCAACATCTAAGTAGTTTTCTTCTAGTTTCTGCAACCCTAGCACGAGTCCGGCCTTTTCCATGTGGTAGCTCCCACCACATTGATTACTCTACAGAAAAAATGTGATAACAAGTACCTTCGTAAGGTTGATAGCCTTTAGTTGAGCCACCTACACATTTTATACCATTTGCAAATAAAAGATATAGAACCAACATATGAAAGGAGGTACCTGTACAAGTTCTACATCTATTACAGCCATTACTTCCATCTCCATCAAAGTGTATGTCCCATACTTGGCACTGTGTCCTGGACTGTCTGCGCACCCGTCACCCCCTAGAACAAGTCCCCGGCTTTCTGCCTGAAGGGCTGCAAACAACCATTGTTGACGCTCCTGCCACACTTGCCGGACTGATTGGATTAAAATATGTTTTTGGTGGCGGAAGAATGTACGCAGAGAATAGCAAGCCACACCCATGTGCTTTAGAACCCTCATGGTCTTGGAAATGAGAGCACCGCTGTAGAGGATTCCCGCTGAGAGCAGCAAGTTTCCTGCTGGAATTTTACAGACATAGGGCTGGCTATTCCAGACAACAGATTTAGTACAGCTGGTGCATCTCAAGGTGACAGCTACTAATGTGCCAACCTCCCGGTTGGATGCAGCTAACCTAGTGGCACCGCAAAATCTGCACACACAAAGAGCAAATAGAGTCTGCAGTGAAGACCAAAAAACTATATACTTTCTTTCCTCAATAATGTCCAAAGAATCTGTTTCATCATTTTCAATCAAATGCCTCTCGTCATTGATGTCCACATCATCTTCTATGTCTGAGGGGATGTAGTCAGGATCTGTGTCCTGGTGCATTCTCTCCCCGTGTTCATTGCACTCATTCTCCATCTCATCCCACCATGGGAAGGATGTTTCATGGGTCTGAGATGATGTTGTGACTGTGGTGCTCACATGAGTCTGCACAGCTTTTAACAACACGTTGCTACTGTTAATCATATATCAGAAAAAGGCCATAAAGCAGCATAATTTATATGTGATAGAACACAGAAGAGAAATTCCACTGAAGTCACCTGCTTCCCTGGATTTTGGTTTAAATAGGGTGCCCACTGTCCTGCAAGCGCGAGGTATACTTGCAGATGGCTTGCATCCTTTACCAGAGCAGGACCACAGTCATTTTCTTTTTCCTGGAGAGGTGAGTCCAACAACAATGTCTCCGCAGCCTGATAATTAGAACAAAGTCCTTGTTTATAGAACAAAACTATGGAAAAAGTAAACATCTAAGAGATTTTGGCAATATGTCAGCTCACCTTTTGGTGCTCCCTTTTCTCCATTGCCTTAGACTTTCTGACTGGTGGCGATTCCGTGCAACCTCTCTTGAATATGGTAGGAACAGCAGTTGGGAGAATATTTCGGGAACAGTTGTACCCAAATCCGAGAGATTCTCTCACTGCAAGTGCCTGGTCAAAACATTCCGGTCCAAAATGCTCGCTACACAAACGCGAGTGGGTTGTCGGACCCGGCCAATCTGCCCTTGTGCGCCGCACTTGCGATATCCATTGCTTGCGCAACTTCTCCTCCCGAGGAAAACTGTATAATCGAACGCTTTCCGAAGAAAAGTTCGAACAATTCGCGGCCACGCAGCTTTTTGGCATGACTGATCCAGACTAAACAAGATATAAGAAAAAAGAAACTCCGGCTCTGACAGCGCCAGCGCATCTATCGAAGCTGACTTGGGCTGCTGAAACTGGGACCCCCTATATGCGTCATTTCCGGTTGACCTCGGCTCACGCACGAAATGCCGCTTCGCTCCAAAGAACGTTTAATATCTCTTTTATTATTCATCGGAGGCCAAAAACTCCAACACCATTCGATCCGCATCGATTTGTTTAGTTTATACTCAAAAATCACATTTTAGGTGTCATAGGCACTTTAAGGATTGTGTTGACTGTATGGTAGTGTTTGGCTATATCGTTATCAATTAAATGTTATGTGATCTGAACTTCTCTAAGTAGATTTCATAATAAAACTTTGAATCAGAATTGATAATTTCTACCGTCTCTCTTACGTGATTGCGATGACATCATTTGTATTGAACTCATCGCGCCTAAATTACTTCGGTGCAAGTGGTGTTCCAAAAGCAGATAAAGTAAAAGTTAAGAGCAAGTGAGGATAAGCACTATTTTTACGCCACACTCAGATTTACGGCTGAATCCTACAAACAGACATTTGGAATATAACAGGGGCCCATAACCATAACTTCACAAAAATATACTAGGATGGGTTCAAAGTCCAAGAACAATTAGTTTTGATCAAAGGAATAACTATTTTGGCCTGTCAGGTAGGTTATATTAATTATGAAATATATGTCAAAAAGTGTGTCAATGTAGCCCAAAAATATATAGGCTGTTACTTCTAACTACCTGTTATATATATAGAGAGATATATATATATATAGAGATATAGATAGATATATATATAGAGAGAGAGAGAGAGAGAGAGAGATATATATCTCTCTCTATCTCTATAGATATAGATATATATCTCTATATCTATATATATATATATATATATATATATATCTATATATATTTGTATCTCTATATATGTATATATATATATATTATATATCTCTCTATATCTATCTCTATATATATATCTATATATATCTATATATATATATATATATCTATATATATATCTATATATATCTATTTATATACAGCGCTCTTCAATGTGGTCTTACGTTTTGTCAGACATTTAGTTTAAGTATCATTCTCTAGTTTTGTGTTTTTTACTCAGGCGTACTGCCATAGTGTGCTTAGTTACGCTCCGAGTGCTGTGTTTGTGATGTTGCATCCCAGATTGATTCACCAATATATCCGCAATGTACGCATCAGATATACGCCATCCTTATCATCCGTGCCTGGTTGATGCTCTGTGAACTGCACACTAATGAGGTGTGGAGTGTAAGGCAGAGATACTGCAATGTGATTGGTAGGTCAATTATCTTACGGTGTGAACAGAAGTATAAATATCTGATACGCACATCTCAGAGACCATGCCCAGCACCTGCTACAAGCTTACCCATGAATTTCGTCTGAAGCCCCATTTCCCACCGTTTAATCAATCTTTGCACGGCTAGCTGTATCTTTACAAACACATACAGTAAAACAGTGCAAGCAAACATTATGAACTTCTTGTTGCGCGCTGTGAGCATTCGGAAATAGTCATCTTTAGCATTATCAACCCCACCCTCCTAACATACTTTAAAGTAATCTTCTATATCCGCCCCTTCCGAAGTACCTCATTGTAAATCATCTAACGTTTAGTGCGTAAATTGTGATATTACGTCGATTATTCATGCCGCCGCTACTCGTAACATCACGATTCACGAGATTGAATGTATCGTACAATCTAAGGAGCAGTTGAACATTTTTGACGATTTCTGGAATAGACCTTTGTAGTGAGTGATTTCTGGAATCGACCTATGTATTGAGTACGTTTGTGTATTTAGTGATTTCTGGAATAGACCTATGAACAGAGTGATTTCTGGAACATGCCTGAGTAGTGAGTGATTTCGTTGGAAAAATAAATTGATTGAATGATATTTGGCCTGTAACCTGGATAACTTTAATATACGGCGTCCATAATTGATTCGTACTGAGCAGTCAGACATACAAACCATTAAAAGGACAGGAAGTGAAATGTAGTGTTACAATATAGCTTTGTTCATAACGTCAGCATGTCTGCCTCATAATTACAGCTGTGCTTTATTCAGTCAGTTTATTCTGATTGCAACGTAAACTCATCTACTGCTACAACCTTTCTGTAATGTCAAGTGCAGCTGTTGTCACTTCTCAAGCTCCTGCATTTGCCAAGGTCATATTGTGTTGTTTCTCTGTGGTGACGTGCAAGTACACCTAGCGCCCAATTACAAGCAGTGGCTTCATCATGGTTCGTACGTTATGCCAAGAATAACCCTCATCTATGAGAACAAGTTTGGTTGCACATTAAAGGTGGTAGCGTGACTGTCTTGTGTTTGCGGATATTTGCGGTTAATGGACAATGTGTGTTGAACGAACTAACTCTTACATGTCTTATCCAAACCATCCGCCATAACGCAAACTACCCATCGATATACGCCCAAATGAGAAGATCATGAAAGTAGATCAAGCTCTCACCATCATCTGAAATAGAGACTGAGGCAAGTTTATCATGTGATTATGTATTGTTTGTTCGCAAAAAAGTAATACTATTCCACCTACAAGACTTTGTGCAATCCCCTTCCTTGTTCATAATACGTATATCCTAATATGGCACACTTAAAAAGGACAAATTATATCATAGAGAAGTTCCTGATGCAGTGTTTGTGGACATATTAAACATAGCATAGCACGCTATAGTTGTTGCTTTGTGACTGAGATCATATCTTCATGGCAGTAAAACTAGGATGGAAACTCTTCTACCAATCACATTAATAAAAAATACTAACGCAAGATAAATCACTCCCATTACCCATTGTAATTTGCAGTTGACCTCTGAGGGTGCGATACATGTAATCGGCACATGTGCCAGCGTTAAAATATCCCTTTTTAAAAAATACAAGTGGGTGATTTAGCACCTACTTGGTAACATCATCAGGCCCGTTGAGCCAAATATGTTGCCTTGCAATAGTAAGGCCCAACATTGGACTGTCAATACTACGGCCTCCTTCAAGCACACAAGCAATCTTTCATCATGCCTTGTAATGAATTACAAATCGTCTACACGCTTAATGCATTGAGCGGATCGATCAACGCATTGGGCCATTGATTGGTGCTGGTTGACAGTAAACAGGAACCCCCACAAGGTTAATTGATGAAATGCCAGCACCGCACATCGTTAAGGTTTTATTGAAACCCAGCACGCGGGAAGTCAAAGAAAATGTGCTATTAACATTCCCGCTCTCCATTCATTTGTAGTGTTGTGTTGCTAACAAATACTGGCTTTGAATTTATTCGGAAAGATTGATGCATTGGGTTCGTTCGACAGTGTTTTTATTTGTGATCAAACCCAGAAGCAACTATGCTACACAGTTGAATACAGGGCAGAAGACTGAATTTAATTTATGAAGATGCTACATGGGTCATGGATCATAACAATTAACTGCACCATTACGCCTCTTTCTTTACGTATAACATGATGTTATATACCTAAACGATTTCGTCAAAGTAAGGATATAGAAGAGGAAGATTATGCCATCGTAATCAGCTTTCAGTTTTACTTCTAGTAACACTAATCAGCAGTTTGCAGATAAAATTACCGCGCGAAATGTTAATCGCCGGAGTATGTGTCTGATATGCAGCCCAGGGTTGGATAAACGCCAAAGAAGAAAAAGTCGTGGAGCACAAAGTGCCTTATCCAACCGAACAGAAGCCGGAGGCACTGTGATGTATAATGGCGTGCGAAGGCTATAAATGTCCTCATGTAAGCCAGAATGTTGCAATTAATAATATTTGATTTGCAATGTGTTATTTTACTGTGGTTTATTTTGTTGCACAAGCGCTTTGACAAGGAAGTGACTGGGAAAAGGGAGGATATCAAAGAGCCTCTTGCAAAATGCGATGTTTTAGTTGATGTTCAAGTAGTGGTTTAGTTGGTTGGTTGGGTATTTATATTGCTATATAAAAGCCACTAACATCACTACTATGGGTTCTTTATCGCGTGATAATCACGTTGTAGCCAATGCACGATTGAACACTTTCTTTTAATGGTGACCCTGAGTTTAAAGCTGAGTACTTTATGCATCTTCACCGAATCTCTCAGCAAACATATCAATTGGGTACAATTGATGGAGTAAGCGATATTGTACAACACCGCTTGAGCCTTGTGCCGGTTGGAGAAAGTACCCTTGATGAAAAAGCTATCCCTGATACATGTCATTAGGTGTATTGTATGATTGGCCTGGTCTGCTTATTATTCGGAAATCATTTCAAATTAGATTATAAAATATGAATCGATTAGAAACCTTGAGCATTTTGAAGGGTGGGTATTTAATCACATGGCAATCAGATGTTCCCTAATATAGGCTAGTCTACCGAAAGTTCAGTGTGAACATTTCAATATTGGGTTTACCATCTTGTCCCTGTGAAGAAAGTACTCGCTACGAAACGGAGTAAGATTTCTATTTATTGTGCTCTCAAGAACTAGACTGTATATATTTCGACATCAGAGAACATACAGATGATCCTGTGTCGTACACGCGAAGACAGGCTAATCAAATCAATGTACGAACAGATCAACTGGTGCTATTCACGCTCTGGAGGCTTAGTTGGAACAAGTTTGCACTTTCAACTGAATGACTAGTCTGTTGTACAATCGACCGCAAAAGCAGTGAACACTGCAAATGCAATGAACTGGTCGATTGCAAGGCGAAGTCACGTAGAATGCTCACTGTAACAGTGTGTGATGTTGCATTCTGGAGTGATTGATCACATTGTAGTCTGTCCTTTCTCTAGGCTAATGAGTGTTGTGCTGCGATACTGCCTTTTGATTGGCGAACGAACAGATGCGTTACATCATAGATAACCCGACGACGTGTTGCACCTGCCTCTGCTATATTTGTTCACACTTGTGTGTTGATTGGCTCGACACGCTGATGTAAGGCAGATTTGTCACTAAAATCTTATTTTACGTCATTGTATCAGCACGAAAGCATGTTTTATCGGGCAAATAAGCTTTAAAATATAACATCAACTATATAATTGAAATCTACATTTGCATAAGTTTCTGTGAGCTCCCCACCTGACGTGTCTTCTTTTGTGAAAACTTTGAAGGAATTAAGTCAGTTGCAAGGTCCACATTGAACGATGAAAACGCAATATTCTGTGCAAATTTGCAATTTGCAAATAGTCCCGACGGAGATGTACATATCCTGATAGATGGTCCCCATTTTGATTATTATATGGCAAGCATAATGCAGTAGATAACAGGATTTCCGTCCCGTTCTCCTAAAGACAAAAACCGAAGGAACATCTACTTGGTGAGATTTATCGCTAAGGGGTACAGTGTACAGTATAGGGGCGGGGTCGGGCCGCATACGCGGTGGTGCTGATTTCATCGGGGCGGGGTTGGGTACTGATTAACTTCTCGCCCGGAGGAGGTGTCAGTGCTGAGTGCGTCACGTGATGAACAGCGGCAGTTTCCGCGAGAGCAGATATTCCATGGGCGATATAGCGTGTGATTAGTGACGAGTGTCAATTGTGTCCTGCATAAAGCATGATCAATCGTTGGGAAACGGACATTTTGTCCAAGTAACGCGTGATATAATATAACAAAGAAACAATCTTATAAGTTGATATCCTTGGCAGTTTGTCAGCACAACTGACTCATGACGAGCCAAAATAATTAACCTTGTATTGATAACAGTCATGCTGCAACATCATCTTCGTACTAAGTATCTTCGTATCTTAATGTTATATTCCTCAAAGAGAAGTATTGTAAGCGATTTCGCATCAAAGCCTTAGATGCTGGTTAATCGTTTGGTTTGCAATTCTTGCATGGTGTGTTAAGTGGGTTATTCTATGCACTGCCTTAAAGATTCGATTTCATGTACAGTCATAGAATGACTCCATCATTCATCGTTGAATTGTTATCCATTTTGCTGGCTTCAGAAAAATCATTGTCTGTGTCATGGTGTTGTTCTGAAAGCTTTAACAGATGGCGGTCTGGTAACGCAGGTAAACAAAAATGATTGCAAAATTATTTTCATTAGCATTTAGCCGCCTTTGTCACCCAAAATACATTAACATTGTGCCAAGAAAACATGATCTACGCTATGCTACCAATTCAAAGAGCCCTGGGAGTGTGGTACTCCATATTCATAAATATATACAGAAGGGATATATTGTTGCAACAGAATAAAAACTATTAGACCAGGACAAATTTTTGTGTTGCAACAAAATACACTCACCCACAAATAAGCTTCGTTAGCAATTGATACAAAACAAATAGAGGCTGTTCAGTGAGCTATCAGCCACATTAGAGTGTTTCTTAACAATATGAGCAAAATGAGCAGTGGGTATGGCATGTTGAATTAGCCTGTATAATGACTCATGCAGATTAGAGTTTTGAAATCAAATTAGTGCCAAAGCTTATGTCTTAACTCATGGATATATGGGACATTTTCGCCTTCCAAGGCATCTGTCATTCATGCGATTGTAGGAATCGCTTGAGCGATATGTTGGTGACCCTTGGTAATATGATTAACAATTAGTGCATCTCATAACGGCTCCCAACAATTATGGTGTGAAAGGTGTAGGGTTGTAAGAAGCACAGCGATAGGCAAACCAATAAGGATATTCTGGCAAACTCAAAAATAACGCATGTTGTATGCACCTCACTTGGACCTTATCACCGTTAACTCATCCCCAAAACACACACACACACACACACACACACACACACACACACACACACACACACACACACACACACACACACACACACACACACACACACACACACACACACACACACACACACACAACACACACACACACACACACACACACACACACACACACACACACACACACACACACACACACACACACACACACACACACACACACACACACACACACTAACACTAACACAAACACATTCATACTAATATTCATAAGTCATTTGCTCTTGCGCAGCCTTTTGGTTGATAATGTCTGCGTTCAGATATTGTTCTACGAATCCAACCACACAAAACCTCATCAGCAGACAATCGTTGCCTGTGAATGGATGCCCCCTGGTGCTCACGTGGGTATTGTGAATACTTGCTCTCGATTATCTCTAACGTGATCAACGCAAAGGAAACAAAAAGTCATCAACATGTTTTTACTAAAGCCCTTCACATGGGGTAAAAGATATTTCTCTTACAAATGGCAACACACAGAACACGAGAAACGAATCTAAATACTCCTATTACAAAGATACCAAATTACAAAGGTTGCCTTTTGAACTGACAGGAGTCTGAGGTAACATTTATCAAGAGTATTCATCATTCTTGGCGCCGCCAAAAACTGCATATTTGCAATGTATCCCATTTTAATGTGTATTTATTAGACACGAAGCAGACAGAAGAATAACATATAGATACATGTAACAGTTTTATTAGAACAGCTGACTTCGCTGTTCATAATTTAAATTTGCAAATGTAAACCCAAATCACACACAACTTGCACTATGTAACAATAAAATCACATTGCTTCTGTGGAACAAGTAGTAATCATGCAGTTATCAACTCAAAGGCTATATTGAATAGAATCATTGAAATAAGAGCAAACATCAAAATACACGATTCTAAAATATTGCAACAAGATTAGATATAATATAATGCGTACGCCCTTACATTGTTTTGGCGAAACAATTGTTTGAAGAAGCCACCGCGCATAATTGAGTACAAGAGCATAATAAAAACACAGCTCAGTCTTTCATCATTATCCTTTACATTAAAAACATACGTACGATATCCTCTCTATATCAACACACCATAATATATTTATTTCATTCAACTGAATAAGCAAATTGGCTATTTCTTTCGGTTTCATGCTATTGTATCTGGTATGACTAAATTTCATGCTGCTTATTCCACTGTGCGATAACGTTACCTTTAGATGATTGTGCACCTGAATATCTTATCTTGAAGCACTCTAACGTATTATGGACTGGTTATATTCATATATATTGCAATGTTATATTGAATTTGTTGATGTTGATAATTTCTTTGAGCGAATGCACAGATTAACAAGTAATATTTTTGCCACTGAAGTACTGCCCGCAAGCTATTGCGAATTCATCGCATTTACCCTTGTTAATCGTTTCGAAACCTGTAACCATCGATAAATTATTTGGTTTTAATTATAAAAACTTCTTCTTGCGATCAGTATTTCAATTAATGGCATCTCATAAAAAAATGATTGCTACAAATGCCAACGTATATAGTTGTGCAAACAATAACTCGGGCGCAGAGCATATGCGTTGGTACGCGAGAAACTAATGCCATAACAATAGTAATATATGGCGGTTGTTCTTATTACGAACATTTTTATGGGGTTCAAAGAGCTCCTACTATTTATCGAATACAGCCGCTACATACAAGTCGTGAATTAGCTCAGTACCCTGCGTAGAATCCCAGAATTATGAATTCCCTGTACAACAAAATATAGGGTTGATGAATGAATGATGACGGATTGAATGCGGAGAAATAGGGGCGATAGCGACTGTTATGCAACATGAAGCTCACCACGCGATGTGCGGTGGGATATACAAAATTCGACAAAAACACATTTCTCGAATAGTCGCAAACGAACATCATAAGATTTTAGCGTATGCTTCTACATACTTAATAAATGAACAAATTATTCCATGAATGATCAGTGCAGATAAATCAATGTAATAAACCCTCTGACCATGAGAATATATCACACTGTAACAAAATATATCAGTTACACTGTTTTTATGTGATCAATGCGAAGATACAGATCAATTACAAGATCCTCTGAACTGCAATTGGACGTAGAGAGAAAATATTCAGAAAGATTTTTGCTCTTGTATAAGCAAAGCAATATGTAATATTCAGTATTGGTGTTACTCATTCACCCCATGGATTAAATAAAACATGAAATAAAAGGACCTTTCATGCAAAATCTGTCAAAACCAATAGACATTTATTGTTGATTTGATTTATGGAAAGTAATTAATGACCGCCATAGAGCAATCTGTTTCAATATATGATTCAACCTTTGTGACTGTAGATTTTCGCTTTTGTTACATAAAGACTGATGCACAAATATATACAGAAGACTGAGATCGACATATGGATAAAGGAACCAAGGCGATTATGAAAAAGATGATCACGATCATACTGATAGGTTTAATGGGCATCCGTCGATTGTTCTTGCCGCAATATGCAGGGCTATCATCAATATCAGTTTAAATAGTAACACCGTCAACGGGACACCTCGGTTGTTGTGAATTGCATCTTAACAAAGTAGTCTGTATATATGTGTACAAGTAGACCAGCTAAGCCACATACCAGGATTGATAAAACACCATAACCATGCAACATAAGTATGGTAATGCTTTAGCAGATATAAAGCATCATAACTTGATACTCACCATGAACAGCTCGTTGGTCTTCCGATTTCATAAAACTTGAATCAAAGATACATGTATGTGTTGAATGACCATTGACTATTTTGTAAATCATGAAATCGAACACAGCGGTGGAAAACATTTCTTTGTAATCACACCAAGTTCGCTGTGTTCGCATGAAGGTTGTTAGGTTGTATATGCATGTACTTGAATAATAAGCATATCACCAACCACCATTTACTATGTTCCTTTCTGTGCGTACGCATAATGTGCACAATATACAGTGGCTTCGCATTTATGAGCATAGTTTTACGAGGGCAGAGGCAAAAATACTCAAGAACTATGGACCTATAAAGCAATTAACTAGAATGGGAATATGATACATGCAACATGAACTGTGTTATTGCGCAATCCTTATTGCTTTGCATGTCAGATTTATCATAGTCCTTCGACATCATAATTCCCAATATCTGTGCTTTATGTTGGTGGGATAATGCATGTAATACAAATTACATGTATTTCCCTTATATATTTTGTTACATGCAAACAAAGTGCAAGCAATGCTTAAACGTATCTTCATACTTGTCAAAGTAACAGAGAACAATTATGAGCAGGTTAGGATTTAGAAGCAAAGAGAAGGGATTTTAATCTCTAATACCACAACGATTAGCTTATTGGAGTCAGTTGAAAATATCATGCTATATTGTATTGTTTACTAAAACTTTAAACAATTCTAATGTAGGTAACAGTAGGTAGCTATGAATTTAATCACAAATAGAACAGGTATATATTTGAATTATTGAAACTATGCTATGAATATTTCATCGTTGGCATTTAAAATACAGAAACAAAAGTATTATTCCACAGTCACAAAGAGTCTTTCTACCCAGCAAACTGCAAAACAATCATTTTGGCTTGTGCGTCGACCTCTATACCAATGAAAAACTGCTAGCGTGATCTACTGATTCATAAGTGATTAACAATGAAATACTGACAGTGTCTGAATGGGGTGTACGCTCCGATCTTGACGCTTAAAATGTCCTTTTTTGTCAGACGTATTATTTGTTTACATTCCGAATTCATCGTCGCGCCTTAACGTCATGAATACTACTATAGCTGTTGTTAATATGTGATCTTGTCTGTAATGTCAGTTATACTTATTGCTGAATACATGCCACCTTTGGATGATCTAGGAGCAATCAACGTGCCAGCAAAAGCTATTGTATGTTGTGCACTGGAAAACAAATTAAACAAACTAAGGGAATGTCCTAGTAGAGGGGTGTGTTTTATGTGCTTTTATCCATTATCCAATATTGCGATGCGAATAGAAACACCAACATTACGTGTGTATCAATATGACACAGGGTACTCAGTATATTGCAGATAGAATGCGTGGAGGTACAGACGAACGACCTGTCTATATGTGATCGATACGCAGTCGTTTAAAGTAGGAAAAATTATTGAATACGGCGTTATTTGCCCACATGAGATTACAACGATTGGTAACTCAGAAAGTGCTTGAAAATTTAAAGTTACAAAGCAAATGAGCCACCTCAGCAAGTTACATCTGTGATTTACTTCTTCACAACAGCATAATCGGGAAGAGCATCATATTTGCGGTGCTAGCTACGCCTATTGAGGGTTTGGTGAATTGTTTGCTCTGAATAGAGACCTGACGTTTAGCTTCGCATGTCAGAGGAATGGCTGCAATCGCCCAATCGTAAAACGTCACGCACTATGCAAGCATACAACGTATCTTATCAAAACCAACAGAAGCCTAGGGCACTGTGTGGACGAATGTGCTTTTTGCATGAGACGCAGATAAATATTTGAGTAAGTCATATTTTTGCAATGAATACCAATGAATTTCATCTGACTGGCATCGTCTGTGTGTAAAATGATTAATCTATTTGAACAAGCGCCTTGATAAAAAATCATGGAAGGAAATAAAACTAACGCTTTGGAACCTCGTGCCAAATATGCTGCAAACATAGCCAAGGTTGTTGCAACAAAGGCAACCTTGCCGCACACGCAAAAAAAGGGATTTGTGAGTGTTTCATTAGTACATCATCATGTTATATCTATAAGATACGAAAACTAACATGGAGTGATTATGAACATGATGATGTGTGTAAAATGATTAATCTATTTGAACAAGCGCCTTGATAAAAAATCATGGAAGGAAATAAAACTAACGCTTTGGAACCTCGTGCCAAATATGCTGCAAACATAGCCAAGGTTGTTGCAACAAAGGCAACCTTGCCGCACACGCAAAAAAAGGGATTTGTGAGTGTTTCATTAGTACATCATCATGTTATATCTATAAGATACGAAAACTAACATGGAGTGATTATGAACTGGTCCATGTGATACTGTTTTATCAGCAGCATTAAAATCAGCAGCATGCTCAATATGCTTATTTCCACCACATAGGAATTTAGATATATTACCGCTGACATGCTAACAATATTATATGAATGTACAACATGACAAAGAGCACGTTTCATATTTGTTAGTTGAAGGGCAGTGATTCAGTTTAATTAGTGATTGCCTAAAACAGATGTTCACTCCCATTCGATTCCAAGCCGACGGTTGATTTAATCTGGTTGCATTTGCCCTTTCTTGATAACCTACATATTGCCTGATTTTTGTTCAGATAATGATCATGCAACTTCACACGGTTACATTGATAAAAAAACTATCGAGTCAGGTTGATGACTAGTTTTTCACAAATCATTTGATGTTCTTTGATTCGGAAGTAAATTGGGTCGATCATATATCATGACGAACAATTCGAGTACTTCTCATTAGCCGTATTGTACAGTTTTTGCGTTGGATACACTTACGCTCTCATCAACTCGTTTTTGGTCTGCAAAATAACATTCAACTCTTTTATAATTAGATAATAAAAGATGGCGAACTTGTTCTCAGTTGTATTCACGGGATTGGAGGGGAAGATGCAATTTGATGCCAGGAATGTTACATTTACTTATTGTATTGCATCCACAATAGTTGTTCCTAGTCATGAGTTCGGATAACTATGGATACATGATAACCAACACAGCTTTTGGCCTAAAGCCTCTCCTATTTAGCAGAATAATTTACACATCAGATTAATTATCAAATCGTGCAAGTGACGTCTAATACAAGTGGTACTTCACGTACACTAATAACAGGTGAGCACATCAAGAGATACATTAGGCCGATTGGTTTCATACCTACTGAATTAAAAAATAAGTCAAATTTCTGAAATGCGGATTTATCCATAGCCCAGCTCATACAAAGCCTTAGAGTTGCCAACATGCGTTTTTCCGTCTACGTATTTCCTTGTTCCTGAGACCCGAATGGGCGCTGTCAGATAACCTGCAACTTTTCAGCAAAATCAGCACAGAATCGAATCATTACATTGGGTATGATATATTCCATTGAATGGTCAATTATTGGGTATATATACCAGTAAAGATGCCTCGATACACCGAAGCTTTGTACCTTACTGTCTTAGATTTTGGAAGGCTTCCTGTATGGGTTGTGGCCGATGTGCTGAGCACTATCTCTAGTGACGTGCATGCTATGGGTTGTTTTCTAAAAACCTTTAGCATTCTATCATCTATCTACATCACTTGTAAGTTACACCGCTTCCCTATTGTAACTTCAGGTGTATTGCAGAACGTAGCAATTGGCAAACATATGGATACAATCTTTGCAGGGCTCGTTGAAGGGATTGTTAATGTTCCATAGTAATCCGATCTACTTCTTCAGAATCCCCAAAGTAAGGAAGGGACAAAAGTTGAAGCACGAATGCTGATATAAAGGAAGAGAAGGAGAGCAGCACTAGTAACCCCGATCAATGATTATATTACCTCACCTGCTGTAAAGCATGAGTAGCAGGCTGATAGTCAGCTGTGTTTGTGGCATCATACTGTGATAAATATTGTCTAGCATCGTCAGTTTTCCAGTTAATGGGAAAGCCAACGCCCATACTTTTCGACACATTTTAGTCATTTTGGCCACAAATGGCGTCTGTCATTCATGCGATGGTAGGAATCGCTTTAATGTAATTGTGATGACGTTAGGTTATACGATTGACAACTAGTGCATGCAATCATGTCTCCCAAACGCTATGGCGTTGTGTTAACATGTTAAGGTGTTTTTCATCAATAAAATATGCATTACCAAAGCGTAGTTGGTTATAATAAAATCACCAACAAGGAAATTAAGTTCTCGATAGTAGGAAATCGACCTAGCCTTATAATTTCTAGACAACTCTGCAGCCAAAGCAAGTCGTATCCTGTGATCATGATTAGGAGAGTTGACACAATAGTTAAGTGACTAAATCATTTCTAATGCAAGGATCGGTCTTGGCGGCTCGTTAAAGGGTAGATCTAGTACCTTTCAACATGAAATTGGCTTGGTGTTAATCATATATCCAGTATGTAATCGGATGTTGAATCTTTGCTGAATGCAGCGAGGTTCAAAGCCCATGTATTGTATATTGTAATATAGACGGATCAAAGATCTCTTCTCCATTTTTCGCATTGGAAATGCATTTATTTGATTATCATAAATATATTGCCATACCCTGCCGCAACGATATCGACTTAATTTGTTATATATTGCTAGTGGTAAATGCACAGAACGTAATAGCCATTTCTAGTGCGTTGGTTGTATGCCAGCTTATCTTTGAGAGACTCTATATAGATGTAATCTACTTTACAGACTTGATCCGATTCCGTTAAGTAGCTGATATTGCAATAACTTGCGACGTCGAGCACAATGATAAATCAACGCAATATTGTCACACTGGCGCACACAAAAATAACCTCATGGTATAATGCATGCTGTATGCCTCCATATCGGACCATATCACTGTTTCCTTCTTATTTGCTCGCTTCTATCCTTGTTATTGTAGTATATCGGTACAGAAAGAAGCCACGTCTTTTTTTTCAAAATATATTTACTCGCTTAAGCCTCCATCCCCCCCACACACACCGCTGATCCGCTATGTTTTATTGACTCCTGCGTTCGTTCAAAATAAACAATCATAGCACATAAAACACACCAGCAGATAGGCTAAGTCTGTCAAAGGATGACCCTGGGTGATTCTACGGTACCCTGAAAGCCTAATTGTCTTCAATCATGCATACAAGAATAAAATTTAATTGTATTACCTTTTGAACTAGCATTGGTCTCAAAGGAAATTACTTGTTACAGCATAACAATGCATCATTTGTAGTGTTGAATGAACTTTGGGTAATTGATTGGTAACCCAACACTCCAAAGACTGAATAAACACGGGGCAATTAATCTATACATATCATTGATTTGATATATGATTCAGATGCACATACATATATGGTTGGATAAAATGCATAGATAAAAATCCTGTTCGATTTTTCGTTTATGGTATAAATATTAAAAACGTTCTATTGCGACACACGACGTATCTCATTATATTCTCAAAGGCATTTTTTGCTAATATATTTGTTCTTCGTGTCTGGGAATAAACTTGGTGTGTAATTATGAGCACCATAAGTGAGGTAAGAGGCAACAATAAACATGAGCTGATGACCCTAAAATCAATTAACAAGGAAACAGTGGCCTTGTGTTGATAGGATGCGCGCTAAATGTGTTGTGTTATGATTCTTGTGCGCGTTTGCTTGTGTTGGGTGCCGTATTCATCATTGCGGAAAAACATCACAAAAACACAATAGCATTGGTTGATATTGATGGGATTGAGTCTGTTATGCAGAAAACGAACGTCACCCCCCCCCAACTCCCCCCCCCCACCCTACCTGGTACTTTGGCATGCAGTGATCGTGCTAGTAAAACTACCCAATTGGAACTTTTGTCAATAGAAATATAGAACCAATGAGGGAGATGGGAATGGTTGTATATTCATGATGACTATGATTTCAAGGAAAATGTAGGTGAATATTTTGTTTGTGTCAACTGCTATTAAATCAATACAGAGTAAGGAGCTAATGGGGCTTTTCACAAGCAGTATCAAATACTTTATTATATTCAATAAGATACTAAAATGTAATCAACACAAAGCAACATTTGTGTCACGTATAATTTCGCAAATAGAGCATTCAGGAATACCGCGATGAGTTCAAAGGAAAACAGCGGACTTGGTCAGTGGAATATTCCATGGAAACAATAAGGATGGCTACATTTATAACTATTGGACATTCTGAAAATCAAAAGAATGTATATTTAGTGACACGTTTACAACAAACGGACTAAATATTTTTTCCATTTCTATCCATTATCTAAAGGACGATGATTCTGTTTGATGGTTGATTATCCAAAACAGATATTCGTTTCCTATCCGAAAACCGAGCTGACAGTTGAATTATTCTTGATGCATATACCCTTTTAGATAACCTTTAATACATAGATTGATGCAAGTTGATCATGAAAGTTGACCCGGCTATTTAGGATAAAATATTATAGATGGCATGATGACCATTTATGTACAAATCCTTTGATGTGCTTTGCTGCGGAAATCAAGTGGATCGATTCTCGTTCATGACGAGAGCCCAGAGTACTCGGTATTAGCAGTATTGTATAGTTTGGTGCTGGAGACACCCATGCTATCATTAATCATGCTATTCACAACGCCATGAATATCAACCCTTTGAACATGACACTTCGTCGAACTGTTTTTTTTCATTTGTCCTCTATTGCAAACATTCTCGTGACGAGGAAGATACAATCTGGTGCTTGGATTTGTATTTCACTTATCGATTAAATATCCGAAACAGCTTTTGATAGATATTGGCGATGTAATCAGAAAACGTTATAAGATTTAGACAATCAATGATATGTTCAATTATACAAAATAAATCTCGAAAAGATACTGCAAAATTCTATTCTGATAATGCCAAACACAGCGATATCCCATCAGGACACTGTTTACAGCCGAATCAACGAAAAGTTCCATCACATATATACAAAATATTCTCGTACGTTGCGGTTAGTGACTTAGAAAACATACGCCAGACGTTGAAATTGGTCTGCGAAACCATGAAGACAAGATAACTGAAAATAGGTAGTATGATAAGAGGTTGTTAGATTTGATTTCCACAACTCAATAATGTATTTTCTATACTTACGCTTGATGTTTTTTTAGTTTCATCCATGCATGCAGTCACAGAGACATACTGGTTCGATATGGCGGTTGATTAAATTGGTATTCACATTGGAGATATATATATATATATATATATATATATATATATATATATATATATATATATATATATATATACACATATATATGTTTAGACGTCGATCAAATAAGTACGTATAAGTAAAAACAGTGAACCCATTAGCAATAACCCCAAGCCTCGCCCACGTCTAGTAGCTGACAGAATCATTTCAACTTTCACAAATATCGACCCATTATCCATGTATCCTTTTGGAGCAATAGATGACAGCTGTTAATGGTATTAATTTTACACAAGTAGTGTTTTAGCATGTCGATAAGCGATTAAGGCAGATTTGTTTCGCAAATATCAGGTGAAATGGTCCGTTTCTCTTGAGACCATATATCATACAATGTCAATTATTTTATGCAGTCTCAATGGTAAAAGATCGCACTATTTATTTATTGGAATTTAGACAGTCAGTCAGGACCTGTGCATCTCTGTAATCCTGACTTGGGCTGATTGAGCTTATATGTAATGCATGCACATATGTTGAAATAGTGCTTGTTTCGCCATACAACATCTTGTTTTCCAATGTTGCAACTTACGTAGCTTCATATCCCAGCGTGCAAGAGAAAGCTCTTTATATGATGGTTATCGACGAATCCAACACGCAACTATCCAAAATAATTCTTCATATTTATACCATTATATTTGCTTGATTTCAATAAATTCAATGCCTCATTACAGGGATGGAAAACGAGGTGTACATACCATACTTAATGAGATCCCGGAATCATATGCCCTGGTTCTTCATTGTAATAACTGAGAGTTGGACACGTGGAAATATTGAAGTTAAAATCACAGGTTATCAGCTCGTTAGGAAAGATTTATGTCAGAGAATCTTCGGGGTTTGTGTGAGGGATGGATTGGGTCGTACTGCCATTTGTAACAATTGACAAATGCCGGGACTTTTCATGACATTAGGTGGAGTGGAGACGATAATATACCAGTCATCCATTGGCTCCTCTGACTTTCTGTGAAGAATTGGGTGTTCCAAAACGTTGGCGCACCCCTGAATATTGATTGCATTCACACATCGAACGTACTCAGGTGTAAAGTGCATCCATTTCATTATATCGGAATTTGGCGTAGAGATTCATAATTATTATATAAATCGCTGAATCTATCAAAGTGATTGAAGAAGTTCTATCCACACTGTGTTGAATCAAACCATATATTTCTGTGCCTTGTGCGTATATCAAGTTCGTTCGAATAAAAGAAAAACATGTTTTCAGCAGCGCACCACCACCATTAACCATAAATCATCTCATTGTGTGAGACCTTTTCGACTGCATTTGTGTGCGCCAATGAACAGATATAGAGGCAATCGTTAACGTGATGTACTGATCCATAAAGCAATTAACACGTAACAGTGGCATTATCTTAATGGGGTGCATGCACGGTTGAATGGTGGTGTGAATGCCTGATGGTGTTTGATCGAGTTGTAGTATTGGTTTACATAAGCGATTCTTCGTCGTGATTGTTCCTCATAAATATTACAACAACTGGTGTTAATGTGGAAATGATTTTGTCTGTGAAGTCGATAATGTTTACTGCAAATTGTCCCCCGTGGATAATATGGCGTGCAACTGACGTGCCGGAATAAGCTATTACGAATTGTAAATTTGCCCACATCAAAAGGAAAACAAATAAAGGGGGAATTCGTAGCGGCAGGATATGGTTGTATATGCGCAATAATCAGGATAATTGCGTTTTGCAAATGCTGAGGTGATATGTTATTTATACATTCTTATTAGTGGTAGATAATGGTATAAAACTCACAACCATTTTTGTTTGCATCAATGTGACCCAGTGTACTTATATGGAATGTGAAGTGTAGCTGATGAGAGACCTGCCCTTCAATGAGCTTTCTGGAGCTCCCCTCAGTCAAAATAAATATGTGTGTGGGACAGAACTGAACAGATCGAAAATCACCAAGCACAAATATACTACCCCTTTACAGAGCATTTTTGCCGACATGCCTTTCCACTTACATTTATTCCAGAGATATTGATGTCGGAAAAAAAAAGTTCCATATTACACAATTATGGAAACAGCATTATGTTTGATATCTTACATTTACCAGTATGCTGGCTTCTCTCATAAAACATAATGATGTATTCAGCACAGCAATTGAAATATGCGCTAAGGAAACGCAACAGTATCTTAATCGATACATGTGGGCATTTCGTTCCTTCCTTCAGGTTTTGCGAATAATTTTCGTCCAATTTGACACGAGCTGGCGGGCTGAACTGGGCTTTATGTGCTGATCATCTGCTCACAATGTAAGACTGACAATCGTGCTGACTAGCAAATGAACATTCACCACTCAACGTTCTTGTAAGCTAAATTATATACATCACCGGACATAAGGCAATGGAATGTACCAATGCAAATAGCTCTTAAATATGTCATTTGTGATTTCTTGGGTTCACGCAACAGGTTAGTTAGGCATTCATGTCTTAAAGGAAATGAATAATCTATTACCAAAACATTATATGCGAAATATATCAGCATCGCAGTGGAAGATTGGCAACTCGATATATTGCGTCATGTATACCTATATTTTTACTGAGCCAATAATGCAACGTCCTTGCGTCACAACAATATATCGATAGCTGCATGGCGAGGTGTCCTTGAAAAGGCATTTAAATTGCAACAGTTGCTTCCGCGATTTGTCCGTATCATATACGAAGTGTGACTGAGTATCTGTGAGAAAGAAGCGGAACCAACATTTGGTGAGCGCAGTCTGAGATGTGTGGGGCTATATAACGATTCTAGCAGACGATTATTACTATAAGTTATGGAAATAAACTTTTCTATGAATTCGATGTGTATGCTTACATCTAAGTGTAGATTTGGATGCTCTGGTATTGTCCAATTATTGAAACAGTATAATGTGCGGTCAAATGAGCAGCGCTATCCAGACGGGATACTACGGTTCTCGTGCCCGTCTGCTCAAAGATTATTATATAATTATCACAACGGACACGACCATACATTAAATGGCATTAAGTTCAACCGTTTAGGAATTGCAATCTGGCTATATTACGATTAGCGGACTTAGTGATGTCGGACACATGTAGCCTGTTTGCAGGAGAGATGTGGCTTATAATGCAAGATATACAATGAATGGCATATCAGAGTTCCCCGGGTGTTTGTTCCATTTAGTAAGCATAGCACATTTAGACTAACACGCGGTGCCCTAAGTTTTATTAATTGCCTTTCACTCAAGTGAATAGCCCTTTGTCCGTTAAAAAAACTTCCCATGGCAAATTATACTATAGCCTAATGGAAATTGTTTGAAACCAGTCGCCACAAAGCACGAGGAAGATGCCTATCAGGTTGATATAGAAGCGCATAGAATAGCAACACATGGTAATCTCCAATCGAGTCGTCGAAGTATATTCGATTAAATGTAAATACATACACATTCGTAGTATTGGCGAGATAATTGGACGTGCTTTTGTAATCATCTCTTGGCGCAAGAATGTTGACCCTTCCGTTTACGACCAGAGAAACCTGATAGATACACATCGGATAGAAGAATGATAGCATTCTATTAAAGACAAATTGGAGCAGGGCATCAGATGAGAAATATACTTCACAACCCAGTGACGTAATCTATTGATTTACAGCACGTTACCATAACTACGATTGCCTTACATTAGTGTAAATGGCCAATTCCATTAATTGATATTTCTTTGTTTATGATCGCATTGCTCCATACTGTGTGCGAAATAGCCACGGCTATCTGCTTTCTATAGCCACTTTTAATTTATTTTAGAACAATGAAGCATGATATATGAGACATATGTTTTCTTCCGATCATGATTTTGATCTAATAAAAGATTATTTGATAGTCATTTATGTTGAGGTCTTTCAGACCATATTGTATACCAAAGAATATTTAAAAAAAAATAGACAACGGTACCAATTCCACATGATAGTATTACACAATAAGTAATTTTTTATAAAGCGCAGTCCGAAGAAAACAGTAACCATGTATTGATAAAGGGAAAGCCTCAGCCAGAAGACGACGTCATATACTGATAAATTCCATAAACTGACCAGTCACTGCAGTCGAGGAATATTTGGCAAGTGAATGGGCAACGGCCAAGTTGTGCTGGACGACAAACCAAAGTGAGAGCATTCCATGCTTAGCAAATTGTTAACTCTCTTTTTAAAGCGATTGTTTTCAAGATGGTATAAGCATATTTGGTCGATTGATGACTCTTTAAATATTGCCCAGGTGTGATGGTTCTGAGGGCTTTCGGTTAGGTTCTCTTTGTAAATAAATGCCATTCATTGTGGTTGGCACGTTTGAAGGTACAGGTACTTTTGACTTTATTTATTGATACTGTTATTGCGTCTAAAAGAATACTAGTCAAAAATCATCCGAAATCATAGAAATTCTGTTGTAAAACAATGTTCTCTTCTTTTTTGCGAAATAATATCCGCCAAATCGAGCCCTAAATGAAGCTGAATATCAGATACCCATTCCTGGTAAACAATTCGCGGTATATAATTATGTGCCAACTTCTGATAGGCGATAGTGGTACGTTTGATGGTATCCATTGTCCTTTAAAAAAGCCAAACGCTTGTTGACTGACCTAAAGATACATCTTCAACGTCAGTGAAAACAAACGATCCTAAGGTAGATAAGGTGAATCATTTCGGTTTGCCTGGAGTTCATTGACAGGACAATTGCTTGCACATTCGAAGCATTTCACAAAATGCAGTTTTGTTTCGGCTTATTAAATTTACCACGTTTAATTAGAATCATCGTCAAATATTTACTTATACCCACTATTCCAACTAGGATTGATTAACGGAGGAAAATCGCAACGTTTACGTAAGTAACATATAACCAATGCAAATACTCAAATTGCATCTTCGGCATTTATCAATAGCGATTGAATATAAAGCTGTGGTGTAGAAGTAAAATTTATTCAGCTCCAATTTGTTCCTGTACAAATTAACGTCATGTATAAATGACAGGTTTTTCACAAATTTAGTAATATTTGTGTTCGCACCAATTTGATTTAACAATATGCTTTAATATTCCAAACCACATCACAAACAGTTGTATTAATATCAAATGGCGTACACATATTTGTGAAGTTGTCACCTAATACGCAACTCAAGAACGATTTGGAAAACTTATGATGCATATTGATTATCATTAACCAACCCATTCTCGAGCTTACACTCTCCACCATAGGATAGTGGTCAATGCCCCTTACAATATCATAGCTTGGATAGTATAAGGAATCCCACACTAACGGCTGTATATGCGGACGGCACTGCTCGTCAATAGAATGTTAGTAGCCCGCAGCATAAAAAAAGATGTAATATTTGTTAAAAACTGAAATTTTTGATAATTTGAAGAAAATAAAACAAATAATGAACAATTTTAGATAAAAATTAAACTTTTTCCTCCCTTGTCTCCCCATCCCCTCTAAATCCAATCTGTTCGATCGATTGCCTCTCTCGCTCCTCATTCTCGTACAACTGCATACCCTTCCAATGCAAAACCCTTCCCCCACCCCACCCCATCCTCCTTAAATTCCACCCCATTCGCTTCTTTCAGTGTGACATTTTATTTTCTCAACAACCTATCACCCTCCCGATTCCATGCATTTCCGTTTTGATTAACCTTCTTACCAACGTTCCTATCCTACTTCATAACAACCCCCCTTCTCCGCAACCCCTTTCACATCCCTACCCGCCCCGCCCTGCCACGCCACGCCCCGCCCTTCCCCACCCATCATGTACCACCCATGCCTCTTTTAACTTTAGATTACGTTCAAAAACCTGGACTAACAGCCCCACCCCTAACCCAGGCTCCCCCACCGGCTACAAACTACACGTTCATTGCTTCGTCTCTCCCCACCTACGCCCCTCCCCCCTCCACCCACCCCCCTCCACCCACCCCCCTTCCCACGTCACGTCAACATTTCATTGTATGAACTTCATAATTTAATTCCTGCCTTCAGACCCCACTAATCTCATCGTCGCAACCGCTTTCTTCCCCGTCTCTCCAACAGTACGTCTCCGCTAACCACCAGCCCCACCCCCACCACCACCACCATCCGCTCTCTCTCTCTCTCGCTCTCTCTCTCTCTCTCTCTCTCTCTCTCCTCTCTCTCTCTCTCTCTCTCTCTCTCTCTCTCTCTCTCTCTCTCTCTCTCTCTCTCTCTCTCTCTCTCTCTCTCTCTCTATGGAATACTCCAATATCGATAATTATTTTATTTATATCCTTTCTATCTAAACCCCGCCCTTTACTGAACACCTTTTCGCCCTGCCCATGCTCCAACCACCCACGCAGCAGACATCAGCACCAATCCCCCATCCCAAAGCCCAGCCTCACCTTTCTCCTTATCCACTTCAGCCCCCGCTGCACTGCACTCGTTCACATTTCCAGCATGCAAGCTGCGCCCGTCGGTGCATTTGAGAAAAAATAAATGGTCCCTGCGAAAGGATTGAGCCTCTATCTGACCTCAAACATCGCATACTCAAAATTAAATCTCCATTTAAATTCATATATATATATATATATATATATATATATATATATATATATATATATATATATATATATATATATATATATATATATATATATATATATATATATATATATATATATATATATATATATTCTGCTATAGTTTATCGTGACTGACAGCATGTCCTCGTCCTATGATGGTGGGTTTGAAATACATTAATGCGTGACAACATATGCTTGGTCATTTCTGTTAGTGTCAAAGGTCAAATGATTTTCGTATGACAGGGGATGGTAGCAGCCACAGGGTTTAGCATTGGCTCGGTCGCAGCAATCTTCTATGCCAGAGACTGCGACCGGGCCAAAAGTAACCCCTGTCCTCAAAGTGAGTGTAATTAGTATATCAGGCCGTTTTCCGAAGACATAAAAAGTGATGTACCGATGGATAATTTATCCATTTGCCTTGCCTAAGTGAATGAATGTTTCTGGTAAATCATGTGATAAATTCCAACTACACTTACTATGATTTTGTTATCACTCGTTACTTGTTTCTAGATTTTCATAGCTCAGTTGCATTTATTATTTGATTGTAAATCAATGTTGGTTAATGGAAAAGTTTTGGTAATTTTGGTTTTCAGTTAAACTAAAATATTCCAGACACTTGTTCCATCACCGAATCACTCCAAAAGGTATTCATGTGAGTGGGTAAAGCCTCAGAGAGTATTTGCAAAGAAGGCAGGCATCAGCAAATGAAAAGAGAATCAAAAAGGGGGCCTATATGCACCACAGCAATGTTTACAGAATCATGAATTTAATCGAAAACTAGGCTGGAGGTTGTTATTCAGTGGACGTGGGGTAGCATCTTACACAAATACACCTTTTTTGATATTCAATTAGGTTCTTATGCACTGATTGGTAAAGAAACTTTGGCTGCCTTTTTTGTGTTTAGATGACACAGCTGAAGGGGGCTGCCTTGCCAGGCCTACAGGGGCAAGTAAGCGGGTACACATTACCATGAGGCCTGGCAGTGATGAAGTTGCTGCAGGGCTGGCATCCCACCGAAGTTATATAAAAGATGTCTACAGCAAAATACTTTATGTGGAATACCACAACAAGGGTAAGCTAATATACATTTGACAGCAAGTTAAGTTCAAATTGACCTTGCATGTGATTAGTGACATGGAGCAAAAACAAAAATGATTATCACGCAGTTAGTGCGTGCATAAACTTTTTCCAATTCCTGACACAGCTAACATACAATGCATATATTTACATTCACATTGCACTTACAAGACATTATTCAATAACCTGTCTGATACCCTATACAGTTGTGATGTCACTCATCTGCCAGGTGGTCACTCGCTCTTGCTGATTGTAAAAAAGGCGCCAACTATATGATAGGTAAAACTAGCATGTATGCTTTGTTTTTATGGTTTCTATTCATTGGCTTTCAGAGAAACAGATGAATTATGTTGGCCAACCTCAATCAACAGCTGTCAATGATAGTAAGAACAGAGTATATAAATAGTTCACATATTAAGTATATGGCTTTTTCAAAATATAAATTCTCTAACTGCAATAACCATTTGATTAAATGTAACTGAAGTATATACGTGATGCAGGTGCGGAGAGTGAAAAGAGAATCACTGGTAGGTGTATGCATTTATTGTTTCAATAATCCATACAAGAATTGGCTATATCATCAAAACGCCCAGATAAAATATGATTGGTCCATAGCATCTACATGTATGCTTTATTTTATTCAGCTGACCAGTCAGAACTCAGTAGACTTGTTGGTAAGTGTAATACTTTTATTGGCTCTGTGATCATACATGGAAGTCTCTTTCAAGATAATATAACTAGAATGGAAAGACATCATTATAACCTGGTACAAACTTGATTTGATTCAGATGACAAACAAACCGAAATTTCAATTGGAAAGTGCATGCTTTTATTGGTTACGTTATATTTTGCTGAACCATATGTCAACCTTCAGGTTGTTTGACTATTAAGTTAACTCAAAAACATAAGTTTTGATTCATTTTCAACAGAATTAACCTTTAAGACCTTATAGTGAAAAAAATGCAATCTTCAGATTAGGTGAATGGATATCCCAAATAAACCAGGAAATTATGTGCATACATATACAAGGTATTGTGTTTGTTTAGTCATCCAATTTCTTGTATTTTTTCAGCTCCTGGAAATGAAAAGTGGGAAGACAAAGTGTCAGAAGATGACATCCCACTAAGTTTGTTAAGATTTGTCACAAATGGATAGAATCAATAAATATGAAAATGTTCAGATCATCTGTCCACATCATGGATTTCTTCACTTCATCATCATCTTAGTATATACCCTGGGGGGGCACTTGGCCTTATTCTGGATAGGGGTCTGCCGCGGGACCTCGAAAACCCGTACCCATCGTACAAGGTCAAAATGGCCAAAAGCATACCCTGTCGTACAAGGTATTATGCGAATGTATAAACCCTCATACAGATTGAAGATGAAAAACATACCCTGTCATACAAGTATGAGGCCAAAAAACCTGTCATACAAGTCGAGAGGCCGAAAAAACATACCCCGTTGCGCGGCACATATGTTCTACCTCTATAAGTGCCCCCCCGGGTGTAAACAACCACACCAGTGGGAGCTTTTAGATATATGTATGAAATTAGATGAGAAAAGATGCATATCTGTTGAAACATTTCACTGAAGAAGGTGGGAGTTGTTGGTGTTCGTCATCACTAATTGTAAAGATAGTATCTGTACTATAGGTGATGATGAACACCATCCACATCCACCTTCTGAAACAGACGTAATCTTGTTAGACTTGTGCTGATCAATTGCGATGATGTTTAGAGGTCTATCAGATGTATGTAATCAAATCGATCGAAACACAAAATGTGAGGACACTATCCGATACAACTGATATTTAAACATCGAAACACAGGAACAGATAAAGTCAGCATCACTACGTGTTCAAACGTAAATATGAGCGATAACATGATACCGATAATATCTAGCACTAACTTCTAATGCATTATCTTCAAAATCGCACTGAGATCGTACGCAAAACATGAATATACGATAAAATTGCGTAATTCGATTCATCAGTCAACTTAATTAAGTTCCTTGTGCCTCGCTTTGTACACGAATGCGAGTGTTGGAACGACGATGGCGGTTTGACACTTAGTTGGTCTTCAGATCGATTGTTTTGTTTATATCGGAAGTGAAAACAAGGACACCCGCACTTACCAGCAGCTCAATTTTATCTAGGTCATCCCGGCGAGGTGAACGCAATGGCTGTGGATGCAGCCGCCTGTAGACATAAAACCGCTACAATGTGCGAAAGAAGGAACAGGGTATAAGGCTGCATGACCTATTGCCAGGCCGAGATGTATGTTTGAAAAGGGGTTGATTTATTATTGGCAGTAGATAAATTTGAGGACAGTAACGATACAATGAGGGAAATGTCGATGGTCCATTAGATACGGAAAAAACCCCGCTCTAACCTGAAAAGATTTCTCGAATAATTCAGCTTTTAATCAAGCTTCACAAAGTAAACTACATGGTCCTATTGAACCATTAGTAATTAATTTTCAAGAATTCATACAAAAATGGGTTAGCAAATCCGGCTCGGATAGATTTGTTTCACTATAGAATAAATATGACTTATTAAAATGAAGACATTAGAGTGGATATTTGCTTGTTTTTGTTTCGTTTTAGTTCTTTGATACAACTTGAGCTTTTGCACCTTCTTGACAAGGTAGTACTCGATCGACTGAATGGCTATTGGTTTGTCTTTTTTGTCTGTGTCGTCAACCTTCTTCTCCACAACGACCGCACTCGACGGTACACTGGTGATCTGAGGATCTCTGCTGCGGATCACATATTGCGCAATATCTTTGCATTCAAGGCTATCAGCATTCAAGGCTATAAGCATTCAAGGCTATATCTTTAACTTCATATCAAGGATTAAACACCGGACTTGCATATCCGTCTTAGGACATTTGGTGTGGAACTACAGGTTGTACAGGGTTTTTGGTTGGGACGCAGTGGATATAAAGTTGTGGAGATTAGGGTTAATAGGGTCATGGTGGGACCCGGGGTAGGGATAAAAGTTTGGTCACGGAAGGAATCCCGTAATCCAGCAAACCGCAATTCATTGTCATTTTTAGATATGGTTTAAGATTGGGCAGCTACAGTTAGATATATATATATATAGCTCTTATGAACCAAGTGGAGTACCCGATCGACTGTTGGTCTGTTGGGCTAGATATATAGTCTACTAGTACAAAATAAGACTAGTGTCCTGTTTGTACACTACAAGACTGTCAAATAGATTGCTCTTAGATTAGAGGGAAAAGTCGGTTAACTCGAGAAGGAAAGACGTGTCACTTAAAAACCACTGGAGTAACACTAGTCAGTGGTAACTTCAATGCGAGATGAATCGCAGCGCAGAATGCATTATATGCATTGGATCAGATAATGTAATAACGGTTACGTTACATCTCACACCATGTTTTATAATGTTTCTGTCCTACATAAATCCCAGTTACAGAATAAAACGTTATAAACGTACGTTAATTTTCGACTTAAGTCGCCACTCGGCGTTTGGCGCTGTCGATAACATCACTAAATGTTACATTTTATCGATTCCTCCGATCTCAGTTCTGTACACTAAGATGAAATTTTCAATTCGCAATATGCATTGTCAAATTGTTTGACTGTGTAAACATCTGATACCAAAATAGTTATATATGAAACACATTTATTCGGTTATATGTTACCGATATCTAGTTGAACTAATATGAACGCACGTAAACGGTGTTTCAGTACCCTTTAGGGGAAAGGCAGAAGGAGTAAAACTGTTCTGTATGCTTCATCGGATTACCTAAGCGACACATGAACAGATATTCGGGACATTTTGACGTGATAAGAGTCGGGATACGAGTTAGACACTGAGATAAGTGAATATCGTACACTTTGATAGACGACTCTCTAGCTTGCATGTTTCACTATTTGAATGAGTGAGTAAGGTACCTCGCTCTTGATGGTTCGCATTTGGGCAGCATGGACATGATAATCAATACTAGTCATTAGCACGGACGCTGTCCAAGGTGACATTTATTTGCCCATGGAATACGCGATCTATTTTTTAAGAAACATGAATTAATAACAGAACATCGTCAAAACATGTATATGTCGCGCAAGCGAGTTACATCTTCGCGATTGTTTTTGTCTGCAGATTATGGTGAAATCCGATCGTAATTAATGGTCAGGGGCAAGGTGTTACAGAGGTGTTTTCCATGTAACTGCATAGTGTTGTTGCGGCTACAGTGTAGTATCATGGGAGAATGACACTTGCTTGGCAGCAGTCAATATGGCGATAGTTTATGTAGTAACTAAGTTAACGCGGAAATTTGCTGGTCTATTCGATAGTCCCGATGCAACAAGACCCAAACTTTGCTTTATTAATAAGGCTCGATATTAATTCCAATGAGTATATTCCGTGGGTGTTTAGGGAAACTGGATACCATTTGGTCGATTTTGTCCTAGGGACAAACTGCTTGATTGCTATTAGCTTGTAGTCTTTTCTTTACACTTACGATAACTGACAGCAAGACTAGGTATAGGACACCTCCCATTATGAGGAATTTCACTTCACATGCAAACTGTACAGGATTTTTCAAGGAATCTTGCTTGGCATCAAAAAGACTTTTTTCTCTCTTTATTTCATGACTTCCAGCTGAGTTAGTTGTTGCGAGGTATGAACCATCCATGTTTTAAGGTCTTTTTAAAAACTGAGAAGTTACAATTACATCAACAACATGCTTCTCACTCTCTTTCAATCAATAGTTTTATTAAAAAGTTCAGACTTAGATCATAGGGCGTAATGTTCATTTATTCCAAGCTAAAGAACCGATGACAAACAATTTCCCCCAGGATAAACACACCTTAGTTAATGCATAACGAACAGCATAATGACTTAGTAACAATGCATGCATAAAACATAATACAGCCATGGGTCATCATTCAAAACCCCATCAGTGGAGAATTTAAATGTTGGGGATAAGCATCAATATGTTTATACCATTTACATTGTGAACAATAGATAATATTTTTTGTTTCGTAAAAAACAATTCGTGTACAATTGTGTATCTCAGTGATGATAACTGACAGGGGTGTCCTTTAAAGGCCCACTGGGTTCCATGGCTCTACCATTGACCATTATTGTACTGAATTGGTTTATCCTCAGGGCATGGTAAATTTCTGAAGAAACAAACAATCAGTGCCAGCAATCAAATCAAACAATTAGTGCCAGCAATCAAATCATTCAAGTGCATGTAATTATTTCCAAAAGATATATGGTGTAATACAGTTGCCTGTTAATGAGTACAAGTTTTTATAAATGTTGTGCTCATTAAATGTAGTATATCAAAAAGATTAAAACAATACATACATGTACAGTTACTTTCACAAGAATATTAAATTGGACAAAGTATTATTGGTTTGAAATTTCAAGTAATGTAACTTCTTAGGAAATCAGACTTCTATGCATCAGACCCATATTCAGAATATGATGACATGGGAGGTTCTGTCATACCATTGACATATATATCTGTACTTATCCCAGAATTGCCAACTGCTTGAGCAATAGCCAGGAAGAGCATTCTTTTCATGCATGTTTATGTCATGGTGGTGCCTCTGTAGGATTGCAAGCTTGCCTGCTGTTGCCATGAATTCTGTCTCCATGCCTGGAGAAATGTACAGACATATTATTAATGGTAAACAGTCTGGAGTTTTATATAAGGATATTAAATTATGTTAGAAATAATTCATACTTGACTGTAATTGGTTAATGTCTGCCAGATTTCTGCTGTGAATTTGTAGTTGGTCAAGTAAATGTTGACTTCATTTGCCAGCTGTTTCCTTTCTTCTTTGAAGCGTTGCAGGCGAAGCCACTGCTCAACCAGAGCTCGGGTTTTTTTAAGAGGTATCAGTTCTGTCACAATTCATTAAGAATCGAATAAGAATATAATTTAAAATCATTTTGCAAGAGCATATCAGATACAAGAACTGCTAACAACATCAACAACATGCTTCTCACTCTCTTTCAATCAATAGTTTTATTAAAAAGTTCAGACTTAGATCATAGGGCGTAATGTTCATTTATTCCAAGCTAAAGAACCGATGACAAACAATTTCCCCCAGGATAAACACACCTTAGTTAATGCATAACGAACAGAATAATGACTTAGTAACAATGCATGCATAAAACATAATACAGCCATGGGTCATCATTCAAAACCCCATCAGTGGAGAATTTAAATGTTGGGGATAAGCATCAATATGTTTATACCATTTACATTGTGAACAATAGATAATATTGTTTGTTTCGTAAAAAACAATTCGTGTACAATTGTGTATCTCAGTGATGATAACT
>CM067358.1:48100169-48121397 GCA_034190875.2 Urechis unicinctus | reverse complement strand
AGATCTGAATCACAGTATTTTGATTCCAGTTTTAATCCCTGCACTATCACGCATAACATCACCCAGTATACGCCTGTCAGTAACAAGATGGAGCTTCCCTTGCTTGATATTGTGACCTGGCTATTTTATCGACCCTATGTTGCCAATGCGTTGGCTCGCGATGTCAGCTCGCTGACAGTGACATAAATTCTAATATTACCATTATTACTATTAACTAGGTGCAGGCGATTACTAGCAATATTAAGACCACATTTGGAAAATTGTCCAACCGAATGGTATCACTTGGATACTTGCGCATATTGACAATGAGGATGATTAACTACGCTGACTTTGAACTACTCCGTGTATTACTGAGACCTGTACATAACGGAGTTTCAATAGAAAGATCACACTAATATAATTTTATTCCTTTCGAAATTTTGAATGCCTTACATCTTTTTGTCATGATGTAACACTACTGAACGTTGTGGTTATATTCATGCTGAGCAATCCATAATGCAATATATACATCTTGCCAAGATCACTTCTTGTGAATCCAATCCGATGATGGCACTGATGCGTTCGTAAGAATGGGATTAATGCACGCTGAAGGGTTAATCTTATGTATTAAATTGTTAATATTCAGAATGGTATCTTTGTTAAAGAAAAACTTTTAGCTGTCATCACTGGTAAGTGGTTGTATGTTTTTTCCTCATTACTGGTTCTGTGATTATACAGCGTCTATGATGAGAACAATATACATACTCAACATTAAACTCATTTTAGGATGACACAGATAAGAAATACAATAGATCTCAAATTGACTTTTTTATTGAACCGTAATCCGTTATCCTATAGCTATGTATAATATCCTATTACCTGGATCTCATTCTATAAGTCCGCTTAGTCGGCAATCCTCGTTTTCATCGGATTAGGATCTAGAGAGGTAATGGTACAATTCATAATGGAAGTTGCATTTGCTAATCTTGCTGACAGATGTTTTAATAAGAATTATATGTAATATGTTGTAGGGATCGGGCTCATGTGATATTGATATGATTATTGAAAATGGATGATATGCTCGATTTGTTGATGCTGACATGTGTAAAACTTTCAGTCCAAACGGCTGTGTAAAAGAAATACCAATCGTTTGCCTACTGTAAAACGCTGTCGCAATTCTGGTGGCAACTTATACATTGTCACATCTAGCATGACAATTGATGACAAATCAATCTGGACCAAACCCCTCCCCTATTATATCAGCCCATCACCAACTCAACAAACCGACTGTGAAATAGTAGGCCAGATATAATCTGACGAATTCGTACAGCATGCACCGCATGAACTTCCAGAACTGCCGCTTTGCATGCGGCGCTCAGTCAATTGACAATGATCATTTATCACGTGCCATATTGCCATATCTGATCTCCCTATAACCACCCAACGAATAAAAAATCAAATCGCTTCCCAACAAAGCCATCGTGACTCACCACATGCATAAACCGATGAGATAATTAAATGACGCAAAATACTGCGGTTTTACGTCACTTTCAACAACGAGTTATTATCTCGACTGCGATGGATGATGGAAATTGGGATGCTTGGACAGCCCCGTAATAGGTTAATAAAGATGGACATTCCCTGATGTTTGTGGACTGGGACATGCATACACCGTACGCGCCATTTCCCTTCTCCTTTTCGGTTTGCTTACAGCAACACATAATCACACTGTGTATAGAGAATTATTACCTTTGATCTCTTTTTCCCGGGTATTGTCCAAATAAATGAAAACCATTCAGCACAAAATCTGAGGAATTTATGATCAAACTCAATAATGATTAATATGTATGTTGGTGTTCGCGTTGGCCAGATGGCGTTTTTGATCCTTTACTGATCTTAGCGTGTTATTTCCACTTATTTGACGTTGAACCAAAGATCTGTTATAATAAGATACACAACTCGGCAGCTCGCCCGACAAATTCCGTGACACCGCGTAGGCAGCGCCCCCTACTTTTGTGGAAGCTACTCGACGCGCAGCAGCCAACCAACTTCATTATGACTTACGAGTATGTCTGAATATTCTAGCATATGTCTCTGGCTATATTGCCCGGAAAATAAGTTGGGTGCAATATGCAGAAGCAAAATTTCTGTAGTCAATGATATAGTTGACCAGAAGAATCACCGAAGTGCAAAGTAAGGGCTCGTTGTCCCAAGCAAATGACTAGTAGATGCATTATGCAGGCTTAAGGAACATTGCCGCAAATTCATTGACAGAGTATTATACAGTAAGCAAGTGAAAGCATTCTACCTAATGACGTCTCATTAGAGAAACTCCAATGTGAATCATGCAGGTGTCATGTTTTGGTAATATGTGTTATGGTGAACATCAGGTTACATCATTCCCTGAGAGATGCTAACTGTAAGTTAAGGGACCATAAGGAGAGAAAAATCGTAAGACATTGACATTTCCCACACATGAAAATTTGTGCTCTTATTTGTTTTAAGTGATGTTGTATGTGTAGATTTCCAAAAAACAAATAATGATATTTGTTTATTTAGTTCCTTGAAAGCCCTCTATGGCAGATATACAAGGACTATTCTATCATAAATCCACGCCAGTATATAGGACTACTGCACCTTAGATTGTAGTGGTGGGGGGAGCTTGTCGAACAAAGGTGTCTGTGGATATACTGTTAGAATAGTTGGTTGCATGGTACTCAAATCAGATGTGTGTGTAAGATGGGACAGAACTATGTCTTGCTGATTTGGGGTGTTTAATGGCATAAGACAGGGAGGCATATTATCAACCTATCTGTTCAGTGTTTATATGGTTGAATTGAGCTCTGGTTTTTAAATAATTGTTGTGTTCAGTGTAGTTTAAGAGTGCTTGTTGTTAATCTTCTAATGTATGCTGATGATCTCATTTCATTTGTGGTTGTCCTGAGTAAGCTATTAAGACAGAGTTTTAGTTGTAATGACCTTAATATATATATACATATGTATATATATATATATATATATATATATATATATATATATATATATATATATATATATATATATATATATATATATATATATAGAGAGAGAGAGAGAGAGAGAGAGAGAGAGGGGGGGGGAGACAGACAGGAGAGACAGAGAGAGACAGAGAGAGACAAAGAGATAGAGACAGTGAGAGAGAGAGACAGAGAGAGGGAGAAGCAGAGAGAGAGGGAGAGAGTGAGAGAGTTAATGATGATTAAATTTATGATGCATCAATGTTTTTAGTATGTGCCCTGAAATAATTCATTATTATATAGTTATTCAAAATAAGCAAGATTACATGTTACATTACTACATGATAAAATCATACGTCTGCACAGGGCACCCCATCAACCGACAATGCAGCTTGTTGATTCGGTGGAGGTTCGGGTGACAAATTAAATATTATTCAATCAGGAAATCATGAGCATGTATTTAAATCAACTTCATATATTCCGCCGCGAATATGTCCACACTAATGACAAAACCAATATGATTCAGATTAATCTTTTAACATCAAATAAGGGAAGACTAGACGTCCGACTGTGTCTTAAAAAGAGGTAAATTCAGCCCTACAGGACGTCTGAGTAAGTATGTATTTTACAGTCCGATCGGGGCTAGGCCTGGGGTAGATACTGATATATGCGACTTCGCTTATAACCCAACTGGAACAGTTATTAGATCATGTACCAAAGTGAAGAACGGACAACGGACAATTTTATTCCTCTTGGTCATCATCAACATCGCATGACATCATTTTCATTGTCCTCTGTGTTATCGTCTCCATTTGCTCTCGTCTTCTTCGTCATCATCCTTATTGCTGTGCGTCTGCATTCGGTCGTTCTCACTGTCGATGTCCTCATTGTCGGCACCCTCACTGTCGATGTCCTCATTGTCCTCACCCTCACTGTCGATGTCTTCGGATTTGCCATCCTCATAACAATCTTTGTTGCTGCCTTTCCTCATTGTCGCCGTCTTCATGTCCATGCGAGTGGTATAATGGCGTTGTCATGGATGGTGTTAACTTATGTGTACATGATGCCGACATTCGAGAAGGAGCTGCCTATGCTTGTTGATATATATATATATATATATATATATACATACATATATATATATATATATATATATATATATATATATATATATATATATATATATATATATATATATATATATATATATATATATATATATATATATATATATATATATATATATATATATGTATAGCACTAATATTTGTTTAAATTGGTTCAATCCAGGGTCGCCCTACCAGACATACTACACTCTTATAGCTGTAAATACATATAAATGCATAGTCAGATATAGTCCAATTATTATCATATGGACCTCAACCGCTTGTTTTTTTCATGAGCTTCAAAAACTCCCATTTTTCCTCAGCCGCTCAGTCAAACAACAATGATCATTTATCACACGCCATATCGAATATATCAGATCTGGTCTTGCTGTGATCACTCTCGTTTATCACTGCATCAAACACTCGCAATTCTGTCCAGTGGTTGCAATCTAACACCACAATGGGGAAAAACCACAGTACTTGATCGCCAAGTCACCGTGACTCACCACAGACATAACCCGATCTGAAAATTAAATCAAGTGTCTTGCAACACAAAACGATATCGTAATGGTGATTGATGAGGAAGTATGCTACAGCTTGATGGGTCAATCCGTATTCACTGTAGATCTGTAGATCATAGCGTAGCTTGCCATACTTATATATAATTGGCTGAGGCCATAAGTTCATTAACAGCCCGGCCAAGCTTTTGCTATTGATTTGAATACAAATTAATGGAAATTAAATACAGGGAATGATACAGTGGGGATTGATGAGTTGGACTAGATCCATCATGTGCTCGGAAATGGTGTCCCTTATCAAGTTCCTTTCAGTTATTGCTAGGCATTGGTTTATTTCTGAAGCAAGTCTCTATGTCGCATCTATGCAGCAGTCCAGAATTGTTTTTCTGGTTCATGCATATCAGCCATGATATGGGAAAATACTTTGCTATGCCGCGTTGAATCAATCCTGTGAGCATTCACAAACTAGTACACATCAAAGAGACACTGGTTACTAATACCTTCAGTAGCTAGCCCCAACACTATGTTCAAGGGGCAGCTAAATGGCACGTTCCTAGCAATGTGAATACAAACAACTCCAGATTTGCCAATTACTTGCTTCTTAGCGTTGCCTGTAGCATTAATGATAATTCTACCAATCTTCTTACAATGCATGGGCAAAATACAATCCATCAAGAGGTTCCTATGGGTGTTTTATATTGTGTTTGCATGACATTGCTTACGAATGAAATCATTTGAACTAATGTCGTAAAGACTGTTTTAATAAATAACAACAAATCAGCAATGCATCCCGGGAATGCGTAATCTAATGTGTTTATGATTTGCATATCAGTTTCTTCTCTAGGTCTACAACGATCCGATCCTTCTTGAATATTGGGTCCATGGTACCTCATTAATGGGTCTTTTTAAGACCGATTTTCTCAATAATGTGATATTCTCCGGCAGATATATAAAATAATTTGAATAATTCAGTGTACGTGTCACTAGCTCTATCCGGGTTCTTTATTGCCCCGTCAGAATGACTTCCTCAAAAAACGCGTAGCACATGTTCCACTTAGCGATAACTATTCTGAATATTTGGTCCAGCCGTAACGTTTTATGCCTTAGATGCAATATCAACCTAGTTACGAGAGTAATAAATCTAGCCTAAGTTTTCATGGGGTGTATAGGGCAAACACAGGAGATACAAATACAAACCCGCTCATTATGATGATATGTAATGGTAATATTAGGGTTTAAAGTCACTTTACACAAAGATATGATATTGCGACGGTGATATATGGGGATGATTATGATACTTGGACAGTCCCCTTAAGTGCCAGCTTGGCACACACCCGTTCCCTAGGCCGGACTTTGAGTATTATTGGTGCTGGTGCAAAATAGACCCATTATGATGAAGGGGCCAGCTGGCAAATAGGAAATTTAGGGCACATATAGCCGTCATAGCTCAAAGCCTAGATAAGCGAGAACCCTGGAGAAAAACAACCACTGATGCTACCATTACCTTAGGCGCTCAGTAGTATCAGCGCCAGACTTGGGTTAAAAAAATTCTGCTCATCAAGCGTTGACAATGCTCTACATTATGCAACTATCACCGTACCGCTAAGTAATGCATACCCGCCAATCACCGAACATGTGCCTTCATCTGTCGGGAATGAAAATAAACGCAGTTGTCTGACCTCCAGCACCATGTAAGCGGATTCGTTGCACAGTATATGGGAATTTTTATATTCAATAACATATTATCTGGAAGTTTTGTTATGCATTGGAATCAATGTTGCAGTTGTGCTTCAGTACATTATTTTTTTGTTGTGAGAGCTTGTTTCAGATCATTTATCAATTGTTCACTTGCAAAATCGAATACGTGTTTAGCATTGCCAAATGCTTCTTGTGAATGTATACCTCGAATTCGAGATGTTTGCAAACCATTAACACGGGGTGGCATTGGGCAGACCATTGTATACTGTTAACTGGATCTGTTTATGATCAAATAGCATGAAGTGTATCAGGTTGTTTCGATTAGCATGTGTTATTAATGAAACCATCCATATCCTCAGGTCAATATCGCATCATTGTTATCTACATACCTGCCTACAGTCAGAGACCGTCTTATCGTCAGAGGCATTATAATAGGCATTATCATCATCATCATCACCATCATCATCATCATCATCATCATCATCCATCATCATCTTTTCCTTCTTCATTATCATCGTCGTCATCGTCATAATCGTTGTCCTCGTTGTCGACGTCCTAATAAGCACTGTCCTCATTGCCAGACCCTCACATTTTCGTCGTCCACATTATTGTCTCCTACATAGTCGTCATCCTGATTCTATCCGTCTTCATTATTACTGTCCACATAGCGTGAACCTCATGAATGCAGCTGTTGTCCGTCTATGGTTGGTTCAACCCATTTATTTCAGCCTCGTTTAATGAATTCGGCCTACGGAGAAATGCCCATCCTTTGACTATCACGTTCGGAAGCACCGGCTTCGCCACTCTCTATATGGCCACTTCAAAACTGATTGCGATCCTTTTGTGGCTGTGCTGAAATAATGAAGAGGATTGCACGATTAACTGATTTTTAATCTCTTTCCTTCCGCTGCGACAAAGCTGTGAAGAATGGCAGTTGATTGGTATTGTTATCTTGCTTTATCACTGTGCACGAGAATATTATGATTTTGAGTTTGAATCTAGAGTGGACTGACTAATATAGCAATGAGATTAGGTGTTACTAACACCGAGTGTGTGGCTTTTGTTATATAGTGAAATGTATGGAAATGTCTGACAATATAGTCGTATCGTTTTTCTCCCTATGGTGCAATCTTTTCGATATATCTTCAATCTTCTGTGTTATTTTGGAATGTGACAGATATTTTACCTGCATAAAAACAAACTCTCCCATTATTCTGGGACTCAAATATGATTGCTATTATTTTTTTAATACAACTTTCCTAAGTAACCCCAAACAAGCACGACGCATCAAAATCACAACAGCACGGTCATATGGATTCTACCCCAACTTTTGCAAATCACCACGTGTCACATAGAGGCGCCCTTTGAACGCTTCCAAAAAAAGTATAAAATAAATCAAATTGTGGCACGTCTTCATTGCACCATATCTTGATATAAAGACGAGTATTGTTGCTTCATCTGCCTTTTCCCCGAGCAACGTTTGAGAGGCATTCGCTTAAAAACACAAGCCATGATGTGCAACACTGTTCTTGCTTGAGGCTCCACATATATTTCTATTAATGACCAACGCGTGCTCGATAATATCTTCAATCATTAACATTGATGCATGAAGTCACATTTGATTGTCAATAACATTAAGTATGCTTTATTTGAAAATTATCGCAGTAATCATTTTCCAATAATCTGTATGAAATACATATCTGGCCAGAAGCGCCGAAATCATCGGCTACTGTTCTCTTTGTCGCCACCGTAATTGTCACTTTTCACTCTATGGTAATCCTCATTGTCACTGTTTTCATTGTCGTAATCCCCATTGGCAGTTCCCTCATTTTCGCAATCCTCATTGACACTGTCCTCATTGCCGTGATCCTCAATGTTACTGCCATCATTGTCGTAATCCCAATGTCACCATCCTACTTGCGTAACGCTCCTTGTCAGCGTCCTTACTTTCCACTTCCTCATAGCCACCATCCTCACTGCCACTTAGTTGTAGATAATTTTCAAACAGATTTATCAATGCTGACAAATATGACATATAACCACAGCTAAATACATTGACTCTCCAATATTTGGTGTAGCGATTGCAAACCATCGGGAACTACCATGGGTGATTCATCCTTTATTTGGCTGTAAAGAATATTTAAGAGTAAAGTTCATCATCATATCCTAAGCAACAATTTGATATGTGATAACGCAAACCTTTGTGTAATTGTGTTACCCTTGTTGTTTCTTTCTCACATAAGCCACGTATTTTTTTAATACTGCCATTTACTTTCTAATGCATCCATTCATCTGGTTTGGCTGTGAACCTAGCTTCCACTACCACCCGATACCTCTGGACCTGTCCGATGGACCTTTCTATCAGTCGATGTTTATCAGATTACCTAAAATGACCTCATTTTATCAGCCTGCTAAATGTATATCATCGCGTCCATTGCTCTTTGTATTGACAGAAATCATTCCATGTATGAGTCATTGGTTGATCTCAAGCTCATCATTAGTAAGTTACTTATATGCTACTTGGTCATCACGTCGGATGATATCCTAATGGAATTCATTACCTAAACGCGCCGCCTGATCCCCAGCACGCAATCATCGAATGTTATCATGTAACTAATTTTGTGTCATTGGCCCGTTACGTCTTTTTTCATAGCAACACCAGCAGAGGCAGGCGAATCATAACTCTAACACTAGTTTTTCGTTGGAGATAATTAAACGGGTCCAGGCGATATTACCAACAGACCAATGACGATGAAGCTGATAACATTATCCCAATATTCAGATAGGAATCAAATCAAATCAAATGCTAACTGCTCAAGACAAATTAATAAATTATCACATGGTGGTATCATGTAAAACGCGGAAGATATATGGTAATCATTTCCTTGGAGCAATATTTAGCATAATTGTTCACGCGGAATAGATATTTCACATTCGCGGATGCTACCATCATCTAAGGCGCTATGTACTTCCAGTGCCAGCTACGGGAATAACATCCTTCTGACAGTCGGGCACAAACATACCACCACTATATCTAACTATCAGTCTGACCTCAAGCAGTTTGTTTACGGATTCGTAGCCAGGATATACTGGATATATATTATATCCAATGGTATATGATATATTGTAGCAGGGTTTTGCCCGTGTATCTATGCTGCTGTTATCTTGTACACTGCAGTATACGATTGATTGTTGTGTCAGCTTGTTGCAGAGAATATTACCCTCGTTGGTCGCGTCCCGATATATTTACTTAGGCGATAGACTAGGTGTTTTGCATTGACATCTTGTAACAGCTTAGCCGTGTACACTTCGTTGTCGAGCTGTGTGTAGATCGTAAACGGGGCGGTGTGACAAGAGCGTTGTAATGGGCCGATCATCATATGCCGATTATAGAGCCTGCATATATTAACATAATCAAATAGCATGCGTAAATCATAAGTCAATCGGGCTGTGTTCATTGATATGCGACATGGAAGCTGGTCATTTGCAGAAGCGCTTGGTCGATAAGGCATCAACGTTATGTACACCATTGTCTTGGTCCTTACAATGAACGGCATATGAATATCAACAGAATATATGTTATCTCTCTGCAGCATTCCAATCTTACCGTCGTGACCCAAATAATGAATATCATCATCATCATCATCATCATCATCATCATCATCATCATCATCATCATCAACAATATCATCATTGTCATTATCATCCTCGTTATTATCGTCCTCATTAGTGTCATCACTATAATCGTCGTCCTCGTCGTCATCGCCAATATTGTCGACATCTTCGTGGTCACCATATTCATTGTCATCATCCTAATAATTCCTCGCACCTGTGTCTATTGGAACGAAGCAATAAACCCGATATGGCAAGTTTCACACTCTATGTAGCAACATAAGTGCGTTTATGTGTCACTTCAACACGAGTAAAGCCAGCTACGACCATAATCGGCGAGGCCAGTGCTTCATTTATTACCCGTTACAGCGCCACAACGTCTCTCCTGGCAAATCGGTTGATTAAACACGTCACACACTGGCATAGAGGCTAGTTTATGAGCGATGCTAATTGTAGGGCGGGCAGCTTCCAGGGATAGGTCATCCTCATTGTCATCGTCCTAGCTGGCATCGCCATTAATGGCATCGTCCTCATTGTCTTCGTCCTCATTGTCATCGTCCTCATTGTCATCGTCCTAGTTGGCATCGCCATTAATGGCATCGTCCTCATTGTCTTCGTCCTCATTGTCATCGTCCTCATTGTCATCGTCCTTATTGTCATCGCCATTAATGGCATCGTCCTCATTGTCTTCCACTGTCCGTCCTAATTGCCACCATCCTTACTGCCGCTGTGTTAATTCCCGCCATCCTCACTTTCCTCAGCCTCATAGTATCTATCCTCACTTACATATAGAGATGATAATATTCGAACAGATGGACTGGTACTGATAAATGTGCCATATAAGCACAACTAAATGTATATTCGCCTATTCAATACTTGCAATGCATGGAATTTGCGCAATCACTTCTATGTGTGATGAATCGTTTGCTTCAGTTCAATAATACCATATTTTCGCATTTCCTATGGAACATTTTAAAATATAGATACGCATAAACGGATTGTGTAATAGTTAATGCCTGTTTTCACTTTAGCCGCATAATATTTTAATGCAACCTTTTATTTTGTATTGCGTTCATTCCTCTGGTTTGCCATTATACCAAAACCCGATAGTTTGTATTTGATAGCTTAGAACCTATCTAAGGTCATATCATACACTCTCTATCAGTCGATGTTTACCAGATTATCTACAATGACCTCCTCCTGTCTGCCGACTCAATGCATGGCAACTCGTTCATTGCTCCTTTTATTGACAATAAATCTGTCCATAATATGATGTAAACAGGCAGATACATGTTTTTGGGAAATATTCCAAGCGGGAGTCACTTGCTCATCCTCGGCTCATCATTACGCAGTCACATGTCTCTTAGGTCATCAGGCGGAATGCTGTCCTAATGTAGCTCATCGCCTAAACACACCATCCATTCCCTATCATGCAATCATCGGATGTAATCAATTGATGCAATTGGCTCGTAACGTATTTTTCATAGATACAACACGAGCAGAGGCTGACGAATCATAACTAGCAGTAGTTTTCCATTGCGGAAAATTGGACCAGTCCAGGTGATGTTATTAACAGACCAATTACTATGAAGCTGATAACAGTATCTCAATATTCAGATAGGAATCAATTCAAAAGCTTTTTTGATTAGATAGGAATCCAATGATTTCAATGTAGTTATCAGCATCAACAATGGCATTATGCTTTGCGCACATCAAGGAGTAGCAACATCGATGTCGTCAACGGAATAAAGTAAGACAAATCAAAAATGTACACTGTTATCACTTTCTTGGAGATAAATTTGGTGTAATTGTTCGCGGGGAACATCATTTCAAAGCGAGGGTTAGTTTGATTAAATGGTTGTTATCAGGAAACTATGATCTGGCTTACACATCTAAAGGGTGTGATGTATTTAAAGATAATCATGTGCACAAAAACCATTTGCTAGACGCACACGATGCATTGAAGTCACGCCAGGCTCCAAATAAGCACTGTAATTACAGCAGGTTCGATTTTATTCACATATTCGACATCTGGAAAACATTGACCGTGCAATGGACGCGCGAGCAAAGGAACATCCATAAAATCAGGGAACGACCATCTGATTAACCTGGGATAACATCATGAAATAAGGGAACGACCATCTGCTTATCCTGTGGTAACATCATGAAATCAGGAAACGACCAACTGCTTATCCTGGGGTTACATCCTGTAATCATGGAACGACCATCTGCTTATCCTAGGGAAACATCTATACAATCAGACAAATGTCATCTGCTTATCCTGGGGTAGCATCCATCCAATCGGGCAAATACCATCTGCTTATTCTGGGGTAAAGATATTGGCTTTTCATACAAGTGTTAATAATTGCTACTTCATATTTCAACCGCAAACCACGACGGACATAAATGCTACCATCACCACAGGCGCTGGCGGATCACGTCCTGTACCAGACAAAAGCTTTACACAGCACACATATCAGCAAAGCGCTGAGTAATGCTTACCTGTGAGTCACATAAGTCCACAGGAAGTGCACGAGAATCGGCGAGGTGCCATGAGCAGTTATGGATCTAAAATGGCATGCAGTTTGTACCTATTTCACAGACAGATTGAGTCGCAGATAATTTACAGGTAACGTAGTATTCAACAGTATGTAAGCCTGGAGCATGGTGAATCGTTGCTATCAATCCTGCTGTAGACATAAATACCACAGTACACGATTGTTTGTTGTGTCAGCCTATTGCAGAAAATAGAGCTCTCGCCCCACGCGTCCTAACCTGTTCACTTACGCTGTCAATTACGTGCTTAGAATTGAAAACTGGTTCTTGTGAAAGCCTAGATTTGTCTATCTCGCTGTCGAGTTGTTTGCCGACCATTAACTTGGAGCGCCTGGCGCGTTGTGCTGGGCAGACAATTGCATGCCGTTGCATATATTAGCATAATCGAATAGCATGCGTTATGCATGAGGGTATCGAGTGGTTTGGATTAACATGCGATGTCAAAGGTTAGGGTATGATCAGGTCGATATAGCATCTTCGTTATCGGCACCATCATCATCATACTCATCATCACATATATGGTCATTAAAGTCATCATTGTAAGTATAATGTTCATTATAATTGCCATAATCAGTCATCCTCGATGTTACGTGTTCATGGCATCTTTTTCTTTATCACCGTTCTCAATGTTGGCGTCCTCATTGTCGTCTTATTGGCCTCCTCATTTTCGCCTTCCAAACTTTGACCTCACATTCGTTGTCCTCATTTCAATTATCTGCATTGTGGCAGCCCTAATTGTCGCCATCTTCATTGTCATCATTTTTCACCATTTGTTACTCTGTTCTCACCTTGACTAGATTGGCTTGTCATCATAAACGGAACGAAGAGTAATTCACAACAGCTGTTTGATCTGCGACCCCTCTTCGTTTTCAGAGCTCAATTATCATTAATGCCAGTTTGCTTTTGTGGCGAATCTTTTTTTGACAGAAGCAAGTTTAACCAAATGAATTTAATTGATAGTAAGCACTTAGAAGGCAGACGAATTGTCACCCATACATGTCCTGTTCGATTGATAACTCATTAAAACCATCCAGTATTGCTAGATAACATGGGCCACGGCGACCTCGAGCAACTACAGATAACCCGTCAATTTCTGAGCCTCTCTATTCAGAATATCAACCAAAGCTGTGCTTTTCAACGATGTCGGCCTAGACTTATCCCCATATGTCTTAAACAGTATGCAGCTATCGCTCCTTTTATCAGTTAAATGTTGATAACAATCAATAATTACTATCGCGTTGAAACAGCTGGGACAAAAAATCACGCAAACTTTTCAATTCGCTTTGTGCAACAGCACGCATGTGCGATTATACTGTCGCAAAATGTTGTGAGGATATACTATCCACTGTGCAACTGGCTAATTATATTTCTCTAAATGACAATGTTTTACAAGACATCAGATTTATGGATACATAAGATTAGACAATCACAATACCATTTCCTCTCAGATTACTCACAATGCAGACGAAATCACGGCTGGATAATTGATATCTAATTGGATGGATTGTGCAATATCGTAGGCCAGCAATATCCCCAGGGGAACTAGGTTATCTAAAAGCAACCAGCACTTTTCATGAATGCCCATAAGATGCAATGACTAGGGTTGAAGCTTATCTCCCGTTAGGTGAGAGAAGTTTTGAATTCCATTGGCGCTTTAATGGCTTCCATTAATCCAATTTGATTAACCAACAGTAACAATTCTTTTGACAAGTCGATGTAATAGAAATTAAGCCAATCATTTAAATCTTTATATCTCCTTTTGTTCTTCCCATATTTGTAAACGTATTTATATCGCCCATGGCATATTTGATCTCTCTGTTACTGCCACTGTTCATTGCATGTCATGCTTAGCACCTCTAATAAAGCCGCGTAGAGGCAAAACAATCTGTACTAAATCCTGCCCCCATAAAATGACTCCATCGTGAATTCAATTAATCAGCATGACTCATCGTTTTGGAGAAATGGCACGTGCATGAATTGCTGCGTGAGGAGTTTCGAGTTGTCTACTGTTGCAGAATATATATATATATATATATATATATATATATATATATATATATATATATATATATATATATATATATATATATATACATATATATATATATATATATATATATACATATATATATATATATATATATATATACATATATATTTATATATATATATATATATATGTACATATATATATATATGTATATATCTATATGTATATATATATATATATATTTATATATATATATATATATATATATATATATATATATATATATATATATATATATATATATATATATGTATATATATATATATATATATATATATATATATATATATGTGTATATGTATATATATATATATATATATATATATATATATATATATATATATATATATATATATATTATATATATATATATATATAAAAATTATATATATATGTGTATCTATATATATATATATGTATGTCTGTGTGTATATGTGTGTGTGTGTGTGTGTATGTGTGTGTGTGTGTGTGTGTGTGTGTGTGTGTGTGTGTGTGTGTTTACAAGGGGTTAATGATCGAGTTTACTAGGTTGCAAAACCATTAATGTACACCTTGTATGCTGAACAGATTGTTTTGTGGAGGATGACGGGACCTGGTGTCTATCACACGCACGCACGGGTGCGAATTAACACTTGCAGTCGAAATAAAGGAACAGAGGAATATTTATATGCCCGATAAAACTTTTGCGTTCCATGCGTCGCTTAGTCATATGAAATGATCGCTCCCATTCCTCGCAACATTTAGCACTGCTAACTTATACGAGTGACTAGAATATCCACTCAACAGGAACAATTACCGGGGCGCATCCTCGCTGCCACAGTGACTCACTACAGACATAATCACATTAGTAATTTAAGTGACGGCTATCAATTGCTGTTTTGCTTCACCTTCAACATCAAGGCGCTATTACGACGGTGATGGATGAGGGAAATTGTGATGCATAGACAATCTCCTTAATAGAGGTAATATGTGTGGAAATTCTATGATGTTTGTGGACATGCGTACTTTGGGCGCGCGGTATCCCTCTCCCTTTCCCGTTTTCTTGCAGCAGCACCTGACCACATTGTATATAGACAGTAAATACGTTTAATCTCATTTCCCCAGGCATTGTTATAATATATAAAAACCAATCAACAAGCAGATTCTATTGGATTCCTCATGACCTGGCTGACGTCATGCCATACACTCTATCGATTTGGCCTGATGAGTTACAGTTTGCTGATCCTATTTGTCTGCCAACTCCTTCTTTGCCTCTTTTTATCAACAAAAATACGATACGTGCAGGCATATTTGTATTTGGAATCATTCATCGAGTCCAGATGATGTTACAAACAGACCCATTATGATGAAGCTGATTACTGCACGTCAGTATTCAAATAAGGAAAGGAAAGCCGACTATAACGGAGAATCTGCTGATGCGTAGGAAATACAGGTCTACCCACATAACTCGCGTCGCGATAACTCACGAATCTGCATAATTCGCGTCCAGGTCTTGGACACGCTTTTTTAGCCCAAATAGAGAGTAATTGAATAGAGCGCTTTCACAACTAGCTTCTTTGGGCGATGTTTTGACGCCACGGGAATAAGGTGATAATAAGGTGAGAAAAACGTTTGGCGCTGGAGGCGAATATAAACCTGCCCACAACTAAATGAAATCAGCTGGAATTTTGCATTTACCATCGAGCATCATCTCTAAAAAAATCAATATAATAGAAATCATTTTGCATTTCCTTTCCGTATAGCATTCCTACTGACAGGTTTAACCCGCAAAAAAGGCGGATGACGCGCCAAAATAGTTTTCCCTCTTCGCTAGGGACCCTACTTTCGACATGCATTCGCTAACTCGCGCTTTCAATTATCCCGCGGCTCTTATGTATGAATCTGGATTGGCGCGTGTTATCGGTGTAGCGCTGTATTTCCCATACAAGTATTGATAATTGTGACTTAACTTCGAGCCACCAAGCGACGAGCACAACATCATCGATATTTGCGCCTAGAAAACATATGCGCTTAAGAAGCAAGTGGGTTAAATAGCCATCCAAACTAAATTATGCATTGGCATATTTTACCCTACATGCACAAATATTGTGTTCGCTTTTTAATCGCATTGAATTAATCCTACTGTTATAATGCTGGTGCAAGCAAACTGCGATAGTATACAACGTAAGATGATATAATATTTCCATGGTTATGGGAGAATTATGGATCCTTATATATTCGACAATTCGAGATAGAATGATGACCGTTTATGCACACACACATACACACACACACACACATATATATATATATATATATATATATATATATATATATATATATATATATATATATATATATATATATATATATATATATATATATATATACACATGGTTATATATATATTATATATATATATATATATATATATGTATATATATACACATGGTTATATATATATATATATATATATATATATATATTTATATATATATATAGTAAATATATATATATATATATATATGTTTCTATATCTGTCTATCTTTCTATATATATATCTTATATCTCTATGTAGATATATATATCTCTATATAGATATCTATATATATATATATATATCTCTATCTATATATATATCTATATATATATATATATCTCTATATATATCTATCTCTATATATATATATATATATTCTGAGATCAGTGATGCTTATTGCAACACAACTGTCCGCCTAGGGTAGGCTGCTACTCCCTTAACTTGGTAAAAAAAGTAATGTGCTGTATTGAGATGTTCTCTTGTAGAAGTAGTTGTACAAATATCCCAACCATCATTGTTTCATTCAGTGTCACTATATAAGAATATATACTAAAAGTATGAACTGTTATAAGTCGTTGTTATGTGGCCAAGGTCGAACAGCCAGCTTTATTCAATATAAGAAATAGAAAGTGCATACAGAGGTTCCTCCTTGAGAACGTTGTACACATGTGAACCCACGTATTACAATCGGGGGGGGGGATGCCTACTAAACAGCTCGCGTAACTAAATACAAATCAAGTGTTAATAAGGTGCTTACTCTAATCTCAAAGCGAAGCCTACATACCTGCCTTCGGTGTCTCTAGAAGCGCAGTTAACGAGTTGCTTTTTGAAGAGAGAAACCACAAACCCCTCAGTACAACTGTTCCTCTATTAAATTCATTATGCCGACGCCAGGTTACGAAAACCCAAATGCTAAGATGAAAGTTCATCGTGATCTCACTTAACCACCTGTTCAGAGCTATAGGCGTTGAAACATTCATTCAATTATCCATGTGACCTTGACCTGTAACGCTGGCTTATTGTTGTGCAATTTACTCAAACAAAATGATGCAGTGAGAAATACGACCTTGGGAGGTGTTGTGGCGAATATATTTTGACTGTGGACAGTGCTTCACCAAAGTGTCGACAATCAACTCTATTAAAAGTGACGATGCTCCTAACGTAGTCAGTATTTACTTAGGATTTGATTCATATAGCCATCGAACGCATTAGGGAGGCGTTTACCTAAGTGATGCCCATTTACCAAACACAGTGTCGATCTCCTTCACATGACATGCTGAGATCAAGTATAATGAATTGCAGTGGCATATTACTTTGTATCTTGTTGATTATTCGTCATTGGTTGACCTTGAAACTATGACTTCATTCCTTCTGAAGATTGGAAACTAAGCATAAGAGTACATCCGCAAATCCACCATGGTCACACTGCAAATGGCCAGAAAATGACAGCAACCTCGGACCGCGGAAAAGATTAACATCCCCGAGTTTCCTAATACTTCCAATTTTAAGACACCTTCAATCATAATCTTCCATAACAGCCGCGGCATATTTGATTTCCGGTTTTATATAACATATATAATAAGACCATCAAAAATACCATTTCCGCTCTGATCACTCACATTGCAGACGTATGTATTCATAGAAGTAACAGCGGTGAAACTGATAACTTTTTTGATGGATTATGCAGTATCGTAGGCCATAAATACCCCCATGGTAACTAGGTTTTCTATTAGCAACCAGCGCTCTTCTACCGCTGAGTGCGGCGAATATTTAGATTTTATAGGTGCTGTAATAGCTTCCTCCAATATGTTGAACCTACTGTCATAATTCCTTTATCTCTCTTTGTTCATCCCATATTTGTAAACGTATTGCTTGCTTTATAACCGCTTATTACGCTCTACCATACTTAAGTAATATGTTTCCTACTCTTACCACTTAGCTTGTAGCAGTCTCAGTCAACACCAATCCCATGTTATATCGCCCATGGCATATTCGATCTCTCGGTTACTGCCACCGTTCATAGCATGTCGTGCTTAGCACCTCCGACAGCTCCTCGGAGAGACCAATTAATCTGTATCAAACCAGGCCCCTAAAACACTGCCCCGTCGTTAATTCAATGCAAAAGCATGATTCATCTTAAAGGTGACACGTGCAAGGATCACCGTGTTGGCGGTGTGGAGTGGTGTAATGTTATAGACTATAATCAGTCGCCAATGGTGCTAACTACAATGTTTCCCGACTGCAAAACAAACAAAGATCTGAATAACTGTATTTTGTTTCCAGTTATATGCTTTTTAATCCCTGCACAATCATGTATAACATAACCCAGTTTAGGCCTGTCTGTAACAAGATAGAGCTTCCCTTGCTTGATATTGTGACCGTGCTATTATATCGACCCTATGTTGCCAATGCGTTGTGACTTGCATAATGTTAAGACTACAGTTCGAAATATGTTCAACCGAATGGTATCACTTGGATACTTGCACACATTGACAATAAAGATGATTAACTACTCTGACTTTGATATATTCCATGTATTACTGAGACCTGTATATAAAGGAGTTTCAATAGAAAGATCACATTAATATATTTTTACTCCATTCGAAATTTTCTGTGAGAATGCGTAACATATTTGTCATGATGTAACACTACTGGACCTAGTGGTTATATTCATGCTGAGCAATCCATTATGCAATATATGTCTCCGTGCCAAGATCGCCTCTAGAAACGGACAACATCATTGTGAATCCAATCCGATGATGGCACTGATGAGTACGTAAAAATGGGATTAATGCACGCTGAAGGATTTGGTTCTTAATCTTGGTTATGTATTAAAACGTTAATATTCGGAAAGATATTTTTATTAAAAAAACTTTTCGCTGTTATCACTGGTAAGTGATTGCATGTTTTTCCTCATTACTGGTTCTGTGATTACACAGCGTCCATGATGAGAACAATATACATATTCGACATTAAACTCATGTTAGGATGACGCAGATGGGAAATACAATAGATCTCAAATTGTCTTTATTATTGTGCGGTAATCCGTTATCCTATAGCTACGCATAATATCCTTTTCCCTGGATCTCATTCTTAAAGTCAGCTTAGTCGACAATCCTCGTTTTCATCGGATTATGATCTAGGGTGTTGATGGTACAATTCATTATGGCAGTTGTATTTTCTGTTCTTGCTGTCAGATGTTTTAATAAGAATTATATGTAATATGTTGTAGGCATCAGGCCAATGTGAAATCGATATGATTATTGAAAATGGATGATATGCTCGATTTATAAATGCTGTCCTGTGTAAAACTTTCAATCCAAACGGCTGTGTAGGAGAAATATCGATCGTAAGTGTTTGCCTGCTGTAAAACTCTGTGGCAGTTCTGGTGGCAAGTATGAAATATTAGCATTCTGATAAGAAATCTCTTTCTAATCAACTTATAATTTGTCACATCTAACGATGACAATTCTTCCGAATGACAAATCAATCTGGACCAAACCCCTCCCCTATCAAATCTGCCCATCGCCAACATCACTAACCAGCTGTGAAATAGTATGCCAAATATAATCTGACGGATTCGTGCAGCATGCACCGCATGAACTTCCAGAACTGCCGCTTTCCATGCGCCGCTCAGTCCATTGACAATTATCATTTATCACGTGCCATATCGCCATTTAGAGATCTGATCTCCCTGTAACCGTTCCCATTCGTCACAACATTGAGCGCTTGTAATTCTGCCGCGTAGAATGAATATCCCACCCAACGAATAAAAAATCAAATCGCTTCCCCACCAAGCTATCGTGACTCCGAAATACTGCTGTTTTACGTCACTTACAACAACGAGTTATTATAGCGACTGCGATGGATGAGGGAAATTGTGACGCTTGGACAGCCCCCGTAATAGGTTAATAAAGGTGGATGTTTGTGGACTGGGACATGCAAACAACGTACGCGCCATTTCCCTTCCCCCATTCCGTTTGCTAAAAGCAATACATAATCACACTGTGTATAGACAATGATTACCTTTGATCTCTTTTGTCCAAATAGATGAAAACCACTCAGCACAAAACCTGAGGAATTTATGATGAAACTCTGTTATACCTTAGACGCAAATACAGCCCCTTAGTTTTTACTCTGTTTGATTCCTCATAACCTGTCTGATGTCATTAAAAAAACGCAGTCCAATCTACCAGATGAGTTACAATGACATAATCCTATATTCCTGCCAACTCATTCGTTGTTCTATTGTATAGACAGATATATATTCATTTACACATTTTGCGCGAGTTATTCAGTGGTGCTGAGCTCCTCGTTGCTCAGTCACTTTTTGTTAGTAATCAAATGCAATGGCATCCTGACAGAACTCATTTACTAATATCTCGCCTGGTCCCAAGCGCGCTGTAATTGGATG
>CM067358.1:48067669-48095169 GCA_034190875.2 Urechis unicinctus | reverse complement strand
AGTTACGAGAGGAATAAAGCTAGCCCAAGTTTTCATGGGGGATAATAGGGCAAATACAGGAGATACAAATACAAACCCGCTCATTATGGTGATATGTAATGGTAATATTAGTGTTTAACGTCACCTTTAACAACGAGATGATATTGCAACAGTGATATATGGGGATGATTGTGATGCTTGGACAGCTCCCCTTAAGTGCCAGCGCCCACTTGGCACAAACCCGTTCATCAGGCCGGACAGCGAAACCCACGCCACAAGGACGAAGGTCCAGCACGGTACTATTGAGCAACCGGGTCGGGTGGACCCCCTTTCAGCGATGGGACCGTCTTTTAACGTGATCATCCGAGCCACGGGTTTTTCACACCTTGGTATCGAACCCACAGCCTGTGCTCATTATGATGAAGTCTTTCATTGTGCAAATAGCATTGGCCCCTATGAAATCTGCCACCAGCTGATTGCTGCCCTGATGATTCAGCTGGGGCAATCATTTGATCACACTCCTAAAGGAAATGTCAGACCTTGTCATTGTTCTGAAATGCTCCCAAAATACATGATGAAGGGACATCATGACGTCATCATTAGTAGTTCATTAAAGCTTTAGCGGAAAATTTAATGTACGGTGATAAACATCTGTACGCTTCGTCCTAGGGAAGTTCATATATACGCATGCTCATTAAAGGAATGTTGAACAATGTGATTAATGCCACCGCGAAATGCATTTTCCCTACTTCAATGCAGGAACTATATGCAAGTCAAGTACTAGTTTTCTTTAAGGATAATTGGTGTGTTGTTGCAACATAGATCCATTATGATGAAGGGGCCAGCTATCAAATAGGAATTTAGCGCACATATAAAAATCAGTCGCCAGCCGTCTTAGCTCAAAGCCTAGATAAGCGAGAACCCTGGAGTAAAACAACCACTGATGCTACCATCACCTTAGGCGCTCAGTAGTATCAGCGCCAGACTTGGGTTAAAAACAATTTGCTCATCAAGCGCTGACAATGCTCTACATTATGCAACTATCACCGTAACGCTGAGTAATACAAACCTGTCAATCACCGCATATGTGCCTTCAGCTGTCGGGAATGAAAATAAACGCAGTGGTATGACCTCCAGCACCATGTAAGCGGATTCGTTGCACTATTTATGGGAATTGTTATATTCAATAACATATTATCTGGACGTTTTGTTATGCATTGGAATCAATGTTGCAGTTGTGATTCAGTACATTATTGTTTGTTGTGAGAGCTTGTTTCAGATAATGTATCAATTGTTCGCTTGCAAGATCGAATACGTGTCTAGCACTGCCAAATGCTTCTTGTGAATGTAAACCTCGAATTCGAGCTGTTTGTAAACCATTAACACGGTGTGGCATTGGGCAGACCATTGTCAGATTGAATACTGAAATAGCATGGAGAGTATCGGGTTGTTTCGATTAGCATGTGTTATTAATGAAACCATCCATACCCTCAGGTCCATATCGCATCATTGTTATCCACATACCTTATCGTCAGAGGCATTATAATAGGCATCATCATCATCATCATCATCATCAACAACATCATCTTTTCCTTCTTCATTATCATCGTCGTCGTCGTCATATTCAGAGTCGTCTTCGTCGTCATCATCACCATTGATATCATCATTGCCTTCGTCCTTAATGTCGCCATCAGCATGGGAATTGCTCTCACTGTGGCTGTCCTATTTTCGTTACCTTCATTTAAGTTGTCGCCATCATCGTTATCCTCATTGTCTTTCGTCCTCATCGTCGGCACCCGATGTTATCATCCTCATCGCCGCCGTACATATTGTCTTTCATCATCATTGGCCACCATCATTATCATCGTCTTCAATTACGTTCGTAGTCGTCTTTTTTCCCTATTTTCGTCATCCTCCTTGTAGCCATCCTCATTGTCACAATCCCCATTGTCACCGTTGCAATCGTCATATTCGTTGTCCTTGTTGTCGACGTCCTGATTAGCGCTGTCCTCATTGCCACTACCCTCACAATATTGCTGTCCACATAGCGTGAACCTCACGAATGCAGCTGTTGTACATCTTTGGTTAGTTCAGCCCATTTATTTCAGCCTCGTTAAGTGGATTCGGCCTACGGAGAAATTCCCATCCTTTGACTATCACGTTCAGAAGCACTGGCTTCGCAACTCTCTATATGGTCACTTCAAAACAGATAGCGATCCTTTTGTGGCTGTGCTGAAATAATGAAGAGGATTGCACGATGAACTGATTTTTAATCACTTTCCTTCCACTGCGACAAAGCTGTGAAGAATGGCAGTTGCTAAGTATTGCCATCTTGATCTATCACTATTCACGAGAATATTATGATTTGGAGTTTGATTCGTGAGAGGACTGGCTTATATAGCAATGAGATTAGGTGCTATTAACGGCGAGTGTATGGTTTATTTATATGGTGAAATGTCGTTTTTCTCCCTATGGTGCAATCTTATCTATATGCCTGTAATCTTATGCGCTATTTTGGAATGTGGCAGGTATTTTATCTGCATACAAGAAAACTCTCCCATTATTCTGAGGTTCAAATATGATTGGTATTATTTTTTTAATACAATTTTTCTAGGTAACCTCAAACAACGCATGACGGGTCAAAATCACAAATCACCACGTGTCACATAGAGGCGCCCTTTGAACGCTTCCAAAAGTAGCATAAAATAAATCGAAATGTGGCACGTCTTTATTGCACCGCATCGTGATATAAAGACGAGTATTGTTGATTCATCTTATGCCTTTTCTCCGAGCAACGTTTGAGAGGCATTCGCGTAAAAACACAAGCCATGATGTGCAACAGATGCTGACAAATATGACATATAAGATCACACTGCATTAAATGCCACATTGCCACCCCTCTTGCGTATACGCTCCTTGGTGTAGCGATTGCAAGCCATCGGGAACAGATACCATGGGTGATTAATCCTTTACGATTGGCTATAAATGATTAATGCTTAAGAGTGCAGTTCATCATCATATCCTAAGCAACATTTTGATATGTGATAACGCAAACCTTTGTGCAATTGTTTAACCCTTGATGTTTCTTTTTCACTTTAGCCACGTATTGTTTTAATACTGCCATTTAATTTCTGATGCATCCATTCATCTGGTTTGGCTATGAACCTAGCTTCCACTACAACCCGATACCTCTAGACCTGTCCGATGGACCTCTCTATCAGTCGACGTGTATCAGATTACCTAAAATGACCTCATTTTATCTGCCTGCTAAATGTATATCATCGCGTCCATTGCTCTTTGTATTGACAGAAATAATTCCATGTATGAGAAATTGTTTGATCTCAAGCTCATCATTAGTCAGTTACTTATATGCTACTTGGTCATCACGTCGGATGATATCCTAATGGAATTCATTACCTATACACACCGCTTGTTCCCCAGCACGCAATCATCGGATGTTATCATGTAACTAATTTTGTGTCATTGGCCCGTTACGTCTTTTTTCATGGCAACACGATCAGAGGCAGGCGAATCATAACTCTAACACTAGTTTTTCGTTGGAGATAATTAAACGGGTCCAGGCGATAATACCAACAGACCAATGACGATGAATCTGATAACATAATCCCAATATTAAGATAGGAATCAAATCAAATCAAATGCTAACTGCTCAAGACTAATTAATAAATTATCATATGATGGTATCTTTTAAAGTTATCATGCTTGAAAACAACGAAATGTTGGTTTAATGCTCCTTGATTGACTCAAATGAACTCGATGAAGAAAAACGCGGAAGATATATGGTAATCATTTCCTTGGAGCAATATTTGGCATAATTGTTCACGCGGAATATATATTTTACTTCTGCGGATGCTACCATCACCTAAGGCGCTATGTACTTCCAGTGCCAGCTACGGGAATAGCATCCTTCAGACAGTCGGGCACTAACAAACCACCACTATATTTAACCATCAGTCTGACCTCAAACAGGTTGTTAACGGATTCGTAGCCAGGATATACTGGATATATATCATATCCAATAGCATATGATATATTGTAGCGTGGTTTTGCTCGTGTATCTATGCTGCTGTTATCTTGTACACCGCAGTATACGATTGATTTTTGTGTCAGCTTGTTGCAGAGAATATTACCCTCGTTGGTCGCGTCCCGATATATTTACTTACGCGATAGACTAGGCGCTTTGCATTGACATCTTGTGACAGCTTAGCCGTGTACACTTCGTTGTCGAGCTGCTTGTAGATCATAAACCCGGGGGCGGCGTGACAGGAGCGTTACAATGGGCCGATCATCATATGCCGATTATAAAACCTGCATATATTAACATAGTCAAATAGCATGCGTCAATCATAAGTCAATCGGGTTGTGTTCATTGATATACGACATGGAAGCTGGTCATTTACAGAAGCGCTTGGTCAATAAGGCATCACCGTTATGTACACCATTGTCTTGGTCCTTACAATGAACGGCATATGATTATCAACAGAATATATGTTATCTTCTGCAGTATTCCAATCTTACCGTCTTACCCTTATAATGAATATCATCACCATCATCATCATCATCATCATCATCATCATCATCATCATCATCATCATCATCAACAGCAACAATATCATCATTGTCATTATCATCCTCGTTATTATCGTCCTCATTAGTGTCATCGCTATAAACGTCGTCCTCGTCGTCATCGCCAATATTGTCGTCATCATCGTGGTCACCATATTCATTGTCATCATCCTAATAATACCTCGCACCTGTGTCTATTGGAACGAAGCAACAAACCCGATATGGCAAGTTTCACACACTATGTAACAACATAAGTGCGTTTACGTGTCACTTCAACACGAGTAAAGCCAGCTACGACCATAATCTGCGAGGCCAGTGCTTCATTTATCACCCGTTATCTACGTTTGTGGCCACTTGAGTGCAAGTCGACGATTTATGAAAGATGCTCGGATTGATTAGCTCGATGTTGTCCAGTTGTTGGATGTAGCATGTCTATCAGTGTGATAGGCACCGAGTGTTATGATCAGATCGACGAGATATCGGCAGTTGGTAGAGAGGAAAGATTATAGCAGCGTGGACCTCAAGTACCATAATCCGGGTTGATGTGGTGTCATCATTTTCTAATCGGATTTTCGCGATGATAGTAGCCCTGGAATCTTCGACGGGTCGATATTGTTGCTCGTGCACGTATGGCCATTCATCTGCTTACGGGAATGTGTCAGCGAGTTGAGTAGTTGCAAATGTCTCATATGATATTGCGTGTCTGTGATGAAGCAACCTGGTTGACGGCGTTGATTGGATACCCAGATACCTGTACAGGTGTGACAGAAACCTGGTGTGGCAGAGGTGAACGGTTATTAAGTAATCAGGTTTAGTTGTTCTTTTATGGGAGTTGACGCGCGTGGCATATCGACCATGGCAGCGAGCGGAAAAGCAGAAAATGGGTATCGACTCTCCGTGTCGAGGCTTTTCTTTTTGGCAGGTGAAGTACGAGCAACATAATCATCAAGTTGCCTGGTTTCCACATTTGGTGAAGTTAGCCTTGTACACAGCGCAGAGAACGGTGTGGTACCAGGGAGTCAATGTGTACCAGGGAGTCAATGTGAAAACAAAATACTGCATTTAAACAAAAGTTTTTTAAAAATATATAAATTTGCTTTTATTCTCTTGGATCACTTGTGGTTTAAAGCTAATTAAAGGAACACCACCTGTGTTATTACTTAGAGCTGTGGAGATGAGACTTTATTCCTTGCTATGCTCTATTTATTGTGTCGGACCCCTACCCCAGCTCCCCGAGGAACCTGCATCACAAGTGGTATCGGATACAAGCCCGCTGTAATATGTAGGGTTGTCTGTGTGGCAGGTGAGATAATAACCTTCAACAGCCCTGTTCACTTATCCCCATCACTCCAAGCTACTTCACCTGGACATCTTGATTGTCTCCTTGACCTTGACAATAGCTCCACAAACATACACAAGTGCGAACCTTGTTGAGCCTGCAGCAGCAGCAGCAGCAGTTTTCGATGCAGATTGTTAATCGACACGATGCCATTCGTGAATGGGTATTATCCGTGCTTTTAGTTTAAGGAAATATAACTTTACTGATGTGGGGGCTTTGTTCAATCCAGCCGCGTTCTACACTCAGTGACACCGCCACAACGTCTCTCTTGGCAAATCGGTTGATTAAACACGTCTCACACCGGCAACCACACGATGGGACGGAGTTGTACATAGAGACTAGTTTATGAGCGATGCTAATTGAAGGGCGGACAGCTTATAGGGATAGGTCGTCCTCATTGTCAGCGTGTTAGTTGGCATCGCCTTTAATGACATTGTCCTCATTGTCATCGTCCTCATTGTCATCGTCCTTATTGTCATCCCCCCAATTGTCATCGTCCTCATTGGCATCGTCCTTATTGTCATCGCCCTCATTGCCACTGTCCTAATTGCCACCATCCTAATTGCCGCTGTGTTAATTCCCGCCATCCTCACTTTCCTCAGCCTCATAGTATCTATCCTCACTTACATATAGAGATGATAATATTCGAACAGATGAACCGGTGCTGATAAATGTGCCATATAAGCACAACTAAATGTATATTCACCTATTCAATACTTGCAATGCATAGAATTTGCGCAATCACTTCTATGTGTGATGAATCGATTGCTTCAGTTCAATAATACCATATTTTCGCATTTCCTATGGAACATTTTAAAATATAGAAACGCATAAACGGATTGTGTAATAGTTAATGCCTGTTTTCACGTTAGCCGCATAATATTTTAATGCAACCTTTTATTTTGTATTGCGTTCATTCCTCTGGTTTGTCATTATACCAAAACCCGGTAGTTTGTATTTGATAGCTATCTAAGGTCATGTCATACACTCTCTATCAGTCGATGTTCACCAGATTATCTACAATGACCTCCTCCTGTCTGCCGACTCAATGCATGGCAACTCGTTCATTGCTCCTTTTATTGACAATAAATCTGTCCATAATATGATGTAAACAGGCAGATACATGTTTTTTGGAAATATTCCATGCGGGAGTCATTTGCTCATCCTCGGTTCATCATTACGCAGTCACATGTCTCATAGGTCATCAGGCGGAATTCTGTCCTAATGGAGCTCATCGCCTAAACACACCGTCCATTCCCTAGCATGCAATCATCGGATGTTATCAATTGATGCAATTGGCTCCTATACGTATTTTTTCACAGATACAACACGAGCAGAGGCGGACGAATCATAACTAGCAGTAGTTTTCGATGGTGGATATTTGGACCAGTCCAGGTGATGTTTCTAACAGACCAATTACAATGAAGGTCTGCGCACATCAATCAGTAACAACATCAATGTCGTCAACTGAATGAAGTATGACAAATCAGAATTGTACTTGGCAATCACTTTCTTTGAGATAAGTTTGGCGTAATTGTTCGGAACATAATTTCAAAGCGAGGGTTAGTTCGATTCAATGGTTGTTATCAGGAAACTATGATCTGGCTTACACATCCACACGATGTGATGTATTTACCGATAATCATGTGCACAAAAACCATTTGCTAGACGCACACGATGCATTGAAGTCACGCCAGGCTCCAAACATGCACTGTAATTACAGCAGGTTCGATTTTATTCACATATTCGACATTTGGGACACATTGACCATGCAATGGACGCACGTGCAATAGAACATCCAGGGAACGACCATCTGATTAACCTGGGGTAACATCATGAAATCAGGGAACGACCAACTGCTTATCCTGGGGTCAACATCCATACAATCAGGCAAATACCATCTGCTTATTCTGGGGCAACATCTATACAATCAGGCAAATACCATCTGCTTATTCTGGGGCAACATCTATACAATCAGAGAAAGACCATCTGCTTATTCTGGGGCAACATCTATACAATCAGAGAAAGACCATCTGCTTATCCTGGGGCAACATCCACACAATCAAGGAATGACCATCTGCTTATTCTGGGGCAACATCTATACAATCAGAGAAAGACCATCTGCTTATCCTGGGGCAACATCCACACAATCAAGGAACGACCATCTGCTTATCCTGGGGGAAAGATATTGGCTTTTCATACAAGTGTTAATAATTGCTACTTCATTCTTTAACCGTAAACCGCTACCATCACCACAGGCGCTGGCGGATCACGTCCAGTACCAGACAAAGGCTGACTAAGCTCTACACCGCACACATATCAGCAAAGCGCTGAGGAATGCGTACCCATGAGTCACATAAGTCCACAGGAAGTGCGCGAGAATTAGCAGTTAGGAATCTAAAAAGGCAGGTAATGTAATATTCAACAGTATGTAAGACTGGAGCATGGTGAATCGGTGCTATCAATCCTGCTGTTGACATAAATACCGCAGTACACGATTGTTTGTTGTGTCAGCCTGTTGCAGAAAATAGAGCACTCGCCCCACGCGTCCTGACCTGTTCACTTACGATGTCAATTACGTGCTTAGCATTGACAAATGGTTCTTGTGAAACCTTAGATGTGTCTATCTTGCTGTCGAGTTGTTTGCCGACCATTAACTTGCAGTGCCTGGCTCGTTGGGCAGACAATTGCATGCCGTTTACCGGAAATGCATATATTAGCATAATCGAATAGCATGCGTTATGCATGAGGGTATCGAGTGGTTTGGATTAACATGCGATGTCAAAGGTCAGTGTCCTATAAGGTCGATAAAGCATCATATTTTTCGCCACCATCTTCATCATACTCATCATCACATATATGATCATTAAAGTCATCATTGTCAGTATCACCCTCATTATAATTTCATAATAAGTCATCCTATTTGTTACGCGTTCATGTCATCTCCTTCGTTATCACCGTTCTCAATGTTGGCGTCCTTTTTGTCGTCTTATTGGCCTCCTCATTTCGCCTTCCAAATTTAGACCTCACATTTGTTGTCCTCATTTCAATTTTCTGCATGGTGGCAGCCCTCATTGTCACCATCTTCATTGTCATCGTCATAATTGCCAGTGTCCGTATTGTCGATGTCCTCATTATGTTATGTCCCAATTGTCATCATCCTCATTTTGTCTTTCCCATTTGCGCCATCAACATAGTCTCCTCTCTCAAGTCCCCGTTGTTGTCGTACTCATTGTCACCGTACTAATTGACCCTGACTAGTTGTTGCCATTCTTCTTGCCCCCATTCTCCTTATGTTCGTCTACCTAACCGTCGCTCTCATTGTCGAAAGTATAGTATCTGTATCTAATACCATGAGCAGTGATATTATTCCATTGAAATGTAAGATGTATGGCATGTGTGTAATATACTGTTATTCTAAAACCATGAGGCTGCTCACATTTGGTTAGTGACAGATCGTTCTTTTCTTCTACCAGTGACGGTAAGTTACTCAGCTTCACATGACATTTAGCAAAAGAAAAATAATGGTATGCGTAATAGTCGCACAGTGATCGATGTCAATATTTCATTACACGCCATTAACAGGTCTTCTGTCATCAGATACATACAGATGCCGAATAATTGATATAAGCTATTTAGAATAATAACTGCAGCAGTTTAAGACCATCCTTTTCTATTACTAAACAAACGGCCTCTGTCATGCTCGACAATAATCACAAATCACATAAACAACACTCTGAAGCTCAGGCTTGTATGAAATACGCCATCGTCAAGGATACAGGCAAGAATGGCCGATCACGTAGGCAAGCATCACAGAGGTAAGCATGACCCATCACAAAGGCAAGCACGGCCCATCACAAAGGCAAACATGACCCATCACAAAAGCAAGCATGACCCATCACATGACCCATCAAGGCAAGCATGGCCCATCACAAAGCAAGCATGGCCCATCACAAAGCATGGCCCATCACAAAGGCAAGCATGGCCCATCACAAAGGCAAGCATGGCCCATCACAAAGGCAAGCATGGCCCATCACAAAGGCGGTTCTATGAGTAATGGAGCCAACACGAACATTTAATTGAATTAAATTGATTGTGGTATAAATATTTCATCTTGGAATTTTCGTTAAGAAAGTAGCTTTGGTCAGAAATCGTACATCTTGTAAACTAAGCCTGCTACATGTTTGGTGTTTCGATTGTTGCCCTTTTTAATCGACACCAATTCTGCCTATAATATGATGTTCGTTGGCAGATATATTTATTTGTCATTTGTTGATCCCATGTTCATCATTACTCAGTCACTTGTATGTTAGTTAGTTGGTCATCATCCCGACTGATATCCTAATGGAGCTCATTACCAAAGCACACCGTCAATACTCTAGCACGCTATAATTGGATGTTAACATGTGATTAATTTTGTCCCGTTGGCGCGAAGCGTTGTTTTGTATAGATTCAACATCAGCAAAGGCTAGCGAGTCGTAATTGTAGCACCAGGGTTTCGTTGGAGCCAACAACCCGATATGACGAGTTTCACGAGCTGTGTAGCAACATAAGCGCGTTTTGGTGCCAGGTAGATTATCAAGTACCCTCACATCTACACAAGTAAACATGCATAAAGCCAACTACCACCATAATCTGCACGACTGCTGCTTGTTTTATCACCTACTTTCTATGTTTGCGGCCACTTGAGTTGTATTAGGGTTCGTATTGTATTGCTCGCCGTTGTCTTGCACATCTCACCCCCCCCCCCCCCGATCTCCCCTCTATATATTATTTTCTTCTACATCGTTCTCTCCTAATCATACTCTTCATATCTACCCATTGAATAGCTCGTATATGACGTGACGTTATTGCCGTAACACCTCTGATTGTGATGGCCATCACCCATGAGCTCTAAATGTGTCTCTAACTCTCACTCTCTTCCATCCTATTCTCTGATGGTGAAATGCGATGAAAAGACTGCGAACATGAACGAAACCGTACGTTTTGGATGGAGTTGGATTACATGTGCGATACATCCCGTTAATCATCATAACATAATCTGCAGTAGCAATTGCAAGTCATCATTGTAAACCATACCGTCATTTTCACGAAAAACGTTACGTTTACGTAGGTAAACAATTTAGTTGTGACATATAATCAAACGACAATGATTCAAAACGACAGAAATCCAAGCCGTCTTCGGCATACCCAGATACTCGTGGTTATTGAGCTCAAGTCATTATATCCTTGGGAAGGAAATACACTAGATGTGTGTGGCACAACGTCGGCAGCTGTCCGATTGCAAATGGCACGGCAGCTATAAGGCTAAATTGCAAAACAAACAAGTGGTCTGTTTGTAAAAGTAAGCAGACGTACGTGCTACCCATGTATTTTATATTTGTTGAACAAACACTTCGCGCAAGTAGATTCCACCGCACACCTCACTTTGATGTGATCTCCGATGGGTGCAAATCTTCGCGAGATAGCATACATATGGGACAGACAACAGCCGCAGACAGTGGTGGAGCTTATATGCAAGCATAAGATATGCGGAAATACTGCTAAAGACAGAATCTCTCTTCAATCGGTCGTAAACTATTCCAGATACTGACAGGTTGAACGCCATGCACAAAATGGCGATATTGAATTGAAAACGCCAAATGCTGACAATGATAGATTGTACGAATGACAATTTCACAAATTGAGCTGCGACAATGCAATTTAAAAATAAACTCCTGGGAACAGGGCTAGCTATGACAATAACCACAACGACCCGCTAGTATCATTTGGCGCATGGTGAGAGTCGACGAGCGTTATAGATTGCCTCACAGACGGCAATTCCCATGAACAGACGCCATTCTGTACAGAAGCACCATACATCCGACCACGATGGCCTTCACAATGAAAGTTATACTTCATACAACCTACAGTCACATCGCCTGGCATCTGTCAAACAGATGTAGTCTTCACCGACATGTAATGCTCGCTTGTCTGTGATGGTCAGTCACTAGCCGAAGGCCACAGTGACCGCTGCCATGATAATCTGTAAAATGATAGCACTGGGCGCCTAAATGCTATGATCTTCGCACAAGCGAGTGTGATCGGCTGTAGATAGCGGTGTTGTGTATGGCGAAGTGCCGTGGAGGAATGGACGCCGTTGTCTGCCAAGCAATGATGTTAGAGAGAGGGCGGTCAGTGGCGAGGAGAACTAGTTAATGCGGCGACTTGCAGGCAGTGTGAATTGGATAATTTGTCATAAGAAGGTAACTGTGTTTACAAATGGTAAGTGTCAGCGTTGATGCACTGCACCTAAATCATTTATGGGGGACGAAATGTTTACAAAGAGATAACTACACACTTTATATAGAATCACCGTTAGAGGGGACTATGGTCGATGATAGATATGAACGAGAAATAAAAGACAATGTGGCGTCTACAATTTGATCGGAGTTTAGATTGAATAATAAAGATTACCTTGTTACTATTCCACATAAACCTGAGGGGTTTCAACGTCCACAAAAATACCTCTCTGATCCATATACAGGCTGTGGCTCATTTCCGCGAGGGGAATATTACGGAGGTCGAACACCGCCTCGTCCCACATCACCGCCTTTCCATCCACGAACTTTTTTATATAAGCGATATTTAGTCGCCGGTTTCAGCTGCGCATATATACAGGTCAATCCAGCTCATATGTAAGCTTCTACTTACTAAGGATCATTGAGCTTCCGAGCAGAAGGGACATGGTGAAAACCGATATGTGCTTCTGGTTACGGACGTATTCCTTAGCATTAAAGTTGATGGATGTGTATACACAACTAAGTAGCCAGCTCCTCATATATGCGTCTAAGGGTTGGCATATAAAATCCCCCAGATACCTTACTCTTCACACCTCACCAGCTCGCGTCTCCGCGGTTTAGTCAATGATTTGTGGGTAAGGGAATCCGATGACAAACATAGAGCCGACTTGTAATCGAGCAAAACTACTGACAGACCTTGCAACTGAGACCTGCACATGTGGGATGAATCGTGCGATATTGTTGATGTATCGGAGATGTTTTGGAGCTTAACGGTCCTGCGAGTCTGCCTATCACTACAATAATCATTGTCGTCCCCACTTCCGCTTCCTATATATAACTCCCCTTCATTTAAAACAGGTAGCTATTAACAATAGTAAGTGATGCGCTAACATGGTAGTTCTCCGCACTTTTGAAGTCCCCGTTGAATTGGAACTAAATCCAGCTAACAGTTGTGCTTAAACGACAAATTGGTGAATTTTATATTGCAAAATACGAGTCTATAAGCAGACATGTTGCCCCCAAATTACAGGAAAGTGTTATAAACCAGAATTTATGGATTTTCCTCAACTTATAAACCAGCTTAACACGAATCTCCTCATCATACAGACCATGAAATGCAATGCATTCTCCAGTCACAGGAAAACGCCAACCTCGAAGCAAAGAGCAGGCAGATTATCTCATATTGTCATCAATTTATGTTGATATATCTGCAAACCTCGCATCAACAAATGAATGTGACAGCACTCATTAATAGGCGAGCGTTATTAGGTAATTCAAAATAATGATGCATGCATAATTAACAGTAAATGTAAGAACTTGTGAAATTACAGATTCACAATTCTTGACTCAGTATCAATAGACAGACAGCTGCACATGGACAAAAAAGCAAATGATTGTTTCTGTTATTTTATTGATAAAATAAATATTCTCCATTTTATAACACATAAATAACATGGAAGTTTAACATCATACATCGTTATCATCAGCAAGAATCAACCCAAGCTAATACCTCCTTTAACCGTTTGTGAAAATGTGTTTTAAATATATCATTCTCCACAAACTCTGTATCTAATTGACTATAAACTGGGTCTTGCTGTCTGGCATAATTTTCTAATACACTGTGTGGATATTCTAAAGTACTCAATTCACGGATTTTCTGCACCGTTTTCCTGTGAAATAAACACAAACTGAAGAGCATTTGTTTATGAAAGCCTATAAACCTTTCACCCATGGGACCACCTTGGTATAATAGTTCGTATGCATCAAGAAGTCCACTTTCATTATCAATCAGCCAGATCTGTCCAGTCTGCCATATTTTCCTCAAATTACGAATGCTTTCCTTGATGATGCCTGGTTTGCCTTCACGATCAGCTCCATCTTGCATACTGGCGACTCTGTGAATCCAGAGAACAATGATTCAGCAATCAGACACAACATGGCATCACTGAGGTACTATCTTATTCAGAGCTCTGTTTTTTTGGCAAGCATCTTCACAAACTGTATATTTTCCACACTAGCCTATAACCGTACCTGTCGTAATGTCCTGTTATATAGTCAAACAGGATCATATCACCCCACTGTACAATGTTCACCAACTGACTGGCGGTGAGGTTAGTCAAAGATGGAGACAACACGTTCAATGGTTTACCGCTTGTATAGGCCTCTAAAATCAATGATGGCATTTTCACTCGAGACCTAGAAAGTAAAACCAGCTAGTTAGTAAAATACGAATATACGTTTTCAACTGACATAAACTTTTATCTCTGCGCTGTCAGCAAGTATTTCACAACACACCGTGTGATATTGCAATAAAAGATCAGCTTACTTTTCGTTTTCCATGCCATCAATCCACTCAATGAGTGCCACAACTTGACCTTCCTGCCACTCAGCTTGTGAGAGGTTCTGACCTCGCCATTGGAATGATGACGTGTTCAGCTGAGAGAGTACCACGAGCGGGACATTATCCATTCCCAACATTCTGGACAGGTAGTAGGAGAGAATCTCACCTGGACAATACAATCACACAGGTGAGAAACAGCTGGGAGATTTAAGAACCCTCATTATTACCTACATTTTCAACGACCATTGGATAATGGTAAGCTCACGGTCTAATACAGATATTTAACTGCAATGTAAGTATGACGCTCCAGATATACGCTTTATATATTCAAGTAACCTCCAGCACATTTCCACACCAAAACACCAGAATTTATCCTAGGATTCACCTCGAACCAGTTTATCATGGGGGTGTCTGTAACGTGCACACAACTGAGTGCCATCCTGCAGGACGATAAACTGGTTCTTTGGTCGGCCACAACGGTTCCACATTGGCGCTTGCATCTCACTCACAGGCTGGGAGGACAGTTTATAGAGGAAATGCTGAAAGTGGTCATCTGTCACACCTGAAACATTTTAATGTACAATCAATAATTTATCCTCAGTATTCACAAATATGCAGTGGGTACAGTAATGAAACAATTTAATATTACTAGAGACAAACATAATACATAAAGTTCGTTGATAGGCAATGAAAAAGTTGGGAACATAATCAAGATTAGCAAGTGGATATATTTGATTTGAATGAAACCACTAATATTTGCTATCCAATACATTGATGCAAATATAACATTTAAAAATTACCCAACAAAAACCGCGTGATTATGGTTTATCAAGATGACGTTGTAGTATAGTACATACTACTTTCTTTTGATACAACAATTCACACAATAGTGGAAAGTCATAGTATTCATCAAATATATTCCTAATATCTTGTTCACCATGGTCTATGTATATACCGTCTTTTCGTTTTTTGTTAAATCAAAACAAAAAACGATCTATGATAACTGAACCGTAAACAGTGTTTCATATGCGACAACGAAAGACGGATCACACTTTAATGACTTAATTGATTCGTTTTTCGTTCAGTAACACGGAAAACAAGTATATTCTGCTATAATCTCAAATGCTTTTACAAAATAACAACTCAGCTGAAAATATCATTTTAAAGCGAAATTCACAAATCTATTCAGCCTCAATAGCACATAAAAATGCAACAAAATACTAAAGGGAAAATAATTCTTCAGAGATAAACTGACACCCCGATCTAATAAAAACCCTTGAACCACACAAGTCAAGGCACACTCTAAAATGCCATTTTCATGTGCAGCAGAGCCGTTTGATGAGCGGAACATCTGGTGTTGACACCCGAGCTGCCAGGTAGAATTAGGAGTCTAGCACCTCCAGCTGGCAAGGCAATTTGTCAGGATCGGGGAAGGGAACAACTGCTTCTATCAATTTCCCAGCCTGTTGCAGCTTTTTACCCCAACCAATACTACAAAGCGCAAACCATCAGGGGATATTTTATTGATGACACAGAAAAGGCAAAACTTAAGCTTCCGAATAATACCGGATACAAGTGTTTTTTGGTCGAGAAGAAACAGTTCCTTTATATGGGGGTTTAGTTTTTTCGTCAAGATGAATGCTGAGAAGCGTGCACTGCGTAATCATCATAATTCAGAATTGAAGATAACATCTTAGCTCGTCATCTTTTATATTTAGATGCTTGCAACGTGACCACTAAATTTATGGAGAGAGAAGAAGATTCACTACCAATGAGCTTGTCTCTGACGGTGAAATGCGATGTAAAAACAGTGCTTTTGTAGAGTAAGTGTATATGTACAATACATCCTGTTACTCCGGGTGACTAAAACAAACCCAAACCGCATAATATAATCTCTTGGGGCAATTGCAAATCAAAACAGCAAACCATTTGGTAATTTTCATGAACAAGAGGCCAATAAGCTTCTTTTGACATTATTATCAAAAACAAGTTATGATTAGATTAAATAACGATGCTATATTAGGTTTAAATGATGCATGACATTTCCAATAATAACTCAGAGGTCAAAAGACATGCCGAGCTGATTTTCAGTGTGGCACGACCCATTATTATAAGAAGTCTAAATTGGGGCCGATTTTTATTTTTCAAGGAGTCATCAACATCAGAGGTGTCCGTGTGTAATTCGGTGCAGTTAGCACGCTCTTTATGTCATTAAGAGTGATTCTCCATAGGGTTTACAAAGTATGAAATATTTTTTCAAATAACTCATTGGTCAAAGGTCATATAGGTCTATTTTTTGGGGAGATGGCAAGGACCCGCCCACATCAGAAGGGTCCATGGGTAAGTTATGGCAGCTTGCTTCTATTATAAGAAGAATTAATCTCCATTGGTTAAACATAGTATGAGAGATTTTGTACAAGTTTCGCAAGGGTTAAGGGTCGTGTAGAGCTGTTTTTCTGTCTGCAAGAAGCCATCAACATCAGTTTAATTTAGGAAAGCTAGCTAGCTCGCTTTATGAGAAAAAATGCCATCAAAAGTTATTATCCAACGGGTTAATATAGTATGAGAGAAATGTTTTCCTTTTTTTTACATTTTAGATGTCATGTGGGGCTTATTTTTGGTTTGTAACAAGCCATCAACATGAGAGTTCCATGTGAAATTTGGGGAATGTTACTTGCTTATTAAGAAAATGTGCCGACCAAAGTTTCAAACCAAACAGCCAGTTAAAATGTATGTGGTAAGCTCTGTTCAAGAGCAGAGTTTAAAACGATACGTTTACATCATTACGTTGCAACGTAAAACAAATCCACAACGATTCAAAATGACAGAAATTAAAGACGTTTTCCGTAAATTCAGAGATTCGCGGCTATTGGAGCACAAATCATCATATTCGTGGGGTGCAAATACCCTTGACGTTATTAAAACGATACAGCAGCTGTCCAAATGCGAGTTGCATGACAGCTATAACACCCTATTACAAAACAAACAAGTTGTCTGTTTTTAAAGTCAGAGGATTCGTGCTCCGATCCAGTAGACATACATGATGCCCATGTGTTTTATATTTACTGAACCAACACTTCACTCAAGTGGGATCAACCACTCTTCACATTGATGTGATTCCCGATGGGTGCGAAGCTTCGAGAGGTAGTATACATGTACGGATGCCAATTGACGAGGGCAGTGGTGGCGCTTTTATACAACTATGGGGCATACTGAAATACTGATAAAGCCAGCATATCTCCATCGGTCGTTAACTGTCTTCTGGTTAAACAGAAAAGGCTTCCGCTAAATGTTGCACTGTTATGCATACAGGTACAGTACTCAATACAAATGAAAACGCCAAGCTCAGACAATATATGCTGTACAGGATATGAATGACATCCATGAATTCCACAAATTGTACTTGCACTATGTTATTTCAAAAAGCCAGAAAACTGGGCAATCTATGGTAATATCCTCAACGAGCAGCTAGCTTGGTGAGAATCGACGAGCGCTATGGATTGCCTCACGGAGAGCCATTCTCATGGACAGACGCCAATCTGTCCGGAAGCATCATACCTACGACCAAGATGGCCTTCACAATGGTAGTTATACTTCATACAACCTACAGTCACATCGCCTGGCATCTGTCAAACAGATGTAGTCTTCGCCGACATGTAATGCTCGCTTGTCTGTGATGGTCAGTTGCTAGCCGAAGGCCACTGTGGCCGCCGCCATGATAATCTGTAATATGATAGCACTGGGCGCCTAAATGCTATAATCTTCGCACAAGCTGAGTGTGATAGGTTGTAGATAGCGGTGATGTATGTGGCCAAGTGCCGTGGGGCTATGGACGCCGTTGTCTGTCAAGCTATGATGTTAGAGAGAGGGCAGTCAGTGGCGAGGTGAACTGTTCAATGCGGCGACTTGCTGTCTGAATGAGCTGGATAATGTGTGTTGATGAGGTAACTGTGTTTATAAATGACACGTGTCAGCCTTGATGTACTACACCTGGATTATAAACTGGCAAGAGGTGTTTACAAAGGGTTAAATGCGCACTTTATATAGAACCACCTCTCGAACGGACGATGGTCTGTCATAGAACGTGAAAGAAAAGACAATGTGACTGTCAATAGATTTAATCCAAGTTTAAATTTGATTAATGCAATGACTAAATACTATTCGCAATTAACCCAGAAAGAATAATAGTCCATAAAAACCCTGCCTGGTCCAGATTTCCGTGGAAGGAATATCATGGAGATCGAACCCGCCTCAACCCAAGCCACCTTGTCGTTCCCGCGGGGTGAGAAAGCGATCTTAATATACGCAACTTTCAATAGAAGTCTCAAGCTGCGCATATATACAGGTCCATCCCGCCAATATGTAAGCTTCTCCTTACGAAGGATTACAGTACGTCCTAGCATATACGAGATGAGCAACATGAGCTTCTGGTTCCGGCCGTGTACCTTGGCATTAGCGATAATATATATGCATGCACGACTAAGTAGACAGCTCATCGGTTACATCCTGAGAAACCCAACTCTTCACACCTCTTCTACTCGCTTCTTTTTCGCTCAGTCAATGATTTGTTGGCAAGAGAATCCAAAGATAAGCATTGAGCCGACTTCTTATCAAACAAAACTACTGAGAGACCTTGCATTTAAGAACAGCAGATGAGGTATGAATCGTGGGGTACTGATTGATGTGTCAGAGATGGATTGGAGCTGAAAGGCCCTATGACTGTGCCTGCCACTGCAACAATTATTGTCTACTCCGGTTCCGCAGCAGACTACGCTTTCAATACAAAAACTCCCCTGCATTAAAAACAGGTTGCTGATAACAGCAGTGAGTGATGCGCGAACAGTGTAGCTTTCCTCGCCTTTGAAGTCCCCGTTGAATTGGAACAAAATCCAGCTAATGATGGTCGTTTAAACGACAATTTGGTGAATTTGATACTTCCAAATACGAGCCAATAAGCAGACACAGTGCCGCCAATTTACAGGAGAGTTCTATAAACCCGACTCCAATTTATGGAATTGCCTCAACTTATACACAAACCAAACCCGGAGCGACTCATCATAAATATATGGGCGAGAATATAATGGCAGGAAATTAGAAAAGTCAAAGCTGTTCAACCGTGGCTAAAATATCCTTGATCGACATAAAAGGTACCGCGTTGACAAACCATGGATGCCAGAAATTACAAAACTGTAGCTCAAATGTCTCATGATTTATCCAAAAATCAACATTTGCTTTGATAATTTGATTTTCATAATTCCATAATAAGGAGAGGATGAATATTGAACCTAAATTAGCTACCAATAGTCAATGATTGGGAGTTACGCGGTTCTTTTTGTTTTTATAAAGAAATCAGCTATATGGTCACAGAAAGCCTTAATATTCGTGTTTTAATGATAACGTTGTGAATCATGACAAATTGCACGACGCAAGCTTGTTTCAAGGTTAATCAATCTACGCAATGATATAAGTTTAACCAGGTAATTGATTCTTCGTTGCATAATAATTGATTATAAAAATAAACATTCAGCAATTTAGGATTTGTCTTAGTTTACACAACATATTAACAAATTTTAAAAAGCCTCATATTCAACCATGAACGTGTGTTTATGGCAGCCAGGTGCCTGCTTCTGGAATGTCAGATGTTTATCTACACCAAGCTTGACATCAGATAATCTCGGAGTAGAGAAGCGCGCGACTTACCAATAGACATAGATCTAAGCCGGCGTCCAACTGACTGGTCTCACTTGGAAAGGAAGACGCTGTCAGTTATAGGTATGTACTGCAACAGCGAATTCAATTACTCGAGGGTTCGATGAATGATTCTCCCGCGTTACCCACTACAGGCCACTAGACGCCAATACGCCCTCAACTCATCCAACGAACGAGTGCAAGTCAAGTCCTAGCGATTGACCACAAATCTGCAAAAAATCTCTGAACGGAAAGCTAGAATAATCGCGTATCATACATCAGTTCAGAAAAGCGGTTTAGATTTTCTCTATACTGACTGAATCACTGCGCCTTAATCACACAGTGATGTATTTAAACTACGTGAAGTGGCGTCAGTGGTTAACTCGGTAGCGAACGGCGGAGCTTAACGCGAGTGAGCAATATATTTGTTTATGAACAAGTGCCCGTCGGTAGATGGGTGAACTTGGCGAACTGGGATTATATTTTCTCAATCATCAACATCATCATAATCATAATGATCAGTACCATCATCATCATCATCATTATCATCATCATCATTACCATGATAATCACCATAACCATTGCCATCATTGTAATCCTGGTCATCAATATCATCACCATTATCAACATCATTATCACCATTATCATCATTATGATGAAGATCATCATTATTATCATAATTACCTTCTTCGTCATATTCATTTTCAACATCGTCATAAACATCATCTTGTATCACTATTTTCCGTCGTGTGGTATGGTGGGAAAAATATTACATATTGGAATAAGCCCATTTGAGCACATCGTGCAATCATCATCATCATCCTCATTGATCTTTTCATTATCGTGGTAATATTCATCAATACCAAGCGTTTTAAATATTATCATCATCATCAATATTATCACGTCAACAGCGAGAAAGTAAAGCCAAACGCAATAAGGTAAAGTAATACTTAGCATTTACATACTGAACAGCTGCAGGCTATGATGCAAAATTGCAATGAGTGGTTTACCATTGGAATGCAACAAAAGTTAGCTATAATATACATAAGACGGTGTGGCACAGTGGTAGCGCGTTCGCCTGCTATGTTAGAGGGGCATGTATCTTGCCAAACATTAATCGAATTTTCATTTCAAATTCGAACCCGAAGTGACGTCGTCTGTTAACGCTGTCCATGATAACAATTGACTCAATTGTTACGACTCAAAATTTTCGATCTGATAAACGATCGAAATTTCAAAGTTAATATTCACAGTCACAATCATACCGCTTGGAAAATGGCGCATATTTTGATACAACATGTCAATTATTAAAGTTTGCAATCGGTTTGTGCTTGCAGAAAATGCTAACTATATTACGATTTGACTATAATAGGCTGATAAATTACGAATTTTCACAATTTAACACATTTTTCACAAATCTGTTATTTACAGTTATACATATTTAGAAAAAGTATTTAATTGAATTAAGCTACAAGAATAAATCAATTTGTCAACGAGCAAACTGTAATCTACTGAGCTATTTATAATTAAACTTATCGATTTTGTTGTAACATATGCCGCGCTCTTTACCAGACGTGACGTCACCAACATCATAGAAATTTTACAATGCGACTGTATTATCATCGGACGTGTATTATCGATTTTATAGGCGATCAAAATGTTTAGAAAAATTTTGTTTTATATTTTTACTGGCACCATGATGTTTGACATGAGGAGCTTGTGAAAACAATTAATTTTTTACAATCATATATATTTAGAAAAAGCTACAAAACTTTTGTAATGATTGGACAATTATCCACAGAGATGTTCGGGATTCTAGATTTTCACATTTATAATTACCTTGACCTTAGTCTGAGCTCAAGGTCAAAACAAAACCTTTAGTTTCTTCGCATCATTGATTCTGATCATTGAAATAAAAAAAAACAACTGCGAAACAAAACAAAATGTTAACAAACTCATGAACTGCGCTCAGAAGGATAGCTTGTTGAGAGAAAAAGGGAAAAAGTAAATACGACGGAAAGAAAACACGAGACGGAGTGAGAGCATGAGAGAGAATTAGAGAGAGAGTGAAAACAAGGGTAACAGAATGAGAACAAGGGTGAGAGCGTGAGAACAAGGGTGGTAGAGTGTGTATATATGTGAGCGTGTGTATGTACACACGCGCTCTCGCTTCCCCCCACCTCTCCCCCCAACTCCATCCCGCCTGCCCCCACACACATACACATAGAAACATATAGAAACACACACATACACAGTTCGGGTGGGTTAACCTATATGATTTAATGCTGAGTTATCCAACTCATTAACACCCGCAAACCTGCCGAGTAGTCTAGACCCTACAAACGCAGTGAATTGGGCATACAAGTTTACAACGTTGCATATTTCGATAGTTAACTTGTTGTTATCCAGACTGATACATCACGCGGTCCCATCAGATGCAAATTAATTAATGTGAATTCACCTGCCTTACCGCAGTATAGGTCTACCTGACAACATTGAGCAACCAGCGGTTACCTTGATGGCGGCGTGATCAATGAATTATGCATGAGTAACTACGGTTGGATGTCAATATAGATTAACATTGCTCAGCTGGAGCTTGCCCGGGATCCAGCCTAACACACCTGTAAAGCCAAGAGGGATCTCATCACAGCTCGTAGCTAGTGATTGAGTTACCTTGACACCCCTAACGAACCACTCGCTCCAGGCGAGGTCTGTCAGTTAGTCTTCCAGCATTAGTCAATCTAGTGCGCTGTTTATTTACATGTGTATTGGCGCTTGTAATGCACGCATCTACGTCGAGATTAGGTTGTTACCTTCACAAATAAACAAGGCAACATGCCTCTGTACCAACGGGTTGTTATGTTAGCAGGTTCCCAGCGCGTGGTACGCGCGGAATGGTTACACGGCAGCCAGCAACCGACGGGCGCCCGTATGTCACTGCTACTCCCATCAGCAAAAGTCAATTATATCTGATGTGAACATATGAAAAGAACAGCCATTCATATACTTGGCTCTGCGTGCGGTAACTCTCCCGAGGGCGGAACCTACTATGGAAAGTCCGTTCGGTTTTTGTGCAATCCCAACGTGACGCCAATATAATGATTACAATTTACCTGATTACAAATAACCTTCTTCTGCGCCTTTCTGACAAGTAACTTTCGCGTACAACATTATAACTAATTCTCACCTGTAGGCAGTAGCTGCTCCACATCATCCGACCAGTATATCTTGTCGACAATAAGTGGGACGCCATTTTGGCTACGAACTTCGCTGGGATGGCGCGGTAAGTCAGGTGTTTGTAGCTGAGTAGCGGGACCGCTGTCGCTGTATCCTGGGATGCCAAAGCCATCCTGGATGGGTATCTGAGTTTCTATTTTGTGCAATAACGGCCAAGTATCCTTTGCGTTACCGTGAACACCATCTGAATCATGTTGATACAGCTGCAGAATAGAATTAGCCCCATCCGCCTGGTTTACAGTATCACTTGCCAGAAACGACGGTTGAATTTCCGATTTTTTCGACTTTCTACCGGTGCCTTGGAGACTTAAATTAGTGCTACTCCTCTTGTCAAAACCGGTGTTAGCAGGGTGTGAGAGTGAGCGCCCTTGGTGTGAATCCGGCTTTGATGGGAGCTTGAGTTTCGAAGCGAGTTCGCCCAGTTGACAGGCCACAGAAGCTCCGACGCATGGCCCGTTCTCACCAGACTTCTCAAATTTCCCTCCGGTCTTTGCTTCTGGAAGCCCCTGGAGGTTATCTAGAGGTCGTAGAGGGGAAGTTTGCAGGTTCTTTTGCTTCCCAAGTTGTTCTAGTTGCGACCGATAACCCAAATGCGATTTTGTGTCCATATAATCCGAATTGACCCTCATATCTCCTGGGTTCAATTTCCTGTCATGTACTCGGGAAGGAATGTCAGCGATTGGCAACTTGGGTTTGAGGCTGACGTCCTTTGGGACCTCGTCAAAATCGCCTTCTTTGAAGACTGAATTGGGCGGATAACCGTCATACTGGTCAGTATCATAGCTCTCGTCGTAGTCCCCATCGTCGTCCGTATCAATGATGACCTTGTCGATGACCTCTTCGTTGTGATAAGCCCCTGCCTCCAGAAGATCACCTGGAAGGTCCCTAACCTCGACTCTCTCATTCAAACGTATCCCTGGTGCCCTCACATTGCTTCGCTCTCCCTCGGTTAGTTGCTTGTCACCCTTCCCCGGCACCTCATCCCTCAGAATGCGTCCCTCAGGGCGGAGATCAAGAAGTTCCTCTGATTGCTCCGGGGATAAGAAGGCCGCTTGGACAGACTTGTCAGAATGGGGGTCCCTCTTGAAATAGCGCGATAAGTCCACGTCACTTGATCGTAAAACTGCTCTGCGTTCGTTCAGTCTTTTGGTGATGGTCGAATCGGGTTGGGACGGGACAGAATGAGGCCCTTGATTGCCCGAGTTAATATGCTGCGTAGCCGAGGGGTGCCAGGTGTGAATGGACGCCGATTCCAGGTTTCTCCCTTTCAACACGCGCGTAGAATGATAACTGTTATCTCGCACGAGAATCCGGTGATCCAGGCTACCGAACCGATCCCTGTTTTCTCTGGGGATATTACTCTGATCAAGGAACCCCAGAAGCAGGGATATAGATCCTAGAAATATGGTTAACACTACAACTGATGATGAATCTCCTGCGATTGCGAGAGCGTGGTACAAAGAGACGCATGATAACTCCTCGCGAAGCATTGCCATGCACCGATGTGTCCAGCAACTAAGGTAACAGCTACTACATTAAAATCCTCGTCATCACGTTGTTCGGCGGTCCTTAACAAATACTCAATTCCATTTATTTGGTATCCACCAAATTGCATTATTCTCGCCACACAAGTGGCAACAAACAAGTGTCGTCACTCGACGCGAGAGCGTAGAGCTGTGCTCCGCCGCTCTCAGTCGGCAAATACCGCACTAGCGCCAAGCCAACAATACTCGGCGATTGTTGTGGCTTCCTCACTGCAGCGCTAACCCACTGCGGGACTTGTGCCGCGGCTTCACTCTCACTCCCGCCGCGGCGAAGGCAAATAAGCTGAGTTTTAGCCCCAGCTCAGCTCAGTCGCGTCGCAGTCGCCCTCAGCAGATGATGAGACGGTACGACTTGTCTCGCCCTTTAATTTCCAGACTTAAATTTAGGTGACACGGCATCTCTTCCGCCCCATCACCGCCTCTGAGCGGCTTTATTTTCCGACAAATGCGCTGGTTGCTGGTTGCTGTATTTCCCAGAGGATTAGTACGGCAGATGTGTGTCTGGCGCGGTCGTCAGGCAGTCTGTCTGAAAATGACCAAGAAAATTAGTTACAGAGATTATCTGGAAAAGTAGATCGTATCTCTATCAATCAAATTCATAGCCAATTGGCTAGGTCGCTAGAGCAGCTGTTAGGTTGGATATGCGCGCAATGATTCGGGACAAACGCGTGCATAGAATACATGTAACGATCGATTGAGTCGTTCGCCATATGCTATTTACATGGACATGCTATGAGTGAGACTTAAATTATTAACTTGTTTACATTGGTATCTCCCCACTGATTATATAGGTCCAGGAGTCCCATTGCGAATACCTAGTTGCCGAGCAGAGAGCGGGATCAATTGATTATAGAATTCACATAATTCGTTATTGCATGTATGCTCCGATCATAATACTGACTAATGAGGCACGGAGTAATATACCAATTAGAGAACGGTATCCACGCGAGATCACGCGAGACCCACATGCTTCCTTGCCGCGCAACACAACCCGCATACTCCGTTCAAAACTCGCTGTTTGACGGCGTCTATCATGGTTCCCGTATACGTCATATTCAACGTATTGAAACGTCTTGGCTACAAAGAATTACTATTTAACATCAAAAGAAATTGAGACATCTGGAAGCCTTTTATAGGTGAACATTGGCACGAATATGCATAATAACATTGAATAATAGGCAAGATCGTATGACATTCCCTATCAATATATCCACTGAGAAATCCATTCATTTCCTGTCAGTCTCGCTGCTATCGTTCAACGAAAGCACCCACTTACCCCTCGTTGAGACATTAGCTGTATGGCTTCTCCTTTCTCTAACCCTATCTGCTTGCCTATTCACAGGAATCTCCAGCCCTATAATTTTCCGATCGCCTTACACCTAGGCCGACCTCAATAGTTCCCTATGACCCTTCTCTCAACGCAGTCGTTGTCTTCAGTTCTCATAACACCTGCCTCGTCTCTCTGCCACTAACTACCTCCTCACCCTCCAACACCCCTTCTCAATCAATTCTTTCACACCTTGAGGAGCCACACCATTCGCTTGTGTATAATGAATGGCACACCCCCGCTCTGTTCAGCGATGGCTATCTTTTCTTCTTATGGGCCCTGGGTGTGACCTTACATGGCGGAGGTGCCGAGACTTGGCGCGCCGACCCACCTCCAAGCGCACTCAAGCGTGCTAGCAAGTCAAATGAGGAAGCGGATGAGCACTTTGCTCAGTGTAAACTTCATTGGAAATCTTTTGACACGAAATTTGAAAGGCCTCCAGCGCCTTGGAGTAGGTGCCTTTCTTTACAATTGACAGCGAGATAGGCAGTTTTCCAAATATAAATAGATAAACATTGATTATGTGTCTGAGCGACTGGCGAATCACACGTGGCTTCTTTTGCTGAATAGCTGTGCGGAAAGTCGAGGCCGCGTCACGAGGCTATTGAATGCTTAATTGGGAAACTGATAATATGTATATTTCCAAATGATGCAGCTGCGAGTTTAAATTGGCGGGTGGTGCGTTTAAGCATATACGGTTGATATAATAGTGGCAGCAACGCTACATCTTAAAATCCATCACCTACGCATTAAATGAGTAGGGAGGCTTTTGGGCTGCTGAGTGACCTAACATCGCCGATAACGCTCTTCGCTCGTTCTTTAACACGTGGCTGACGTATTAGTTAGCTACATACAAAATACACAATACAAGGTGTTAGAGACAGACTGGCTGTTTTCGCACCATTTTGTGTGCGCACCTGAGGGTCGGACGGGATGATGACGATATCACGGTGTAGCTTTAGGCTACAAAGTGGTGTCGTCAACATAGCTGATAATGGTCTTCACACCTTTTTCCTGTTGCATTCTGTATATATATATATATAATTATTTCTGGGAGGCGACAACTTATAAGATAAAAATAAAATTTACATAGTGCTCTAGAGAATGACTGGGGCTGCAACATAAAGATGATTCATCATTAAGAAACGTTTTTTTTATGACGGAAGACAAGGCGTGT
>CM067358.1:48030169-48062669 GCA_034190875.2 Urechis unicinctus | reverse complement strand
ATACCAGCTCCTATCATGAATCGTCGACTTCCACTCAAGTGGCCACAAAAATAGATAGCGGGTGATAAAATAAGCACTAGCCGTGCGGATCATGGTCGTAGCTGGCTTTATGCATGTTTACTTGCGTAGAGGTGAGGGTACTTGATAATCTACTTGGCACCAAAACGCACTCACGTTGCAACGCAGCGTGTGAAACTCGTCATATCGGGTTTGCTGCTCTGTTCCAATGGACAAAGGTGTGAAACAAGGCCCACCCATGACGCCTGGTGCTGGGGCAGTTCTATGAGACGCAGATAAAATTAATGGCAGGATTCATCACATATAACGACGACGACGACGACGATGATGATGATCATGTTAATGATGAAGATGATGATGATGATGATGACGAAATCGACGACGACGACGACGACGATGATGATGATGATGATGATGATGATGATGATGATGATGATGATGATGATGATGACAAACGATGATGCTCAAAAATATGAGGTAATGGTTGTACTGCGGTTTTACGCAACCTTCGACAACGAGGTGATATCTCGATGGTGATGAATGAGGATGAACGTGAAGCTGGGGTAGCCCCCCTGGGTGCTAGCCCCGGGGGGGGGGCACTTAATGGTATAGAGGTAGTACATATGTGCCGCGCGACGGGGTATGTTTTTTCGGCCTCTTGACTTGTACGACGGGTTTTTTGGCCTCATACTTGTACGACGGGGTATGTTTTTGAGCTTCAATCTGTACGAGGGGTTATACATTCGCATAATACCTTGTACGACGGGGTATGCTTTTGGCCATTTTGACCTTGTACGACGGGCACGGGTTTTCGAGGTCCCGCGGCACACCCCTATCCAGAATAAGGCCAAGTGCCCCCCCCCCCCCGGGGTGCTAGCGCCCATAGTCTGCTGGAATCGAACCCACATCCTATGGGAAGAAAGGCAACGCTGTTAACACTGCGCCAGGGGAACCGGCTCTATATAAAAAATGAGGATATGATAACAATGATGATGACAATAATGATCATGTTGATTATTATCATGATCATATGATCACGAATAAAAAGTAACTGCTGCCAGTAGTGATGAATTAATGTTGATGTGACTGATGTGGAAGTTATGATAAGGATGTGTCTTTGCTGTTGACGATAAAGAGGATGTATTTGTCAGCGCCTTAAACCACACCTTCCTCGAAGCAATGAGCATCACTGCAGGTGCAACAGGGCTTTAAAATATGCCGTCACATCGCTGATAACCGGTCAAGCTGGGAGGTCATGTCTGGGAGGATATATCTTGGTCACTACGAATCGGATAAATATCAATTTTACATGATTCACTGGGTCTCTAACATATTGATGATTCACTAGCTTGAGGACAAAATGCAAGGCGTCAAAAATCTTGCTTAGGAATGAAATCGCTTTGTAGCCCTATTAGTGTTACTCTACCATCTAACCAACCTCATCAGTCTATCGACTTCCACTTGTGAATATTTGTGGTGATAGGGTCAGGGTTCAGGGAGACTGTGTCCAGGTGAAGTAGCTTGGATTGATTGGAACTAAGTCGTGGACAGGGCTGCCGTATGTTATTATCTCACCTGCCGGGTTGTATCCAATACCGCTTGCGCAAGTTTCCGGGAATGCTGGGGCATGGATCCGCGGCTATAGTGGGGCATAGAAGGGTGTTTGTTACCTTCCTCGTGGATGTAGGTTGAGCCACACAATGTTAGTTGAATCAGATCAATACTACAGGTAATCCATTTGGATGAGGTCCAAGAGTCACCGTAAATTGTGCAGTAGGTTAGTCTCCTATGACAACATATTTCGTCTAGACTCACTGTCGCCATGCCGTTCTCTTTGCTGTGTACAAAGCAAACTTCACCATATGCGGAAAACCAAGGATATTAATGATTATATACCACATACGCCATCTCGCATAAAGGAATGCCTGAACATATAGACAGACCTTTGATATCCTGCAATGATCGAAGCCAACGCTGTGCAAAAAATCAGAGCTCCAATCGTACACGATACGGATGCAAAACGACGCATGGAGTGTCACATCTATGAATGCTTATCAACAAGTTGAGTTAGTTCCCGTATGTGGTTTCGTCATATGCGGTTGAATCCAACCAGACACATTTTGAAAAGTTTATGTTTATTTTGGACGACACAGACGTTCGCGGCGCGCACGCGCAGACAAGGTTCTTCACAAGCGAACTATTGCTTTCCGAATTTTATTTCGTAAGTACATGTGCCATTTTGTCAGTGATTCTTATTTGGCAATACCTACTTTGCAGGGAGACTATGCATTCAACGATATTGCCTGACAATTAAAAACATAAGATTTCTGGATAACCACAGCCACCTGGCGAATGAAACTGAAGCTTCATAATCTGACGTCACATTTTCTAAGATGCCTTGAACGAAAATGCGAAAGTTTATGTGATAATAATCAAGAAACAGTGGATAACCAAAATACGTGACCTTTCTGTCCCTGATGAGACATAGGCCCCTTTCCGCCACCTCTGCCCTCAACCACAGCCCCAGCCCCTCTTCATGGGGACCGGGCCCGGCAATATGGACCATCCCTTTGAAGTTTGAAGGCCAGTTTCAAAAGGTTTTCTATTATTGATCAAAACTCAAGAGAGACTATGGTACGCGCCTGGGCTTTGGATCAAGGCTTGCGCCCCGAAAACATTGTATTCCCGAGCTCTTTGAGCCAGAAGTCATCATATAAAAAGATTAAGCATGTCGTTTTTGCTAAATATACCAGGAGCAAAGTAAGTACAAACAGGAGCGGGATGTTGATAATAACGAATGACGGAAGAGAGCAATATAGATTGGGGGTGTGGTGAGGGGACTCAGAGATAGAGAGAAGGAAGTGAGGTTATGAGGAAAAAGAAAGACAGAGATTGAGCAATGGAGACAGCAAGGAAGACGGAATTTGTAGTGGTGTGGGGACGGATAGATAGAGAGAAGTAGGGGAGGATGAGGGAGATAGAAATGTCGACAGAGAGTCGGAGAAAATGTGAGGCAGAGTTAGGGCTAGATAGAGGGTGTAAGATAAGAAGATGGGAAGATATATATATATATATATATATATATATATATATATATATATATATATATATATATATATATATATATATATATATATATATATATATATATCTATATAGAGAGAGAGAGAGAGAGAGAGAGAGAGAGAGAGAGAGAGAGAGAGAGAGAGAGAGAGAGAGAGAGAGAGGGAAAGAGAGAGAGAGACAGAGAGACAGAGAGAGAGAGAGAGAGAGAGAGAGAGAGAGAGAGAGAGAGAGAGAGAGATTGAGAAATTGAGTAAGATGAAGAGTGGCATTGAGACTGAGGGTGACAACAATGATAATAATGAGAATGAGGACGCCAACTATTTGGACGATGATAACAATGAAGACAACCACCATGAAGACAACAACAATCAGGATAATAACAATAAGGATCATAACAATGAGGACTATAACACTAAGGATCACAACGATGAGGACTTTAACAATAAGGATCATAACAATGAGGACTATAACACTAAGGATCACAACAATAAGGAATATAACAATTAGGATAACAACAATGAGAACTATAACAATAAGGATCACAACAACCAGGACTATAACAATAAGGATCACAGCAATGAGGACTATAACAATAAGGATCACTACAATGAGGATGATTACAATATGCGGCATTAATTACTTAGTATGCACGTCATATCCTAGACCTGGTTGATTGATAACGAATGCTCACATACCAAACCAGGTACCTGCTACACCTGTAAAGGTATCTGGGTAATCAATCAACGCTGTTATCGAGGTTACGTCATCATCACCAACAATAATATTTGAGAAATTTGCTACCCATGAACTAGCTGACACATTCCCAATAGCACAAACTGAGCCTATCTTATCCACCCGAAGATAACAGGGCTACGTTTATGTCGATAATCGGATTGGACAATTCAACTACGCAGGGGCTCCCACGTTCCGTCATCATTGCAGACTCGCAGGTTACATTGGAATTATTATCTTAATCTCATTATAGGTAAACTTTCTAACAGGCATATCAATAACTTGGTCACATAGCATGTCTTTCTGTCTGTCTGTCTGCCTGTCAGATTAGCCCCCTAAGCCCACTGAAGTGATCATGCCCTTGAGTGCCGTGGGTCAGTATCAAGCAATGACTGGTGCGCCATTTGTGCCTCAGCAAAGTTATTGATCGAAACTCATGAGTAGATGGACTGAAGCGTCCGCTCGTGCTTTCAATCAACGCATGCAACTCGACTACACAATGCATCCCCAAACTCACTGGGCTAGACATCATCAGGCTAAAAAATTGCTTTAGGCATATTTTTATGTATCAATTATACCAGGTGCAAACCAAAGCCGTTCATGATGCTCGAGTGTCAATATGAACGCTGCTCGCTAGCGTTCTAGATTTGATAGTGAGGAAGTACATTATCACCTTTAATAAACAGGGAGAAAGTTAGGGAGAAAAACGGGGAGAGAGAAAGGAAGTACAGAAAGAGGGGGATTGGAGATATAGACGATAGAAGAAATGTAAAGAGAAAGATAGGTAGTGATTCAGAGATATATAAAGATAGAAAGAGTGAGAGATTGTGAGAGAGAGATATGGAGATAGTCCGCAAGGAATAACGAGCTAGAGGTAAAGAACGAGAGAGGGAGAGAGAGAGAGGGAATGGAGAGAGAGTGATAGAGAGAAGATAGAGAAACGGCAATGAGAGAGAGAAGGAGGGAGAGAGAGGGAATGGAGAGAGACTGATAGAGAGAAGAGAGAGAAACGGTAATGGGAAAGAGAGAGAGAAGGAGAGTGTAAGATGGAGGAAGGGAGCGAAAGTGAAGCGAAGGTGGAGAAAAGGAACATAGAGAGAGAGTAACAGAGTAAAAGAGAGAGATAGAGAGATAGAGTGAGGGAAGAACCGAAAAGAGTTTGAGAGAGATACATGGATAGACAGAGGGTGACAGAGGGTGTGAGAGAAAGTAAATGACAGAGTGAGAGTCAGAAAGAGTCACAGAAAAGACAAATACAGACACGGCAAGTAGGGTTGGTGTAGAGAGAAAGAGGGAAAGGGACAGGGCAATAGGGCTGCTAAGTGTGACGTCACTTCGCTGATAAGGGTCCAAACCGGCTCGTTAATACCTTTTCGCTGTAGCATTCTAGTCATGTCTAGCCACTGAATGGATAAATATAAACTTTTTATGGTTATTTGGGGAATCATTGGGGCTATAACATATAAACGATTCATCATCTAGAAATAATTTTAAGGACAAAATGCAAGGCGTCAAAAGTCTTTATCCTGAAAAGCAATGCAACAGTGACCCCCCTGTGATTGGAGCCAGTCTGGCTATTGTCGCATCTTTTGGGGGGCTCAACGTGGGATCTGACGGGATTATGACGTCACACTTTGTATGAGCGGTTAGTGCTCCCGTGGTGCATTATCAACCCACACCAACACAGAGTATAGTACCTGAGGTCTGCGCCCCTATAGTCTTTCCTCTCAACCAACCGTCCAGATCTCGTTGCCCTGATCATAACGTGCGGTGTCTATCTGCCTACATTCGATAGTAGGTGATAAAACAAGCACCGGCCGTGCTAATCATCGTGTAAGTTGGCTTTAGGTATGTTTACTTGTGTAGAGGTGAGGGTACTTGATAATCTAAGCGGCTCCAAAACGCGCTTATGTTGCTACACAGCGTGTGAAATTCATCATACCGGTTGTTTGCTCATTTCCATTTGACAGAGGTGTGCAGTAAAGCCCTCACATTACGCGGAGTGCGGGTCAGCACTTTGAGAAGCAGCGGCAAATTTGATCATCGGCCGGGATGAACAAGAACAATAGGAAGAAAATGATGATGATGATGATGATGATGATGATGATGATGATGATGATTATGATAATGATGATGATGATGATGATGGCGACTTTAGTGTAACACAGATTAAAATGAGATGATGAAGATGATGTAACCGTGATTGTGAGGTCGGAAGCAATCGTGTAGTTAGCGATGACGCATCGTCGACTTGATGGTACTTGATATGACGAGCACGTGTGTCGCATGTTAATCTAAACAACCTGACACCGTCATGTTTAACGCATGGTTTTTGATTATGTTAAATTATTCAGGTCCTGTAAGTACATACGATGGTCTTCCCAGCGCAGCGCTCCAGCCGACCCGCGTTAATGGTCTGCAAACAACTCGACAACGAGGTATACACCGCTAAGCTTTCACAAGAAGCGTCAGTCAATGCTCACCACGTGTTTAATCCCGCAGGTGAGCACGCCAGGCGTTAAGACGCGCGCTACGAGCGCTATATTCTCCGCAACAAGCTGACACGACAAACTATCATGTTCTAAGGTAAACATGACAAAAGCAACATAGATACCCAGGCATGACAATACTTCAAAATTAAATGCTATTTAATAAAACACTACCTCTATACGTTGGCAAAGAATGCGCCTATGGGTCACCAGGTCACACGTCTGCCGTCGATATTCCTGACTGCTGAACGTGCATCTCTCTTATTCATGCACGCTTCCGGTGGCCTGTAGTGACCTGCGAATATATATTACGAGTATAGAGAAAGGCGTATAATGTTTTGCTTTATCAGCGCTTGACTGTCGAAACTGTTTCCGAGGGTGGACCTGGAAGTACTTAGTGCCTTAATTGATTGACGTTGTTAAACGATTTGTTTGTCAATTCGTGATTTGTGGTTAAAGCGTAAAGATTCAGTTATTGATAATTAAAAGAGAAAACAATATATATATTCCGTTAGATTAGCAGATTGTCATTGAGATGGGTGTTTGCATTATCATTGTTACCCACGTCGAGTGCGTTAATAAAATCGCGTCTGCTTTGATTACAGCGCATCTGGGATCATTGTGTGTCTCGACACATTGAGTGTGTCTAGCCCTAGGATTTAGGGCATTACGTTCATGCTGTTTTCATTACATAGCGGGGATGTCGTCAATGAGGACAGTGACAATGGGGATGTCGACAATGAGGACAATGACAGTGGGGATGTCGTCAATGAGGACAATGACAGCGGGGGTGTCGACAATGAGGACAGTGACAATGGGGATGTCGACAATGAGGACAATGACAGCGGGGATGTCGACAATGAGGACAGTGACAATGGGGATGTCGACAATGAGGACAATGACAGCGGGGATGTCGACAATGAGGACAGTGACAGTGGGATGTCGACAATGAGGACAATGACAGTGGGGATGTCGACAATGAGGACAATGACAGTGGGATGTCGACAATGAGGACAGTGACAGTGGGGATGTCGTCAATGAGGACGGTGACAATGGGGATGTCGAAAATGACAGTTTTGCGAACAATATCTAGGAATTGACTAGCACGTGTGGGATGGGTGAGTTTGCCCTGTGGTGGGTTAAGCAGAATAATCATTCATCGAACCCTCGATTAATTGAATATGCTGTTACTGAAGATACATTCGACTCCCAGCGTCTTCCTCTCCGTTAGTGAGACCGGTCAGTTGGACGCCGCTTAGATCTATGTCTATTGGTAAGTCGCACGCTTCTCTACTCAGAGATTATCTGATGTCAAGCTAGGCGTAGATAATCATCTGACATTCCTGAAGCAGGCACCTGGCTGCCATAAACACACGGACTTGTCTGTTTGGTTTCGTTTGTGGATATGATATGCGAAGTAATGCAGCGATGAATGCATTATATTCCGTACACGTTTATGTTATTATATAGGTTTATGTTAAACCTTGTAACAATCTTGCGATGTGTAATTTCTTCCCTCAATTACGAACGTAATCATTTAAACCCCGGGAGTAATATTTTCATTCCGATTCTTCCCTATATCATGTTATACTTAACTGGACGTTTTCAACAGATTTTAGGTTCAATATTCCTTTTATTCAATAATTAGAATTAGGTTATCAAAAACATTATTGATTTTTGGATGAATTATGACACACCGATATCATGAAGTGTCATACATTGGAGCTACAGGTTACGCAATATCGTCATTTCTGGCAGCAATGGTCCGGCAAGTATTCAAATGGGCGATCTTTAACATGTCATACCTTACCTTAGCGTTAGCAGTTTTCCTATTTTGCTTCCATTACATTGTCGCCCATATATTTATGATGAGCTGCTCAAATATCAAATTCACAAAATTAGCGCTCAAACGACAAATGTTTGTCGTATTTAGTTAAGTATGACGAGGCGGCTTCGGGTTTATATGGCATATTAGTCGAGACAATACCATTAATTGGAGGCGTGTTTACAGAACTCTCCTGTAATGGGATATTACCATGTTCGTCAATAGGCTCCTATTTAGAAATATCAAATTCACAAAATTGGCGCTTTAACGACAAATGTTTGCCGTATTTAGTTCCAATTCAACGGGAACTTCAAAGGCGCTGAATCCTACATTGTTTGCGCATCATCCACTGCTGTTCGGGTACCTGTTTTTAATGAAAGGGAATTCTGGAAAAGAAAGCGTCTGCTGTGGAACCGGAGACAACAATAATTGTTGCGATGGGAGGCGGAGACTCAGGGCCTTTCAGCGCCAGCGGGTCTTAAACCATGGTCTTTCGTGAGGTTTTGTTTGATCAAATGTCCGCTCCATGCTTGCTGTGGGATTCTCTTACCCACAAACCATCGCCTGCATGAGCGAGCAGCAGATGTGTGAAGGTTTGGGGAATTTTATCCGCCAACCCTAATACACACATCTGAGGAGCTGGCTACTTAGTTGTGTGTAAAGATATACATAATCACTAATGCTAAGGTACACGACCTCAACTGGAAGCTCATGCCGGTATTCTCTACCTCACAACTGCCACGACGTATTGTAATCCTTCGTAAGGAGAAGCTTACATATTAGCGGGATAGACCTGTATATATGCGCAGCTTAAGACTGCGATCGAATATTGCGTATAGTAAGGTAGCTATCTCACCCTACATGAACGGAAGGGCAGCGTGGAGTGAGGAGGAGTTCGACATACTATTCGTCCCACGAAAATCGGGCCTCAACAGGAATCTTATTGTGGACTGTTATCCATACCAGGTCAACGTGTAAAAGTTTAAACTCAATTCAAACTCCGATCGAATTTTAAGATGGTCACATAATCTTTTATTTTACGTCCATGGCTACTATTGATCATCGTCCTTACGAACGGTGATTCTATATTAAGTATGATTTTAGCCCGTTGTAAACACCTCTCTCCTATATAGGATTCGAGTACAGTACATTAACGCTGACACGTGCCATTTGTAAACGCAGTACCTTATTGACAGACATAATCCAGCTTCATTCACCCACAGCACTATATTCTCTATACACAACACCGCTATCTACAGCCGATCACATTCAGCTGGTGCGAGGATTATAGCATTTAGGTACCCAGTGCTATCAGATTACAGATTATCATGGCGGCGACCGTAGTGGTCTTCGGCTAGCGACTGACCATCGCAGACAAGCGAGCATTACCAGATTACATGTCAGTGAAGACTTTATTTGTTTGACAGATGCCAGGCGATGTGACTGTAGGTTGTATGAAGTATAACTATCATTGTGAAGGCCACCGTGGTCGTAGGTATGCTGCTTCTGGACAGAATGGCGTGGGAATGGGCCTCTGTGAGGTAATCTATAAAGCTCGCCAATTCTCGCCGTCCGTTAAATGATGCAAGCGGTTTGTTGCGGATATTGTCTTAGTTGACCAGTTATCAAGCTTGTAGGAAAATTGCACAGTGGAATTACAATGTGTTCATATCGCATACAATATATTATTGTCAGGACAAGGCGTTTTCAGTTGAGAATGGCTACTTTAACAGACGAATTATGCGTTAAACCAGATGACTCAACCTGTGGGTATCTGGGGCAGTGTACGACCTGTTGCTGAGAGATGCTTCCTTTAGCAGTATTTCTGTATGCTCCATAGCTGTACAAAAAGCGCCACCACTGCTGGCGGCAATTGGCTGTTCCACACGTATGCTATTTCTCGAAGATTTGCACCCACGGAGATCACATCAATGTGTGTGGTGTGGTTGAATCCACTTGAGGAAAATGTTTGTTCAACAAATATAGAACACATTGACAGCATGAATGTCTGTCGGATAGTAAGAAACCTCTGACTTGTATAAACAACCGAATTGTTTGTTTAGTAATGTGGCATGATAGTTCCCATGTTATTGTCCGTTGGGCAGTCGCCGACGTGGTTCTACAAGCATCTAGGGTATTATCACCCAAAGGATATAATGACTAAAACTCAAATAGAACGAATCGATGGATATACCGAAAACACCTTTGATGTATTGCGTTTAGTATCATTGTCTTTTTGTTTAACGTTGCAACGTAAATTACTTAACATAACGATTTTTTATTCCATTTTTCTAAAGTTCAATGTTTGAAACTGGTATTGAAATCTACATACGGTCTATTAAAAACTGATTTAGCAAAATATACATTTTCCATGTCAAATCTGTCAAGAATTGCTCTGTTAAATTCTGGAACATGCCGCCTAGCGGCCAACTGGTGCAAAATGGCATGGAGAAGATTGCTTCGTACTTTCTTACGAGTGGGACCTTATCAGTGAATGTTTAGCGCTTATGCATGCCGGTGCAATGAGAGAGATATTCTCCATTTTGCAACACATAATGAAGCATTGATGAAAATCGTTGTATTTGATCTTTAAACGAAGTGACTCTTACGGTGGTAAACATGGAGCACCAACAATTCAACCCCTGTTCGATACTCATATTAGCGTGTTTTGGATTGGTTGATATGCATACAAATGAGGGGGTATATCTAAAGACGGTGGATTTTGACGCTTAGGGTGTTTGAGTAATGTTCAATGGATTAGATAATATCAGTGTTGGTTTGTTATTAAGCTAGTTCACTCAACTCTTTTAATGTGTATTTTAATGACAATTGTTTTAAGTTATCGCGGCTGTGTTATTATGATACTTTGTTAAAATTGCAGTCAATTTTGTTAACAATTGGCAGCGTATCAATGGGCCAAACGGTCGTTACGCCCTGGCCTCCCATCGCTATGAGGTATCAAGTTATGGCTTGATTTGCAAATACAACTGGTCGTATTGTTTTATTTGCTTGGCAGCTGGCCAAGTTATGACAGTCAGTCGTATTTGCATGATAGTATGTGACTTATATTTGTTTCACGGTATATAACGCAATTCTTCCAATTTTTCGGCCGAACCAACTTATTTTTTGTCCGCCATGGCCAAAAGGGTCAATGTCATGGCAATATGCGAGGATCGCAAATGCTTGATAACTCAGTCAATGATAGCCCGATAGTTCAAATCTTTACATTTTCCGATAGCTTAATGTTATGGCCCTCTTTCATATAGCACACATATTCAGGTACAAGGTAGTTAGATCCCGTACCTTCAAGTTCGGAAAATTGTAAGAAGTTTGGTCGCTTAAAACAGCAGTTGCATGTCGATAATGATAACCCCCACCGAATGTCAAGATATGGCTGAATTGATTTCTATCGCCTTTAACTCAGAGTGTTCCTAACAGTTCACTGTATACATAAAGGTGCTACCTTGGTGATCCATCACTGGCTGCGGTCATGATTAGATTGCGTGCTCCTACGTCATAATCTATAACTTGGTCCATTACCTGACCAGTCAACTGCTCTCACAAAAACTCCGTATCATATCATTAGAGTTCGTGACTTCCCTGATCAATCACCAGTCAGTTGTGAACCAAAATGGCACTGTGGTAATCAAATGCCAATCCACAAGTCTCCTTCACTCACTGCATTGTATATATCTATGACGTTGTATTGTCCGACCCAATATTATCCCAAGTTTGAACACCCCTGTCGTGTCCGCTTTCATTTCCTTAGAATAAATATGTGTTGTTCGCATGGTTGCAAAATTTGCCGAAAATACCACGTTGATAAAGTATGAAATTAGGATTTGAAATGTAGATCCATGATGATGGTTCTCACTTGTCTACGTCGTAGAAGATTGCATCCTCCACGATTTAGGGAATAACCAACCTCCTGGGTATCAATGGTTTGAATAAAGAAAGCAAGATATATTGTAGTGAAATGATGATTGATTCCTTCAATTAAGATAAAGACAAATTCCCGCAATTTATCATATAAAGAGCGCTACTCCAAGGACTGTGGTCGCCGCGAAAACCTGACTTACAAACACAGCAATTAGCTTATGTCTGATGGAAAGCCCAGTAACATATTACATATAACAGTATGCCCAATTGTCGGTACAAACTAATTCATCACGGAGCATACTTTCCATCGCTACATCAAATTTATTGACAATACAAATATTCTGCTGAGAAATTCGACCTCCAATTAATCATGGAAGCAATCCCCTCTGGGTTCAAAATAGATTGAAAGGAAAGTCACTACAGCTTCACAACAATTCTTTCATCGTCAAAAGATATAATTAGTTACTAAGTTTGTTTAGATAAATAGATTATTTGGAATTTCACTTCCATCAATTTGGGTGACAATTCGCACTGGTTGCGTCACATTCAATACTGCGGGAAATGCTATCTGCATTACTGCGCTGACTGGTTCTATACAAGCGTGCATGTCAGCATGGCGTCTGGTTGTAGGCGATGTTTTGCTAACGTATGGCGGCCTGTGAGCTAGCAGTCCAAAGAAGCAAGCACCCGTAGCGACGTGTCTCGGGATTAACAGCCATTACATTCAACAGACAAAGCTTTTGCAATACAACCCAAATGCTTGTCATGCGATTGCATTACATTCAGAATGCGGTGCCTTTTTTTTCGTACTTGCATGGTGACAGTTTTGTTATGAGTCCATATTTTACTGTGGCAGTCATTGAATGGAGAGCGTGCTCAGTTTAACAGCACTATATTTCCACGCCCGATCATTGAACAATGCTGCTGCCAACAATTTTCATTTGACGTAACGCAATATTCCTCTTATGGAGCACTACTTCCTCATTAAGGAGATACGGGCGAACAGATGACACTTATCTGACCAGCTATTAGATACTGGAATTAAATATTTGTGATACGCTATATACATTTAGGCCAAGTTTTGCAAAACAAAACCCATTGTGTTTGGTATTTGAGGACATCGGATGCAATAGTATCAAAATCAAACTACTTGGAAATACTACCGTCCGCCTTTATTAAGGGCCCGTCCGTTATAACTATGTTGGTCAATATGCCAAGACGGTGACGCGATGACAAAGCAACACACGGCTCACAGCACTCTTAACCCAATCTAGTCAAAATGACTAGCTAACCTGGTCACCCAGCTATCGAAGTTAGTCAAACTCCGTAACGACTACTCCCATGGATCACACGGGTTGGTTACATAACCACAGATTGGCGCCGCGTCAGCTGCAGCGCTGGTGGATGAATGCACCGATAAACCGGAAGCTTGGCCTTTGCGGCGGTTCTTTAACTAGTTGCTGCGGGAAATTTGTAAGCTTCTGTTGAAATCTTCTGAAAATCGCCACCATACTATTAGGTGAGTATATTATATAGTTATCTGTATTTTTGAATGTATTGCTGTGTACCATTGCTGGTGTCAGTACTAATGAGTGCTTAGGTTCAACTATAAGTCTATTATGAGTTTTAGAATATCGCAACGCAGCAAGACACCAGCATTACCAGTCTGCCTCCTCTGCTGCTGTATGAGTGAGAATTGCCTGATGCCCAAATCCATGTTTTCATTGAGGGAACATCTGTTGGAGAAGCTGTGGATGTAACAGAGGCCATGGCCATGGGCATGCTGGTGGCTGCCATTTATGTGTTTATGTGCCTTATCGACCAAAAAGACGTTTCGGTATGATCAGAAGGTTATGCTGGTCGTCGATGATATGGCTAAGGACCCGTTGATGCGAAGCTTCTTGGTGTCAGGGCTAGTATTAACAAGGCCATGCATTTATTTTTTATATACAATACAGTGTTCTTTTTTTGCATATTATGTTGTCTGATTTGTTTTTACACTGGTTTTTACAATAGTTTGACCTTCAATCATAGTCAAACTGAATTTCAATCATAGTCAAACTGACCAAATCTTCTAGTCAGTCTGACTAAGTACAAAAGTCGTTTCTACTCGCGCTGTAGTCAATGTGACTAATGAGATAGTGATGGTGACTAATAGATTAGTCATATTGACTACTCCTTATTTGACTAGGTAGATTAGTCATTTTGACTAATTAATATGTGACTAACTACATTAGTCAAATTGACTAACACATTAGTCGTTTGGTGGACAGTCAATATGACTAATTAAGTTAGTCAAGTTGTCTAGATTACATTAAGAGTGAGGTAAAGTGAACACTCTACGCTATAAAGTCTTTGATGGAGCACCGACTCAATGAGTAACACCCAGTATAGTTAGGCTGTCTAACTCTCCCTCGACTTGTTGAGTGCCAAATTCATAACAAACCTACCCTTCATCATAACGTACCCTCTCAGTCATCAGTTGATGGAGTAACCCCCAACAGCTTATATTATTATACGCCCCAGTTTCCAAGATCCACAAGTGACCTTCATGTCTGCCACTTCCCCCCTCTCTCCTCATACATACCCCATATTCCAGAGCCACATGACCTTCCTGCCCAGGCAACACCCGTTAGCCCCAGCCCTCACAGACCTGGCTACAGCATGTCCCATGAGAATTGGGATGGCGTGCCTTAGTCGTTGAGGGAAGCAACTTACATTTCAAAATCAGTTCTCTCCTGGCCTCCGAGCTCAACGCTTCTCTCTTTTAAGTTTAGGCTAAGTTACATCTGAAATTCGAAAGTTGAAAACAGTTAAATAAAGTTCAAGTTGTTATTAACCCTACATCTGGAGTTCGATTATTTTACTTACTACAAGTGCGTAGCGTGAGCATCTCTACACCACAGATCACGTTACGACAGACTTAAACCAGAGAACCTGCCACAATTGAGTACACATAACAACCGAATATCGTCACCTTCAAATGCGCATCCTTAAAAATTATCAGGAATTGCGTGATAAATCTGAACGCCTCAGTATATCTGTTATGATCCACTTTAATGTCAATAATTAGTCAATACCATTGTGCATTGCTTCCCCCATATTAACATCAGATTAGTTTAGAGGGAAATTAATCCCCTGGTTGTCAAAACATGTATTAAGCAACCGTAAAATAGTGATTCATTCATGTAAGTCACCGTATTCAGTATGTTACTTCCTGCACTGTGGTCGCAGTGGAAACCTGGCTTAAGAAAATGGCAATCAGGTAATGTGTGATGGATAGCTAGGCAACATGCTACATAAAACAATATGGCCAAATGTCAGCTCTCAATTAATCTATCACTGAAACATCCAAGCCATTGTAGCATCAAACTTATAAACATGACAAGTAGTCTGCTGCAAAAGTTCGACCCCGTTTATCATAGATGCTATCCACTGTGTCGGACTGGATTCCAGTTCTATTGAAAGGAATGTCACGAAAGCCAACAGCAATCGTTCCATCGACAAAACATATAATAGGAACAAGGTTGGTTATGATAAATAACTTGTAATATCATTTCCATCAATGAGATACCACATTGCCACTAAACCCGAGAGGTTGCAGCACAGAGAAATGCGGTCCCAAGATCGACCGAAAGTTATCACCTCAGTGTGCGTACTACACATTTAAAGCTTAAATATAATATATTCGTTTCCATTTTGTTCCACTTTGACGAAGAATTCTCACAGTCACGCGGTCATGTGATATTGATAGTGACGAATTGTTTGGAGTTGAGCTGACGGTCAATACCCTACGCATAGCCGAACCGAGCAGAATCTTAATGAAACCGATGAACCACCGTGAGGTCCAGATTTCTTCAGACATAATCTTTGTCTGTTATATGCCATGTAACTTTCGACAGTGGGTGAGAGGATGTCAAATGTATATATGAATGTCCCATTCAGGGTGTGATATTATATGAATCTCATTGAAAAGTCTTATCCCGGGGTTTTATATAGTTGTCATTTTATACCATGAACTGATATATGTTATTTGAAATAAACCTTCACATGAGTACTCTTTACGTAGTACAGATAAAATTGATTTGTAACCTATTAAGGTTTTTTTCTTTAATTAAACTGTTAAACAAGTTGATAATGGGCCGGAATTCTCACTGATTCATGTTTTATTATTGAGAACCCACAAATAAACTAAAACACTTAAAAAACATGGAATCAAGCACAACATCTTTGAAGTAGTCCCTGAAAAAAACTTTTAACTTTGTAACCATAGCAGAAATAAAGGCATTATCACTGAAATAATCTCCATGCTTTATGAGATAAACACCTCGAGGTGATAAAGTCGACTATTTCTTCAAACGAATTAGCCATGAATCTTGTAAAAGAAGTCGTGTTGGCTGTTGAGGGTCATCTGGCTGTTCACACTGATCAGGTACGGCACCAAGACGGGAGTGACACGTTTGTCCCTAGTACTGTAGCGGCACTCAACCTGAACAATCACGTCATCACACATCACCATCTGGTGAGCATGCGAGGTAGGGATGGGTTTTTTGACATCACAATCCCAAATGGCTTGACTTGGGCCCCAGTCAACTCAGCATTTTTTCTTAGAGCCTCATGCTCATTGCGGATGCCGTGGTCAATGGCATTGGCCCGAATCTGATGGATGCAGGTCCGTGACTTTGCCATGCGGACCATGTACGTTTTGATTGTGGCTTTGCATAGCTAGCCAAACTGGTAAGACTGCAGTATATTGCATTTATTCATGTCCCATAATTTTGTCCCTCACCTCTTGGCATTGAGTCTCTGTGATGTGGGTGATTCCTTCATGCTGAGGGAATTCATCTGGTGGAGGAAAGTTTTAAGAAATCTTAGTCAATGGCAATTTCATATTGGTTTGATGTGGGGAAGAGCTGCATGACGAGTAGTCGAAGTTGACACACTTGTTCCTGAAAGAGGAGGCGATGAGGCATTGAGCGGTAACTGTATGGCCTAGGGTCTGCATTCCAAGAAGTTACTGACCCCAGGTTTAGATTCTGAAACTTGACAGGTGGTCCCTTAAACATTTTGGTCTGATGAAAGGTCTGAAGCTTCACGGTACAGCTTTCCTCAATTTTAAGATTGCCAGACACTTTGAAATCTACCAGTGCACAGAGCACATATGCTTACAGTATTCTTCTGGACTCATGCCCGCACTGGCACTCATTGATGACGCCATGGATGTCCAGTACTACATCAACCTCGTACTTCTTCATCTGCGTACGGCACCGACCTCTTATGAAGACATGGTTAGAGTCCAGGTCAGAGGATGCTCGCAGAGAACGAAGGAATCTTTCAGCAGTCCCTTTGCATCTCTGGTTTTGTAAATTGACATGAACAAGTAAGGCAACAAAGAATCAATCAGTATATTCCTTGGTTCCCTCTGGTGTGTTGATGTAGTATACCTGACCAACATCTTCTACTCCATTGGAGTTTCTTTTGCGGTCATAACCTTCAAGCCTGCAGAAAAAATGGCAACACCCTCAAAAATACACAACCGCATTGACTTGGGTATATGTGGCGATTACAAGCAGTTTTCTAATGAACATATTTCTAATAATCCCCATACTCAGGCTTCTGCTTATATTTAGCTAGATAGAGTGGTGTGGGTCAGGGTAAGAAACACTAAACCGGTGTCCCAGTTATTTATAAAAACAACTGCATCAGATTATCTAATCGAAGGGGCATGAAATAGCAGTAAAGCAATTTGTATGAAAAGGGTCAGGGTGATTATATGGTGGGAATCTGGCCAGATAAATGAGTAATCCTAACGTACATACAAAATATCCGAATCCTTGCCGAGCAAATGATTAAAAATAAACTTTCAGTAAGTTCAATTTTTCATCCGCTAAGCTTCGCCATTTCGCTTCTTCACCTCTATTTTTAATAGTCAGACTGTCGTACTTAACCATAAGTGATGATTTTCTCGAAGGTTATTAACGATATCACTCGCTCAAAAACAACTAAGGACTCGACGTTGCACAATCTCCGATGTAAACGGTGTGTATTTGACCACTGGAAGTGTATGAGGGCCGCATTGCTGCGTGCTGCCGCGTAGCGGATTAAACCACGCGGTCTCTCATTTGAGGGACAATTGGCGTCTGTTACGTCACATCCAATATAACGGGACATTGTATCTGCAATATTATCATGACTGATTCTATACAGGCGTGCATTTCAGCATGGCGTCAGGTTGCAGGGTTTTTCTGACGTATAGCGGCCTGTGACCTAGCTGTCTAAAGCAACAAGCGCCATGAAAGGTCAGGGTAACGCCCGTGGTGATGTGGCTCTTGATTAATGGTAAATTAATTCATTGGTTGTAGCTTTGGCAATACGACCAGTGTCTTTTTGTAAATGTTCGCTCGAACATGCATTGTGACAGTCTTCCCTTGCTGCCTGCAACTGACTAGTCAGCAGTGGTTAGATTGATAACATAACCACAGAGGGGGTCAGTAGTTGTAACAGGGTGTTTTCTAGATTGTATCTGGTAATGTACACATTCACTGTATGTAATACGCTGGCTCTACTTACGGATCTGCCAGTTCGATTTAAATGGTTATGAACATACGTGTTCGGTGTACTGACTGTCTGTGATATAGCACTACGTGAGTCAACTTGACTAACTTGGCTAGTCATATTGACTGTCCACCAAACGACTAATGTGTAAGTCAATTTTGTTGATATGTTAGGTTCAGAGAGTCAATGAAGAGATAAACAAGGAGATTTAGATGTAAAGTATTCTATTAGCTAAGACATGGCTAGTACGACAATTGCAGAGAGTCCCCACTAGATGGAGCAGTGGTTAGATATGATAACATAACACACCAGAGGGGGCTGCAGTAGTTGCCGCCAAAACATCCCCCTTTTTTTAGAATAGAGGGTAAAGATATATATGTCTTGAGTATATATAAGACTACTGAGATAACTGTCATTTAGGTATTAACCATAATACTGAGTTTGACTCTTATGTTACAGTTAAGTTAGATATAGACTATATGTTATGAGATATCAGTCTTTTGAAAAGTCATTTTGCAACAAAGTCCTTCATCCAGGCAGGTGGTTGTGTCTCTCGACCACTGCGTCGTTCCTGGGCAGGCAGTGGTGCCTGCAGTGTTGGCTCCGGTACAGTGTCCGGTGGTGCTGGGTCCTCCTGAGCACCCTCGTGGTCAACAGCTGGTCTCAAGTGAACGCGGTTGCGTCTGTATAGGTTGCCATTCTGCTCCATTCTCCTCATAGGAAAGGTCGTCGACACGATTAGAGACAGTTCCCTTTCTCCATGAACGTCCGCCGTCTATAGGATACATCCACACCTCGTCTCCCTTACTCAGTGGTTTCATGGTTTTAACAGTTTTGTTGTAGTGTTTCTCCACAGTCTTGTTCCTCTTAGCCTTTCTCTTGGCTATGTTGTGCGGGCGCGTCGGCTTTAGTACAGCTCGTGTAGTAGGCAGAAGTGTGCGCGTACGCCGGTTGAACAGTAGCTGTGAAGGGCTTTTTCCTGTGCTCTGTAGAGGAGTGTTCCTTAGCTCCAGTAGAGCAATGTGTGGATCGCTATTGTCTTTGACTGCCTTTTTCATCAAGGTTTTAGCAGCCTTCACCGAGGACTCAGCTTTCCCGTTAGATTTGGGGTGTCCTGGAGATGATGTTTTGTGGTTGATACCGTACTCGTCCACAAAGTCCTTGAACTCACTTGAGGTGAATTGGGGCCCGTTGTCCGACACAATTTCCTTTGGGACTCCGTACCTGCTTAAATGTCCTTTAAGCTTCTTGATGACGACTCTGCTCGTGGTAGTTGTCAAGAGGTCCACCTCCCAAAATTACTATAATAGTCCACGGTCACCAGATAGTTCTTGTTGTCAATCGTGAACAGATCCATGCCCAGCTTCTCCCATGGTTCGGTGCTAGGTGCGTGTTGGATCAGCATTTCCTTTTGGTTCTTTGGTTTAGCCTCCTGGCAGATGTCACAACTGTCTGCCAGCTGTCTTATCTCTTTGGTCATTCCTGGCCAAAATACTAGATCACGACCTCTGCACATCATGCTGTCATTACCTAGGTGAGCAGAATGTAATCTTTCCTTCACTAGACGTCGCATAGACTGAGGTATCACTAACCTCTCTCCTTTCAGGATAAGTCCGTCACATGTTGTCAGTGTGTCACGCACGTCAAAGTACACCCTGATCTTACTATCTACGTCCTCAACCTTTTCCGGCCAACCGTTTTGGATGGTTGCGGTCAGAGTCTGCATCACGTCGTCTTTTTCGGTAGCACTTTGTAGTTCTTGGAGGCGTTTATCGGAGATAGGCACGTGTTTTAGCACAACCAGAGAATGAACTTGGGTCGCAGTTGATGTAGTTGTCAGAGCAGCGCGACTAAGGGTGTCTGCAAGAACCAGTTTCTTACCTTCCAGGTACTGAAACTTGATGTCGTATCGCCTGATCCTGAGGATCATGGACTGTAGTCGTTTGGGCGACTGACTGAGAGGCTTTTGCAATATAGCTGCAAGAGGTTTGTGGTCGTTCTGGACTAAGACTTCGCGTCCGTAGGTGTATTGGTCGAAGCGCTCAAGTCCAAATACCACAGCAAGGCACTCCTTTTCTATTTGGGCGTAGCCTGCTTCTTAGAAGACGGCTTAGAAGTTTTAGAAGTAGAATACTTGGCAGGTTTGGCTTTGACCCTGTCAATATTTCGCTGTTTTTCGAACTCTTTACCGTGCTGCTCCGCCATCTCGTCAGCGCGACAGATATTTACGGCTTTCTCCAGGTTTAGATCGGCTTCCCTCAGTAACCTGGCTTGCAGACGGCCCGTAGTCACAAAAACTATCTTGTCACGAATGAGTCGGTTCGTGAAAGTTCCGAAGTTGCACTCGGCAGCGAGTAGTGTTAAGTCAGTGAGAAACTTGTCAAATGGCCCATAGTATTCCAGAGACCAGAACTTGTGCGAAGATACTACCTCATTTTTCATAGGCGCACAGTGCTTTTCTAGATACCCGAGAACTTTCTTGACATCATTTTTGTGTGCTGGTTGAGTGAACTCCAGCTGATCGAACAGTTTAATCACGTCTGGCCCAGCACAAGCCAATAGAATGGCAACCTTGGTTTCCCCATCCACTAGCTCAGTGTCATTTTTGCTAGTCTTGAGATAAATTTCAACTGTCTCTTCCATGTTTTAAAATTCTCAGCTACATTTCCAGAAGTAATGTTTAAATGACCAGGTGGGGGAAATACACAAGCAGCAGCCATAATTCAGTTTCAGTAGTAGTTTTGAGTTATAGATAGATGACACTGTAGACTCCTTTTATCACACACAGATAGCACTATAAGTTCACTTTTTTTTGAGACATTGAGTTACCAACAGTAGTACATTGGCATCAGTAGATATGTCACAATTCACTAAAATGCACATTCAAACCAGTTAGAGAGTGAGAGAGTCAGTAGATACTAGTTTGTGCACTGTGAGAGTAGATACTGAGTTGACATCCTGCCATGAGGTTGAGTGATTGATAATAGGGGATTTGAGAGCAGCTTCCCAGAAGAGTTGGCAGATTCTAGCAGATTCCTCCTTTTCTTACCAGATTTTCAGTCTTCACTTCCTCTTGAGAATCCCACCGCTGCCACCATGTTGATATGTTAGGTTCAGAGAGTCAATGAAGAGATAAACTAGGAGATTTAGATGTAAAGTATTCTATTAGCTAAGACATGGCTAGTACGACAATTGCAGAGAGTCCCCACTAGATGGAGCAGTGGTTAGATATGATAACATAACACACCAGAGGGGGCTGCAGTAGTTGCCGCCAAAACAAATTTGACTAATGCAGTTAGTCAAATATTGATTAGTCAAAATGACTAATCTACCTAGTCAAGTAAAGAGTGGTCAATATTACTAATCTATTAGTCACTATGACTATCTCATTAGTCACATTGACTATAGCGTAAGTAGTAATGACTATTGTACTTAGTCAGACCGACTAGAAGATTTGGTCAGTTTGACTATGAATGAAGGTCAGTTTGACTATGATTAAAGGTCGAACCAGTGTAAGAACCAGTGTAAAAACAAGTCAGACAACATAATATGCAAAACAAGTAGACTTTATTGTATATAAACACTTACATGCATGCCCTTATTAATACTAGCCCTGACACAAAGAAGCTTCGCATCAACTGGGTCTTTAGCCTCATCATCAACGACCAGCATCACCTTCTATACATAACGAAACGTCTTTTTGGTCGATAGGTGGTTAGACGCATAAACACGTAAATGGCGGCCATCAGCATGCCCATGGCCATGACCTCTGTTACATCCACAGCTTCTCCAACAGATGTTATTACTGGTGTCGTCCTGCGTTGCGACATTCTAAAACACTTAGTAGACTTATGGTTGAAGCTAAGCACTCATTAGTACTGATACCAGCAATGGTACACGACAATACATACAAAACTACAGAAAACTATTTAATATTCTCACCTAATAGTATGGAGGCGATTGTCAGAAAATTTCAACTGAAGATTTCCAATTTCCTGCAGCAACTGGTTAAAGAACCGCCGCAAAGGTCAAGCTTCCGGTATGCCGCGGCGCGCATCTGTGGTTATGTAACCAACCCGTGTGATCCGCGCATCGCGGTCTCCCAACATAGAGAAGATAACGCTCTCAGGTTGGTCAAATTGACTAGGTAACTAGTCAAATAACACCTGACCAGCCTTGCTAGTAATTGTGACTATGTTGCTAAGTCGATTTGACCATGTGATTAGTCGTTACAGAGTTTGACTAACTTCGATAGCTGGGTGACCAGGTTAGCTAGTCATTTTGACTAGATTGGGTTAAGAGTGTACGGGGTAGAGTGAGCGTATATATCTGCTTTTTAGTCTGTTTGTGCAAAACCTCACATTTAGCTGTCAACAAGATTCATTTAATTGCTGTAATATTATCGTAAATCCCTATCTCCCTGTTTTGCAAAACAATAAACCCCGATCCTATGCAAATATGTTTGCATTCCATAGCATGCGTAAATCGTAAAAATGTATCTATGACTGACAATACGAGTGATACTTCTACCAATGGTTATCAAATAAGACGGGGCTTTCTAGATTTAGAGCGTGTTCCAGTGACTTAATCAATCCAGTGTCTAAATATTGCATCCAACGATCGCTGGAGAGTTCCATTGACGCAAAACGAAGAGATAGGTATGTTACTATCCTTGGTGTATCAAATTTGCTCACAGCCGCAGCACATCGAAATGTTCAGCCTGATGTTCTTTATCACCTGTCCAAGCGAAGTATATCAATTTATTAATATGTTCATTGAGCAAAATTTCGATTGAGCGTGCCGAATGCTTAATAGAAAAGCCAAAACTCTTTGAGCTACGCTCAGATGGCTCATGCTAACCACGCTATGCAGTGAGCACTTCAGGTACCTCCCGCTATGATTAAATTACGGGACTGTTGATCATGTCGAAGAAATTAAACGTCTCATTGGCCGAGACAGTAGCGCTTTTAGCGTAGATATAAACTCTTTAGTGAAACCGCTAGGTCTCTGTCGTAGGACTCGAGACATTCTAATCGCTCGCTAATGGGTAAGATGCTGCAACATTTAATGACATCCTAGCGCTTGTATTATGTACCGTAACGATGGCACGTACTTATTAAGCTACCGGGATGCGTTCATCACCAGTTCCAAACGTTTACAGCCAGAAAGTCAATCTATCATTGCGACGACTTGATTGTGTAAGCAACAATTTCAAACATAAACGAATATAAATATGAAAAACTTCCTGTTGAGCAGAGATTGCATGTAGCTAGGGTCAGTTTGTAACATGTTTAATTTGACTGAACTAGTCTTTATGGTTTTATCATTTATTTCTGATAACATCACAGTGTTGATATGAGGTCAAAGGTACATGGTACAAAAGGCTAACATCTGTGTAAACACGTAACGCGAATCAACATCAAAACATCAAAACGGAGTACTGAAGTAACCCCGGTAGTACCATTCACGAGACAGACGTTAATGAGATTGCAGACAGAGACTGAGAAGGAAAAGCAACCAGCGTGTCATGTTGACGCGCCGAACGCACCAGTGGGTCGCTTGTTTTCATCTCATTTAAAAAAATTTCTGCATGTTACCTTTCACTGATTCTGCTTCTGCTTTATTCCCTGTTTCTCTTTCTTGAACCCTTGGCACTCGAATCTTAATACGCCTGATATCGTAAGTCTCTTATATAGAAGCCGCTCGAGGTTAAGCTGGCGTTTAAGTCGAAGCAATTCCATCGATTGAAGGCGTGTTTATATGTGTGTAATTGTTCCTGTAATTAGACAGCCCCATATCTGCCAATAGGCTACTATATAGAAATATCAAAATTCAAAAAACGACAAATTTTAGCCATATTACGTTCCAATTCAACGGGGACTTCAAAGGCGCCAAATCCTGCCTTGTTTGCGCATCATTCACTGCTGTTCAGGTACCTGTTTTTCATGAAAGGGAGTTCTTAAAAAGAAAGTGTCTGCTGTGGAACCGGAGACGACAGTAATTGCTGCAGCGGGAGGCCGACTCATAGGACCTTTCAGCTCCAATCCATCTCTGACACATCAATCAGTACCGTATGATTCATCTGCGGGTCTTAAACCAAGTCTTTCATCAATTTTGTTTTATTATAAGCTCGCCCCATGCTTGCTGTAGGATTCTCCTACCTACTAATCATTGCCTGAGTGAGAGAGAAACGAGCAGACGATGTGTGAAGATTTTGGTTTTTGTGGAATTTTATCCGTCAACACCAATACACACACCTGTGGAGCCTGCAGCTTAGTTGTGTAAAGATACACATAATCTCTAATGCTAAGGTACACAACCTCAACGGTATTCTCCATCTCACATCTGCCATGACCTATTGTAATCCTTCGTAAGGGAAGCTTACATATAAGCGTGATTGACCTGTATAGCCTAAGACTGCGATCTTACTGCAGAATACTCGGTATAGTTAGTTCAATTTCACACCCTAATGGAACGGAAGTTCGGCGTGGAGTGATGTCGCGTTCGACATCCACAATATTTCTCCCACATAATTCAGGCCGCAACATATATCTTTTATGCGGAATATTATCCCTCCCAGGTTAATGCGTCAAAGTTTCAATTCGATTCAAACCCCGATCGAGTTTGTCTTTCATTATACGTTCATGGCTACTATTTGCAGTTCCGCAGTATGCTATTCTTCGAAGATTCGCACCCACCGGAGATCACATCAATGTGTGTTGTGTGGCTGAGGGAAATGTTTGTTCAACAAATATAGAACACACAGACAGCGTGTAAATCTGTCAGATAGGAGTACAAAATCGCTGACGATTACAGGCAACCGAATTGTTTGTTTAGTAATGTGGCATAATAGGGCAGCTGCCGATGTGGATCTATACACATCTAGGGTATTTCACCTCAGGGATGTAATGACTTAAACTAAATAAGAAAGAATCTCTGGATATACCGAAAATGCCTTCGATGTCTGGCGTTTGAATCAGTGTCGTTTTCTTTAACGTTGCAAGGTAAATTTTTTAGCGTATTTTTTATGACAATGACTGTGTGCTTTACATTGTTGTTATGCAATTACCTCAGCAGATTATTTTAAGCGGGATGGCTTGGTTTGAGTCATTACGAGTAACAGGATGAATTGCACATATAAACAAACTCCACCTATAAAGTCACATTTCATCGCATTTCGCCGTCAGAGAAGAGGTCATTGGTAATGAAACTCTTTCTATCTTCATTCATTTAGAGGTCACTTAGTAAGCATCTAAATATAACAGATGAAGAGCTCCAATTCTGAATTTTTATGATTACAAAATACAAGCGTCTCTGCTTCCTCTTCGATGAAAAACATTACCACCCCCCCCCCCCCCCCCACACACACACACACACACACACACCACCACTCCCAATCATGAAACATTTTTATCGCGAACAAAAGACATCTGGTATCCGTAATTGATTGGTAACTTTAGTTTGCCTTTTCTAAGGCATCAATAAAATATCCCCTGATAGTTTTTGTTTGCAGTGTTGGTTGGTGTAAAAAGCTGCAACAGGCTGGGAAATTAATAGAGGCGGTTGCTGCCTTCCCTGGTCCTGACAAATTGCCTTACCAGCTGGAGGTGCTAGACCCTAATCCTACCTGACAGCTCGGGTGTCAATGCCAGATGTTCCGACCATCAAAAGGCTCTTCTGCACATGCAAATGACATTTTTGATTTGTTACCGGACTGGCGTGGTTCAAGAGTTTTATCGGATCGGAGTGTCAGTTTATAGCTGTAGAATTATTTTCCCTGTATTGTTTTGTATCTCCTTGTTCGTTGTTGAGGCTGACTAGAGTTGTGAAGTGCGCTTTGAAGTATTATTTGCAACTGAGTTGCTACTTTGTAAAAGTATTTGAGTAGATAGGAGAAAACGCTGAACAAGATTTTAACGATTTGTTCCATGAATAGTGTGACTTTCCACAAATTGGTGATACGTGATGCTCACATACACGTTTATATTGAATCACTCATTCCAATATTGCCGATAGCTATATTGATGGTGACAATTCTTGGCATATTCGTGTTAACTTTATTCCAAATTAACCATTTCAATTTGAAAAGTCAAGGAAGATCATTTCAGAACAGTATGCCTAATCATATATAAACAAACACAAAACCATTTTACAGTTATGTAATATCAAAACTGAAAACAAAACAAACAATTGGTCCTGTTAAGGACAGTCTAAACTGAATATTTAATTGCAGAGATCAGGAACAGCTAGACAGGACAAATCCCCAAATTCCATCAATTCTTTGCATCCAAACAAGATAAACTCAACCTAAAGCTTCTAAAGGAAATAGTTACAGAAAATTAAAAACCACTGTTGACATTTAGTTTAGATAATTTTGACGACAACAAACTTTACTCCAGAGTTAGGTAAAAAAAAAACCAGGCGGAAGCAACAGTGCTTACATAGCGCATTAGACTGCAGAAATCTAAAGTACTCCATATAGGTGAAACAAGCGTATATTTGGATGATCAAATGGGCGATTTCACATTAGGAGAGGTATCAGAGGAATGAAATTTATGTATCTAACTTGGTCTGCCATTCAAATCTAGCAAACAATACAGTTCTTGGAATGATCAGACGAACGTTTACTATCCATCTTTACGAGGCTTTACGAGCTTTACACATTGAGTTGTGATCCCGTGGAATAAATGACAAACCAAGATAGTCTAACCCAGTTCACTCGACTGTTTTAATGTGTATTTTAATGAAAATGGTTTTAGGTAAGTTATCCCGGCTGTGTTAATATTGAAGTCAATTGTTGTTAACAATTGGCAGGTCACTTAATGGCCAAAAGGTCCATCCCTATGAGATCTCGGGTGGTCATCATTTTAAATCATTTCACAAGCTCAGTGCCTATCATGAGAATGGCTGTTCTCTGATTTTCCACGCAAATCCTAATCCATATAGTCCAATAGAATAGATAGTTTCTATGACTAATCAATGATAGCCTGATTGTTCAACTTTTCTGATAGCTTAATGTTATGGTACTCGTTCATACAACAAACATATTCAGGAACAATGTATAGTTTTCTCGAACGTTCAAGGCTGGAAATTTAGTCGCTTAAAACAGGCAGCTTTTCATTTAAATTTTGGTGGCAAGTCGATAATGATACCGTCCAGCGAATCTCATGTGGAAATTTATTTTAAATAAAATTGTTCCTGACAGTTCACTGTATACATAAAGGTGCTACATATTCAAATTGTCCTCGTAGTAAAGGTTCATAAGGTTACAGCTCCAATTTAAACAAAAGATCAAGCAATTATCAAAGGGGCCAATCAGTAAATTGGGATAGTTGGTAAACTATTAAATATTCCCAGTTATTATCATATTCTTCATCACAACCACCATCATTATCATGATCATTATCATCATCATCGTTTGGAGGTGCATTGAAGATGAGAGGATTGATAGGATTGACAAGCACTAGGGTAGAAATGAGTTAAGTAGAAGTTTTGTGGTCATGGAGGAAAGGGTAGGGGCAGGGCTTAGGAATGGTCGGAAGAGGGTCGATGAGACAAAGTGAGCGAGACATATATGCAGAAACACAGCCAGTCAGAGAGAACGCGAGGACAAAAAAAGTGAATAGTACAGACGGTCAATATCGGAGGTCATGATAATGACTAATTGGCCGTAGGTCCGAATATAAGGTCATCATAATGTGTATCTGACCAAAGGTCCGTATTTGAGGTCATCATAATGTCTAACTGACCACAGTTCTGTATCTTAGGTCATCATAATGACTAATTGACCATAGGTCTGTATCTGAGGTCATCATAATGACTATCTGACCACAGTTCTATATCTGAGGTCATCATAATGACTAACTGACCATAGGTCTGTATCTGAGGTCATCATAATGACTAACTGACCATAGGTCTGTATCTGAGGTGATCATAATGACTAACTGACCATAGGTCTGTATCTGAGGTCATCATAATGACTAACTGACCAAAGGTCTGTATCTGAGGTCATCATAATGACTAACTGACCAAAGGTCTGTATCTGAGGTCATCATAATGACTAACTGACCATAGGTCTGTATCTGAGGTCATCATAATGAATAACTGACCATAGGTCTGTATCTGAAGTCATCATGACTTACTGACTATAGGTCTGAGGTCATCATAATGACTACCTGACAATATGCCACGACCTGATCTAATTAAAATGACTCACTAACCATAGTGCTTGCCATAACGCGTGGTGTCTCTGGATCCTTGGTCTCTTATACATATGTAATGAACACAGACACTCGAGTCTGAACACATTTCTCTCTGGCCGTTTAAGTGGACATTTGTGTATTTTGTGGTTGAAGGTCGTTGGCATCATCAATGGATTATGGAAAACGATGAGAAAATGTTCACCCTTTCTGCTGTGCGTTCATAATAATGCTCAAGACCATGAACTCCGCACATAATCATAGTGAATATTGTATGGAGTATTGCGCAATATAACAAGAAAGGGTATTTAAAATTCATATGGGTGTTCAGTCGCCTCAGAGCTTTTATCTCGTGCCTTTAACCCAATCACAATCGCAGAAAAGGCTAAAAAAATAATGATCTATCTTCCATTGATCCATCACTGGCGTAGTCCTTTCTAAAGATAGAACGCTATATGATAACCACATTCATCTACTCTCAGATACATGACTGATTTCGTCTGCAAACATCCATATTTCCATCAAATTCAATACACACAGAACAAAAACAGACACTCATGAAATTTACGTCTTGTATAGCCAGGTCGTTTACCAGTCCCCAGATCTCGACTTGAACTGAAGAATCTATCAGAAGAGATCATGACACATTACAACAAAGGAATATTTCAACCTTTAAATGCGCATCCTTCAGGTGAGTTTCATCAGTCAAATGTGTGATAGATCCCAGCACCGCAGTGGATCTGCAACGTGGATCAGAGGGATCTGGGACGGGATTGATGCCCAACTTAGCGGTCATGATTAGATTGTGTGCTGCTACGTCATAATCTATAGCTTGTTCCATAACCTAACCAGTAAAATGCTCTCTTTTTGAAATGTAGATCCACGATGATGGTTCTCACCTGTATACCTCGTAGAAGATTGCATCCTCCAAAACTAGCTCTGATTTGCGTGGTTGTCAATGCTTTGAATAAAGAAAGTAAGATATATTGAAGTTAAATGATGATCATTCCTTCAAGTTACATAAAGACAAGTTACCACAATTTATCAAATAAAGAGTGCTGCTCCACGGACTATAGTTGCCGCGAAAACCCGACTTACGCAAATAGCAATTGGTAATGTCAGATGGATTGCCAAGCAACATATCGAATAAAACGACATGCGAAATTGTCGGTACAAACTAATTCATCACACAGCATTCAACGCCATGACGTAGTATACTTTCCATCGCTCCATCAAACTTACAGACATAACAAATAGTCTGCTGCGAAATTGCGACCTCGCTTTGATAAGAACAGCCGTTAATCACGGAAGCAATCCACTCTGTTGGACTGGGTTCAACATAAATTGAGAGAAAAGTCATAACAGCTTCACAACAATTCTTTCTTCGACAAAACATATAATACGTACAACGTTGGGTAAGATAAATTGATTATTTGGAATATCACTTCCATCAATTTGAGGGGCAATTCGCGTCTGTTGTGTCATATTTAATACTGCCGGACACGCTATTTGCATCACGGCCCTGACTGATACTATGCAGGCGTGCATGTCAGCGTGGGGTCTGGCTGTAGGTGATGCTTTTCTGACGTAGAGCGGCATGTGAGCCAGTAGCAACAAGCGCGATGAAAGGCAGGGGTTACTTCGAGATCAGACACGCCTGTGGCGATGTGTCTCTGGATTAATGGTAATTGAATTGAAGCCTTTGTAATTCGACCAGAATGTTTACCCGGGGACCATACGGCATTCAGCCCACGATGTGTCGTTTTGTAACTGTTCGTTCGCACGAGGTTTGTGAGAGTTTTGTACTGATGCATGCTCAGCTTTACATGACTATATATAACGCCTAAACCCAATGCTTTGTTGCTGTTAACACATTTTTATTTGACGTGTTGCAATGTTCCTCTTATGATCAACTACTTATCATGTAAAGAGATAAACAGCTGACACTTTATTCATCAGTAATAAGGAGTTGGTAATCAGAAGTCATGAAAAGGATTTTATGAAAACAGACAAAAACGATTTTGATTGGAATATGTCAACATCATATGCACAAGATCAATGTCTGCCTTCCGTCTTTTTATTGGATCTTTTGTTATGACAGAGTTTGTCAATAAGCAGAGTTTGGTTTCATTTGATGTAACAGGGCGTTGACATCAATATAACGTATCTCGCTGTTTTGTAGAAACTATTCTAGATTGTATCTGCTAATGTTAAGACCAAATAGTTATCTGTAAGTAATGCGCTGGCTCTGCTTCGCCAGTAAGAGGAACGGATTTGTCAGTTCTTTTTCAATGGAGTGGGCGTACATATCTGCATTTTTGTCTGTTGGTGCAATATATCACATTTAACTGTCAACAAGCTTCATTTAATTGGTGTAATATCATCGTAAATCCCTATCTCCCTGCCTTGATCACTGCCTAGAGCTCAATGTAATGACGTGTTTGCAAAACAATAAACCCCGATCCAATGCAAATATTTTTGCATTCCATAGCATGCGTAAATCAAAATACATCTATGACTGACAATATGAGAGATAATACTACCAGTGGATATCCAATAAGGCGGGGCTTTCTTGATTTAGAGCGTGTTCCGGTGATTTAAACAAACCAGTGTCTAAATATTGCTGCCAACGATCGCTGGAGAGTTGAACTGACGCAAAACGAAAAGATAGGTATGTTACTATTATGCGCGAATCGAAATTTGCTCACAACCGCAACGCATCGAAATGCCTAGCCTGGTGTTTCATATCACCTACCCAAGCGAAGTATATTTATCTATTAATATGTTCATTGAGCAAAAGTTTGATTGAGTATGCCGAATGCCCAATGATAACGAGGAAAAGCCAAACCTTTTTGAGGTACGCTGACATTCTTATGCTAACCGCACTCATGCTAAGCACAGTTTGCATGTAGCTTGGGACTCTTTGTATCATGTTAAACCTGAATAAACAAGTTATCTTGGTCAGTCGCGTTTGTGGCTATGTATGTAGGTATGTTTGTATGTTTGTTAACAATTTTTGATCCGCGATACAGGTCGCAAATTTTTCCGAATCATTTTTAAATGGTCGGGAGCACTGATGCACAGAACCGAAAGGTTTTGTTTTGGCCTTGATCTCATATTAAGGTCTAAGTCATGTTTTAAATTTTTCAATCCTTGATATCATCTTAATCTACGGCGCGATTTTGATTAAGTATATAGTTCCTTGTAGCCTGGTTTATTGGCCAACTTTTAACAACAAATGTCATGATAAAGTATTCATTGTTTCGCCTCTGGTAAATTTTCGGCTGATTTTGAAATTTTAAAAACTTCCTGATATAGTTCGCCAAGTTCTCTCATGTCCCCATGGGCCTCTAGGTTTATTGGAAGAAAGGATGGGGCAGATATACTTGCATTCAACTGTTGATTATGCATAGTGCAGTTACCAGTAGTGTCCCAACCACGTGCATAGATACTTGATATTGTTTGGTTTGAGCTGGTCAGGGTGGGGTTGGGGACAGATCGTGGTTGGGAGGTTGCAGTTGGGTTGCTGTGGGTAAGGGGTTGGTAAGTTTTATATATGGTGGGGAGAGAGGGGTTGGGTGGGTTACTTTAAACAAATTCAGTTGTTGTTTACCAACATGCCTTCAAATTGGTGCTGTAGATATGACTAGGCCTATCTCTTGTATGGTAATGTTTCGCTTTGTATCAATTGTGTATATTAATTACCTATACTGCAGTCCATATTTTTATTGTCTGTT